>CM076578.1:1944418593-1944778800 GCA_034641835.2 Pinus albicaulis
GGAAAGGGTTACACTTGAATGATAAATCTGAATGTATGATGCACCAATTATGAAGAAGGGGATCTAGATCTGAAATGTACTTGTATCTAGATACGCTTATGGAAGGCTTAGATGCGAGATTGAGGCGAACATGCGAGTAAAGGGTAAATACGAGCAATTGAGATGCGAAGAAGTATCTTTGCTTTATAATGATTGAAGATCTATACGCTACTTAGCAGGAGAGCGCGTATACGCGCTTCGAAGAAAAAAGCGCGTATGCGCGATACAGTGTCTGTAGTTGTACGAGAGGTATACGCGAGTTTATGTGGACGGAAGCGCGTATATGCGCGACAACATCGGTGAAAGGAAAGCGCGTATGCAAACTAGGGTTTGCTGAAGTTTGTGGTAGAAAATGTCGATCTAATGTTTGCTATGTTGCTGCTATACGTATTCTGTTCTAAGTTGCTGTGCTCCAGAGTTTGGTTGTATGGTTGATCTTGGAAAGGATGAAAAGGGTCTAGTACGAAAATTATGATGAAACATGGCCTACAAGTATTTTTCTATTGAAGTTGTTGGATCCAGTGTGAAAATTGATGAAACGTGGTCCAAGGTGGTGCTGAGGGTTGTAGCCTTCAGTCAGGGGGTTGTAGCTCCCTTCCAGGTGAGGCTGGTAAACGAGATCGGGGGGTCGTTGCTCCCTTCCAGGAGAGGCTGGTAAACGAGTCAGGGGGTTGGAGCTCCCTTCCAGGAGAGGCTGGTAAACGAGCGCAGGTGGGTGCCTGCGTGCTGGTAGAGTCTGCACCAGCACATATGTTGTAAGATATTTTCTCTATAATAAAATATTGAAGGCTGAGCAACTGCAGCGGTGGTTTTCTCCCGACTTGGGTTTCCACCTAAAAATCCTGGTGTTCATGTGTGATGATTTGTGTGATGGTTTATTCTGTTCTTACTGCACATGTTTACTGTTTATAGAACATCTAATGAATGAATGATGGAATGATACAAGTGAAGAACTAATGGCATAATTAGATCTCTGTGTATACGCGAGTTTTATGAAGGATATCCGCGTGTATACGCTAGTTGGCTTCAGCAAAGTAGCGTATGGGTATTAAAGGAATGAAAAAGTAAAAGTTTGAATATGCAGTAAATACTGATTCACCCCCCCCCTCTCAGTATTTTTCCCAACACTTTAGTCATGAGTCACTTTTACTCTGTGAGTCATGTTATTAGGTCATAGGGTTAGTCTCATTAGGTTCTAGGGTCTCACCATGGTCAAAATAATCAGTCAAGTGTCAATAAATATCAGCAAGGTCATGAGGAGGTCGAATAAAATCAAAGTCATAGCATCTGGGAAGATCAAAGAAATGTTTTATTCAGCGTGATGTAATTTTCGTGTGAAAACACGATACTTTACTTTTATTATCATCTTTATGTAATTTTATGTATTATATGTAATAAGTCACACTTCAGAAGCTGCTATCTCCAGAAAATCACCACCCTGCCTTTCAAAGACGTTTTCCACCGCATTTTTAGTCCAGAATCATGTTCTAAGTATGTCCATAAGAAAGAGCCCAGAAATAGCTTTCCAACGGTATATTACTCTGTCAAAACTGACTCTTGGATTGAAATTTATGCCTAAGTGAAAAAAAAGCTCCCCTATACCCTAAACCAAACCCTTTTTTCCTCATTTTCCCTTAAACTTTATAATAACATTTAAATTTTTTATTATAAAGTCTCGTTTCATTTAATCTGATTAAACCCCTTTTCCCCTTCCGATTACATGATCACATTGCAAAAGTCTTATATAAATCCCCAATGCTATTTAATAAACCACTTCCCCTCATGCCCCTTAAACTTTATAATAAAGTTTAAAGTTTATATTATAATCCCCGCCGATCCAATCCCTTTCCCTTTCCCGATCACGATCGCACCATATCTATTTTCCATTCTGATTGGCCCTTGTCAAAAACTCCGATGTGATTGAGTGCTCCTGATTGACCCCACCCGATTACATCTGGACCGTTGATCTCCTTAAAGATCCGACGGCCCACAGACAATCACATCGCAAATCTGTAGCATCCCCACACCCATAATTCCCTCGATCTGATTGACTTTCGATGCATCTCCGCTGTCGATCACCCCTTACAATCGGACGGCTCATACACCGTCGCACCATCGCAATCGGCGTGTTCACATAACATTTTGCCTCCGCTCCCCTCCGATTTCCGATAGCGATTGGCCTTCGAGTCCCACCATATAATCTTCTGCCCATTTATAATACAAAGGGCCTTTTCCCTTTGTAAATCCCAAATTTCACTTTATTTTGTTTTATAAAGATCTTCACCTCATTGCTTATTCCCAATCGCATCAGTGAAAACCCTATTGCGCCTTAACACCTCCCTTCACTTCCGATTGCGATTGCGATTGTTCTCCCAGTCCCACCTTGATCCCTCCCCCCTTTTCAAATGAAATTTGGTCCTTTCCCTTTGTAAAAAGTGGAAATCCATTTTCATTTGTTTTAAAGGTATTTCTCCACTCTTTTATTGTATTACCCCATCGGATCTTTCCAATCGCATCGGAGTTTTTTGACTCATTCTCATAACATCTTCCCCTTTCATCTGATCCCTGATTGTGATTACACCATCGCAACGTGTATTTTCAAATGCTCTACTATGTGTTGCATCCCCTTCCTCCCCTCCGATTCCGATTGCAATTGCGATTTGGACCCCACCTCCTTTCCCTTCTCTCCTTCCACTCAAAATGAGTATTTTTCTTCATTAAAGGCATAAATTCAGTTTTGATATTTTCAAAGGGCATTTCTCGGCATATAAAGATATTTTCAAAATAAAAAGAAAGGAAACAATCAAAGGGCTGAGAAACTAAATATGAACCAGTGAGACGTCTTCAACAACGATTTAAAGGGATATGTCTTTCAGATTGCCTATTTTTCTTTCATCCACTGTAACAAAAAATTTCTAGATGGTCAAATGTATTACTGTTCCTTCTTTTCAGGGGATGTTTATTGGTTCCTTTTCCATGTTCAAATTTTAGTTCTTGAGCTGGAAAACAACTCCCTTTTTCTTTGGATCTATTTCCCACAATTTTGATCTATTTAATGTAATTCTTAGTGATTTGTAATCAGTTTGAAAATGAGTAAGTAAGGGAATAGTGTGGAAATTTTTTGAGGACTCTCTGCGCTCCATTGTAACAGTTTGGACAGGGAATTAATAAGATATGCAGCTTTGATTTGTGGGATCCATGCGGTATGAGTTTTAGCACTTGTTCTTTCCTTTGTGTTTGTTAGGGTCCCGTGATTTTGCTGATTGGCAAGCCAAATGACAGTGTAACTTCAAACCAAGATTTGGAGCCCATAACCTAGCCTTTCTGGACTCAGAGAGGGCTCTCTCTATATGTGTAAGGGATATCTGTGTGTTTGCTTATTATGTTCTGATTTTAGGCTAGTTATGAAGTAGGTTTTTTGGTTTTGGTTTTTAGGTTGTGAGGGATGAAATTGATCAAAGATATAAGATAGGTAAAAAGTTGTCAGATCAACTGGGCTATGGGGTCGAAAAGGTCTAGAAAGCTATCAGACAGTGATACAAGGTTGTTGAAGGGCCGATTTGATTCAAGGTAGAAAGGATATTTAGGAAAAATGGAACAAAATGGACATCAAGTTTGGGAACAACAAAGGATTTCAAGCATAACTAGTTAAATAGTTGACATAAACATGGTAAGGCAAACCATTAATCATGAGAAATGCAACTATAAGCCAATCAATACATAGAAATAAACATTCAAGCCATGCATAGAGATATATAGCTCTCTAACTTTGGGAAATTACTATCAGAATTTAGGGAAATACACCTAAGAGAGACAAACAACTCAAAACACTATGCCGAAATGCCTAAACACAGTACTTCAAGTTATTGGGCACTTTGAAAACAATATTTTCATAGTCTTAGGCAAAGGGCAAGATCGAAACAAGACCTCCTTGGTTCAACAAATGACAATCTAATCAGTCAAAGAGAAATTTAATGGATGGAGCTATGGCTAGCCATTGGTAAGTAGGGCGTACCGTAAATCATACTTAACATGCATAGAACCATGAATGAAATAAGCAACAATATCCTTAAGTTATTAAAGAGCAATCAAGAATTCTTTAATGTGACTAAGGAAGAGGAAAACATGGAAGCTATGAAGAAACATGAAATTTGAGGTGCCTCCAAGGGCATGTCTCAAATTTGTTCTCTACTGATCTATAGAAAGCAAGAAACATGTATTCATGAATGAAAACTAGAAGACAAAACAAAGAAAGAGACACTATACCATTCTACCAAGTCATGGAATCCAACAACAATCCTCTTTCATCATCTAAGAACATCCAAGAGAATATCAAAGAGCATGAGACAAGTATTTCTTCCAAAGCTTATATGACCATATATTGCTTCTATCATCAAGTTCAGCTTGTTTTACAATGAAAGCCTTTGGAATATATAGGCTCAAGTGAGGAAAACCTTTTGGTTCAATTTGCACTCTCATTGGCCTATTCAAAATATCTAAACTTGTCCTTGAGGCTTTGCAAAGCCCAAGGCACAGAATATCTCATAAAATATCTAAAAAATGCTAAAAAAGGGAATTAAATTGAATTTTCATAACTTCTCGTGTGCAAAAATAGCTAAACGCACATGAGGAAAAAACTTTTTTTAAAGGTTCAAATTTTACAAAAATACTCAAAATTTACATCAGCAAAAGGTCCCCTGACTTGATGGCAACATTTGGCAGCCTTCCCGGTGTCAAAACGAGGCTCATGATAGCTCGTTGGAAAGATCTGAGTGTCTAATTTTTGGAACAATTGAAAATTTCCCAATATGATGCCTATAAGTCCTCCAAAAATAGGACTGTGTGTAAAAAACCAGAAAATAAAGTTTGCTGATAGACCGGGCAGAGTGTGGAAAAAGTGGGCATTTTTCGCCATTTTGGAGGAGTGAATGATCTTAAAATGTCCTGAAAATCACTGAGTGTGTGCTCTTGAAATTATGGCATCTAATGATACCATTATCCTCCATCGACGATCCCCCAAACTGAAATGGCGAAGCCCATGAGTTTTGGGCAAAAACCCAAAAATGCCAAAAAACCAAAACATGTCAAAAATCGCTCAAAATTGGTGAGCATGACCCTCAAGGGTTCTCAGCAACATGCTGCAAAGAAGAGGCCAAAATCTGAAGCCCTGATGTGTCCTTTCTCACTTTCCGTGCCGGGTTCTTACCTTTAACCTCCTTTAGCTTGTCTTGAGTAGCCTTTAACTTGCGTCGGGCAAACTGATTTAACTTTTTGTAATGATTCGTCATTCTCCTTTGAAGATCTAGATCCCTGTTTGCCCTCTCCAACTTCTTCTCCAAATGGTCATTGAATCTCTCAAGCCACGCCTCCTTATTTTTTTCTATCTCCTGTTCAAACAATGCAGTGAGAGGAGTGGATTGGAGAAGGGCATTTTCCTCTTCTCTTTGCTTCTCAAGGGCCCTTTTAAGCCCTATGGTTCTATGCCTCTTTCGCTTAGGCTGATCATCGCCTTCATTTTCATCAAATTCACCCATGAGCTCTTCCAATCTTGCTTGGGCTTTGGAGGCCTCCTTCTTGTACTTAGTCGCCTGTGTCTCATAAACAGCCATATGGACACTCATTTGCCTATTTTGGATTTCTAGAAAATGGTTGAAATTCTTTTCCCTATGAAGATCATCCTTCAATGCAACAATTTGGCCTTCTCTTTGGATCAAGAGGTTTTCTAGAATGCGGGCCTCATTATCACTATCATCGCTTTGGATAGGGATGATATTGAATGCACTCTCCTACTCATGACTTTCTTCCCTCTTGCCCTTCCCCTTTCTTTGGGTGGCTATTCTTGTGCTCTTCCTCCTAGGAAAATCAATGATAGGCTTCTTAGGCAATTTACCTTTGCTTCGGAGAGCCCTTGTCACATTTGGAGTGACCACCCTTGGCACTCTTTTCCTAGCTCTTCGGAGCTTGGCCTTTTTAGGAGAAAAGGGCATGGCCCTTTTACCTTTGTCACTTTGCCCCTTTTCTTCTTGAAACTGCTGTTCTTCTTGAGAAGGTTTCCCTTCTTCTTGAGGAGGCTGCTGTGCATCTTGAGGAGACTGCTGTGTGTCTTGAGGAGACTGCTGTGTGTCCTCTTTAGGCTGCCCTTCATCATCAGTCTGCTGCCTTTGCTGCTCTGTCTTTTTTTCCTGTTTCCCTTGATCATCATCCTTATGCTGCTATCTGGTATCACCCTCACTGTGTCACTGTTCAAACTGTTGCCCTTTAAACACAAAATTCTCTTCTCTTTCAAAACACTGTCCTTTCCTTTGTATGCCACTCAACAAGTAAACTTGAGAACAAAAACACAGTGAATGAAAGATAATACACAGTGAAATGATTTTTCTGTGTTTGTGGTAGTGTCACCTAGCTTTTGGTGTTTTGGAGGACAATAGGACAACTTTGTTTTTTAGACAAAGGAAAAACAAAAATCTTCCCAATTTAAAAACGCTGCTCTCTTTCTCTGTATGCCAATCAAAAGTTAAATTCAATAACCATCACATAGTAAAAAAAAAGCATATACACAATCAAAGGTCACTGTGTTAGTGCAAGGTGACATGGCTATAGGTGTTTTGAGGACAAAAAAATAGCCTTGTAGCAAGAAAACATCTCTCCTAATCAAGATACTACCCCTGTATTCACCAATCCTCACCCATAATATTTGTCAATACCTCCAAATGGAAAATTTCAGCTTCACATATGAAAATCTGTTTATTGTTGAAAAGGCAGCCTTGATTATGCTCTTCACCACACCAAGGAAAACTTTGAACAATGACCAAGGGATATATGGATGATTACTGCAGTTGGAAATAGGGCCACTGTTTCAATTTTTTAAACACTGAGCTTCTGCTTAAAAAATAGTGCCTTTAATCTCTTATCATTTCTTTGAGGGCAGTTTAATTCGCTTTTTTACATCAATATAAACTCACCATCTTTACTGTTTCACCTCTAGCCAACATAACCACAGAAAAAAACTTGTTTTTCACATAAACACACAAAACTCAAGAACTGTGTTTTACACCGTGATCTTCATCCCTTTTCCACCACTTAAAAATTTTGAAAATACCAAGGGAGGCACATAAATACCTTGATAATTTGACGAAAAGATTGTTCGAGGACTTTGGACCAGCTTCTAGATTGGTTAGGAGGCGTTTTGATCGCTGGATTGATGCGCGACATGTTGGAAGGAGAGAACGCCGCGCAAAACACAGTCGGGTCACTTGTTGGGCCTCTATGACTAGAGGCTACAGGCGCGCCGCGCCACAATGTAATCCTGTGTAAAAAATGTGCCCAAACGCGCCGCACAACGCTACAGGCGTGCCGCGCAATCTTTAACCCCTGAAAAATCTGGTTTTTTGCTCAAGACCTCTTTCTCCAGCCTCATGAACAAAAAAGGAATGCCTTGCTCGTGCTTTGGAGTTTGAAAAATGAATTTGCCACGGTCCTTGACCAGGGAAAATTTTAAGCACGGAAAATTATTTTAAAGTTTAAAAAACTAGCGAATCTCACTAGTCCCTAATATGCAAAGTATAAAACGTTTATTGGTGTATATGTAAAACTATTCAAATTTCTAATGGTATTATATATATTGACTATATAATGTTGGCTAATTTTAAGGTAAAATAATTTTATATTGTAAATATTGGGCGAATCATTTTTATAAAAAAATGGGAATTAGTGAATCCTTTTTTTGAAAAACCATGGAAAATTAGCCCACCTACGAATGTTAGCCCCTAAAATTTTCCATGTCCTTGACCCTTTAGAAAGCGAACAAACCAACAGCCCTTTCACATTTGATTGGAGAGGGTTTCTTCAAAAATGTTTGAAAAGGCCTTTGTTTTTAAATCAAAATTTGAAACCTTGTCTTTCAAAACACAATCTGATACCTTTTGTTTGGATATGTGTTACAGTGGTAAAGACCATTTGTTTATAAGCGAGACCTCCATTTTGAAATAAAACAACCCTTATAAGAAATTTAAATTTTGACTGCTTCTGATTTAAGGAATAAAAGGGTCCTCCTTTTCTGATATCTATTATCTTTGTATTCCTCATCTGTTGTTACTTGTGTTATGGGAGCTCCCTTTTGACTGTGGATAAAAACTTTGTTGGACACTGTAAGTGAAAATCTTGTTTTACAAAGGGCCATCCAACCCTAAAAACATTAACTTATATTGAGATTGCCAAACTGATCCAGCTTTTGGTTTTAAGGAGATAAAATAGGGATGATGTTGTAGATTTGAAAATTGAACACGGGAGAGAAATTCTCATTTATTTCACCTCTTTTTAAAGAGCAGCCTATTTAGAGCCTTTTCCATATGCCATGATCTCTTTTTATCTTTAAACCATGATGAGCTCCTCTACTTTGTTTATGAAGGATGCCTTCTTTGAAAAATGTCTGGCTTCCTTTCGACCATGATGGCAGAGGTTATTTTGAGACCAAGTCCCCTTTTACTCTTTTGACTATCTGCTTTCACAATATTTCTTCAATGATGATGAACCTATCAGTTTATAGGTTTTTCCTTGTAATTAAAAAGGTAATAAAACTCCTGCAGACCATTTTAAAACCCACTTCTTTACCTTTGCCCTTTAATCATCCTTTTCATGCAAAAGCCCTTAGTTGTTGTCTCATTTGTATCTAAAAAGTGTACTCTAGTAAGTGTAGATTCTAAAAATAAAATTTTATCCAATGGCCCTCTGCTTATAGATGAAGGAGGCAATTTTAACCCTCTACTTATGAAATGAAGGAGGTTCTTCAGTCTTCAAACCCTCTGCTTATAGATGAAGGAGGTTTTTCAATCATGTTGTATCATCAGCCCTGTGACAGTGCTAGTTTTCCTTTTACTGTCCTTTCAGGCTTTGAATGTGATCGCAAGAGTTTGATGAAAAACTCTTTGCTTTGTGGCTGCATCCCAGGCTCAAGATCGCATTGAGAAGCAGCTGTCTTCTCATGTGGAGCCAAAAATTGTCTTCTGAGATGATGGTATGCCTCTGTCCTTGAAATATTCATTTAAAACTTTGTAAAAAAACCTAGAATCAGCTTGAATTATGGTCTATGTATTGCTAGGACTTGAGGGTGTATTAGTGGCACGACCTAGGGCTGTAACCAACTTTGTTTGTGAAATGGAAAGGTGTGTTATGATTGGTCTATAGCAGATGGAGGTTCTTTGGCTTTTGGATAGTTTTTCAAGGGAGAAAAACCTAAAGCGCCACTTCCTAACCTAGGGGAGACTGTTTGGACAGATTTGGACTGCTTCTTTAGGGATGATGGGAAGACTAGTATGGCTGAGGCTAGGTAAGATTTGATAATGAGGTTTCATCTCGTCATGGGTGGACTCAATGGTAGGAGGGCAAAAAAATTTTATGGATGTTTTCCCAACTGGAAAATTTGACAAATTTTTAGATCAGCTACTAGAAAACTTGGTTGTTACAACTAGTCATCACCAACAAGTGAAAAATACTGATGACTAACAATGTTCATATGTAAAATTTTTATCTTCACCATTCATTCATAAAAATATCTGGTTGAATACTTTCAATATAGATAGGTAGAATCCATTTTTATGCTCTGCCTTGGGAAATCATTCATTATTCTGTGTTTTCTTCTGTTTGAAAAGAATCCATCTCTTATGCCCTTTTCAGCTCCTCACCAGTATTTCCATTCAATCATTATTTAAACTTAATTGCTAAAATTTCCTACCTACCTTTCCCCATGAAATAAACTGTACCCCTGATTTAATTCCCCGGATTCAAATTGTCACATTTGTCCCATAGATCCCTGAAAAATTCTTTCATTAAAACATTTCCCATTATTATACCTAGCCTAAAATCAGTTCATAATTGTACCTTTTTGAATATCTTTTCGCGGAGAGAGACCTCTCCTGACCTTGTAGAGCTAGCTACAAGGCTAAGTGTGGTTTAAAGGTTACCCTGATTTTCCTTTTCAGCCTGAGTTTCAAATCAGGGGATAACATTTCTGGCGACCATACTGGGGATGGTCTGACTGTCTTCGAGCTCATGTTCTCAACACTTAAATTGAGTGTGTTCATCCTGTTTTGAAGAAAGTAAAATAGAGGCCCTGTAGATGAGCAAATCATAGTCAAGCCCTATGTGAATGAAGAATATTGAAACCTCTATCTAAGGTTAAACCTTGGTTATATAGAATGTGATGATCCCTTAGAAATCTCTGTTGTTGAAGTAAAAAGCTTTGTTCTGTTGCCAGCGGAGTAATATTAGTGGGACCCAACCATTGAGTTAACGCGAGGAGTTAAGTGCCAAACGATATTGAAAACCAAAGTTAAGCGTAGTTCATTTACCAGAAGTGGGTTTCAGAAAGCAGTATCGCCTTTGTCGCGCCACTTTTGGTCCGGAGCGAAACCACGCCAAAAAACATGATCTGACAATATTTGGGCACATCATCTCCCAAATACCACCCATATCGTGCAAATTTCATGTGTTAACCCTCGGCCTTTCAAAAAATGCGATATTGAAAAGGATTGTTTTATCTGGAGAATGTTAGATCTGACGACAATCGCGCAGTGAAGTGCACGAGTGATAAATCGAGGTATGGTCTGGCAGTTTTACATTATTAAATGTTTATTTAATTCATAAAAAGGCGAATAATGGATGCGTGGGGCCCCATTGAATGAAATATATGTCGCGTTGGTAGAATAAATGGGTTTAGTGATATAAGTTCGAAGGGTGGTGGTTCTTAAAGGAATAGGACCATTATAAAATTTTGATATTATGACCGGAGCGATAAGGTTTTCTTAGGTATTTTTAAATGTGTTCCCCTATATCACATTAAAATTTAAAGATTTGTTTGAGAGGTTTGAATATTATTGCAAGGATAACATGGTTAAAAGTGCTTTGGAGGGGAATACAACTACAAGCACTTATTCCAAAGATCCATAGTCATAATATATTTGTGGTATCAGAGCATAAAGACGGATCACCCCAGTAATATTTTCCTTGTAAATTCCTGGACTCTGGAAGATGATGTTCAGAGTTTGTTAGGCTAGAAATAGAATTTTGTAAAGTAGAAATTTCACCACACTGGCTTCAAAAAGATACACAAGGGCCAATCTAGATCCAAATCCTCCCCCTATGTTTGAGAATCCTAATCTTATCCCAAGAATAGTCAGAAGACAAGAGGGATCACTAAGTCCTCGACCAATTTTCAGATCCCACACTTGGCCCAGTGAGTGGTTGTTTGTAGAAGATCTTTATTTTGATGAGAGTTTTGAGCTTTCTTTGCCTAAAAATAAGTCTGAAACGACACTTGATGACACAGTTTTAAATCTAGAATTTCTTGTAGATATTGAAGTTCAAAGGGAAAATACTTCAACTGATGATTATATTATGAATTCCCCTTGGAAATCTATCATTGTAACTAATATCCCAGAGCCTTCAGAGTCATCAAGAACATCATTTCCTCCTCCTAATTCATTAGCATTCCCATCAGCCAATTCTCAACTTTCATCTCCTCCATCAACACCTCCCTTAAATCCTAGTAGCACAAACATTGTTGTAAATCCACCTCGAGTCATGGCTGCTCGATATGCACCCCTGGTTTTACCTCAGGTTCTAAATGATATGCCTACTGATTATCAAAGTAAAATTCCTATCTTTGATGCCACTTAAAGCATCACATCCCAGCAACACGTTGATAAGATGAATGAATTTTTTGATCTTCATGAGGTAGAGGCAGAGAATGTAACCACAAGGTTGTTTTTCCAAAGTTTTGGAGGTGAATTTAGAAAGTGGTTCAGGGCCTTACCAGCAGGCTCTATCTGCACTTTGCAAGAGTTACATACACAATTCCTAGATCGATGGGAGGTAAAGAAGAACCCACTCCAAATTTTGTTTGAGTATGAAAATATTAAAATAAATGTGGGTGAAACTGTACAGGATTATTGTCTAAGATTCAATGTTGTATATAATGCTATTCCGGCTAACCTGAAACCTCCTGTGGGATTAGAATTTCTCAAATTTCTAGATGGTTTCAATGTTGATATGGAATATCAGCTGTGAGAGAGAGATCCCACTATGCTTGAAGACATGCAGAAGATAGTTGTAAGTGTAGAAGAAAATCTGCTAGCCAAAAGAGCGCGGAATAGAGCTGAAAAAAGAGTCACTGTGAAAGAAGAAGCGTCTCCTTCAGACAAAAAAATGGACACTTTGATCCAGAAAGTGGAAAATATGGTTGATCGATTACCATCTCAGATAGACCTGAACCACAAATATGGAATCCAAATTTAAGGGGACATCAGCAGCCGCAATTTAGAATTAATCAAAGAGAACAGAGAGCGCAGGACCAAGCAGCACCACAACAACAGATCGGGACTCCATTGCAGAAAAATTATGTTCAAGGAACAGATACAGATGATGATGATCCTGTGATTGAATCCAATCATTTCTTCACTGCAGATGGTGCGCCCATATTTCTTACTGCAGATGAAGAATACACAGCGACTGTAAACATTCGAAAGGACGAAAATTTTATTCTGGCTAATGATGCAGTGTTAGAAGAAGAGTCCGACGATTACTAAAGAGAATACATGAATGCTTTGTCAGCCCAACAGAAGAAATATTCTTTGAGGAACAGAGATGTTCCGATTAGTCCCATTCAGAAGATAAAAGAGCTCCAATCGAAAAAGGATTCTTCAAATACTCAGAGAAAAGGAAAAGAGCCTGCGGATCCTTCTCCCAGCAAGACATCTTCAGCGATTAACAATGCAAATGAGAAGAACCAGCAGAGCATAGCAAAGGAGAAAATAGAGAAGAAATATCCTCCAGTTAAAGAGGTAGAAAAATTTCCTTCCTTTAATTTAGAAAATGAAATTTCTAAGATGAAAGTGTCCATGCCCTTGACTGAGTTGGTGAAAAATAGTACTTATAAACATCAGGTGTCTAGAATCTTGCAAATAGACTTTGTATCAGATATGGTAAATGTAGAAGAGGAATAACCTGAACTCATCTTTGGTCTAGCCACAGAATACCAATCTGAAGAAAATGAAGTCCCTCCCTTTTACCTAAGTCTTAGATTACATGAGTTCATCTTACATAATGCTATGTTGGACTCTAGAGCCTCACATAATTTGATGCCCAAAGCCATTATGGAGAAGTTAGGAATTTATATTACCCATAAATACCATGATTTTTATTCTTTTGACTCAGGTACGGTCCATTGTATTGGTATTATCAAAGACTTGGTAGTATCAATAGATCAAATCCCAGCCAAGAATGTTTTGATGGATGTAGTTGTTGCCGATGTTACACCACGATTTGGAATGATTCTATCTAGGTCTTGGAGTGAAAAAATTAAAGGAACCATGCAGCTTGAATTCTCTTATGCCACCATTCCCATGTTTGGCCAGTTGAGAAAATTATATAAGGAGAAGAAAATGAAATACATGATAACTAGCAAAGAGAAGCGAGTCAATCGTCCAATTAATGCAGTTCACACAGATTTAGAATCCTTTGTATTATATTCATATGGTGGTTTGAATAATGAAAATATTCAGTTGGTATGTTGTGTAACCAGCTGCAAAAATAGAAGAAAATAGATATCAATGCCTTAGACATAAGCCACTTCGAGGGGGCAACCTCCAATACATTACATAAATGAACAATTCTTGGATGATAAAATTTACAAAACCTCCTTTCTATATATAGGAGTCCATGGGGCCATAATGTAATCCTAGTGGGCCATAATGTAATCCTAGCCGACCTAACAATAATAATTTAAGGGCACAATATTAACAAAATGGGGGTTACAAGGGTACAATAATAACAATAAGGGGGTTACATTAACAACAATAAGGGACTATACGAGTGATATAGGAACCTAACATGCCCCTCTCCTTAAAAAAAGTGTTTCCCTCAACGCTTGAGTAGCTCCGGGTGCTTCTGTATAAAATTATCATCCTCCCATGTAGAATCTTCAGTGGGTAAGTTTTTCCACTTTATGAGATACTCTGAAATTGATCGATTCCGTAGCTGTCGAGTTCTTGTTTCCATGATCGCTTCAGGTTCCAATATGATTTTTCCTTCCTCATCAAGTTCTGGCAATATTGTTTGAACTAGAATATTTTCACCTATAACCTTCTTTAACCATGAAACATGGAAAACTGGATGTACTCGCGAAGAAGCAGGAAGCTCCAATTTGTATGCCATAGTACCAATATTTTGCAACACCTTGTAAGGACCATAGTACTTTGGCGATAATTTATTATCCTTCTTAGCTTGCTTAAGGGAAATTTGTTTTTATGGTTGTAGCCATAAAAATACCCAATCTCCTACATCAAAACTTCTCTCGCTGTGATGTTTATCTGCCTGTTGTTTCATTCGATTTTGTGCCAAATTCAGGTTATAATTTAAGAGTTGGAGAAATTCTTGCTGATGCTCGATGTGATCTTCCACTGCTTGAACCTTTGAATTTTCCCTTAAATATGATGTGATGGATGGTGGATGATATCCATAAATTTCCATAAATGGGGTCATTTTTGCTACAATATGGAAGGAAGTGTTATACCACCATTCAGCGAGAGGTAACCACTTGACCCATTGTGTTTTTTTATCAGATACAAAACAAGGAAGATATCCTTCCAAACATTTATTTACTATCTCAGTTTGACCATCAGATTGAGGATGAAAAGATGAGCTATGAGCTAATTGAGTACCCAAACAAGAAAATAACTCTGTCCAAAAATTTCTAGTAAAAATGGGATCTCTATCGCTCACAATAACCCTTGGGCTTCCATGTAGCTTTTGAATTTTGTCCATAAATGTAGTAGCAACTGTACTTTCTTTAAATGGATGAGATAATGCACAAAAGTGTGCATACTTGGTAAGTCTATGAACTACCACCATGATGACACTCTTTCCTTCGGACTTAGGTAAACCTGTGATAAAATCCATTGAAATCTCCTCCCAACGTTGACTTGGAATGGATAAAGGTTGTAGAAGTCTCGGGGTCTTAATTGTCTCAACTTTATTCTGCTGGAAAACCAAACATTCCGTCACAAAATTTTGAATATCAGATTTAAGGCCATCCCAAAAAAATTCTTTCTTCACCCTGTGGTAAGTTTTTAAAAATCCTGAGTGTCCTCCTAAAGGAGAAGTGTGCAATTCCATAAGAATATTTTGTTTTAGTTGGGAATTCTTACAAAGATATAAGCGATCTTTGTACCATAAGGAATCATTTTTCCAACTAAATGTATAAGATGTACTAGGATCTTGCTGCAACTTTTGAATGAGTGTCCATACATCTTTGTCCTTCTTCCATTCATCTCTTGCTTCGGTTATCCAATCTGGTTGGATAATAGAAATGCACAAAGCAATGCTTCCACCTCTTCATTCTTTCTTGAGAGTGCATCTGCAACAACATTAAGCTTTCCTTTTTTGTAGATTATTTCAAAGTCATAACCCAACATCTTTGTGACCCATTTTTGTTGCTCTTCTAAAGATATTCTTTGTTCCAAAAAGTGTTTAAGACTATCATGATCAGTTTTTACCTTGAAGTGTCTTCCCATTAGGTAAGTTCGTCATTTCTTTAGTGCATGCAGTATTGCTAACATTTCCTTCTCATAAATAGGTTTCTGTAAATACTTTCCTTTGATTGGACGACTTTCAAAAAAAATGGGTCTTCCTTCCTGCATTAAAACTGCACCAATTCCATTTCCTGAGGCATCACATTCCACAATAAAGGTTTTTGTGAAGTCTGGCGTAGCTAAGACCGGTGCTAGGCACATTGCCTCTTTAAGATGTTCAAAGGCCTTAGTTGCTTCAGGAGTCCATGAAAATGCATCTTTCTTCAATAATGTTGTTAGAGGTGCCGCTATTCTCCCATAATTCTTAACAAACTTGTGATAATACCCTGTTAACCCGAGAAATCCTCGCAACTTCTTTATGGTTGTGGGGACTTTCCATTCCTTAATGGCTTTAATTTTGTTAGGGTCTACTTTAACACCCTCGTGAGATACAATATGACCTAGATATTCTACCTCTTGTACTCCAAAGAAACATTTGGATTTTTTTGCATATAATTGTTTCTCCTGCAATAGTTTGAGCACCCTGTCAACATGTTCAACATGATCCTTCCAAGACCTGCTGTAGATTAGTATATCATCAAAAAATACTAGCACAAATTTTCTAAGGAAGGGTTTGAAATGGAATTCATCAACCCTTGAAATGTAGAAGGTGCATTGGTAAGGCCAAAAGGCATGACCAAAAATTCATAATGACCCTCATGAGTTCGAAATGCCGTTTTTGGAATATCTTCAGTCTTCATTCTAATTTGATGATACCCTGAACGAAGATCCAATTTGGTAAAATAAATTGCTCCATGTAATTCATCCAATAATTCATCAATCACAGGAATGGGAAATTTATCTCTAATGGTGAGCTTATTGAGCTCCCTATAATCCGGACACATTCGCCATGATCCATCCTTCTTGTGTACCAATACTACAGGAGCAGAGAAAGAACTTTGACTAGGTTGAATTATACCCGCCTCTAACATTTCTCCAATCATACGTTCAATTTCGCTCTTTTGGACATAAGGATATCTATAAGGCCTGATGTTTGGAGGAACACTTCCTGGAATCAAATGAATAGCATGATCATGATCACGAATAGGTGGGAGTCCTTTGGGAGTTTCAAACACCTTGGAATGATTGTCCGAGACTTGTTGGAGATCTGCAGAAATAGATGATTTTGATGTTGGAACTTCTAGTGAGCATAATTGTGCAATTACGCCTCGTTGTTCTTTCTTTAGAAGCTTTGTCATGACATTAGAGCTTATTATCCTTCTTGGCTTCCCCGCAATACCCCGTAATTCGACTTCCTTTCCTTCTGAAAAAAATTTCAAGAAAAGTTCTTGAAAATTAAAAGCTACCGTCCCCAAAGATTGTAGCCATTGTACTCCTAGTACAACATCAGCACCTCCCATAGGAATGGAAAGCATTGGACTAGTCAATACATATTCCCCCATGGTTAGCTTGATATTATGGTATTTTCTAGAGCAATTTATAGTTCCTCCATTTGCAACCATCACTTGACATTCTGGTGCTGGGTATAGGAAACAATTTAATTCCTTGGCTACCTTACAATGAATAAAATTATGGGTGCTACCTGAATCAATCAACACTATTGCCTTTTTCTTCTTGATATGTCCTTCTATCTTGAGAGTTTGAGGAGTGGTAATTCCTGCCAGTGCATTACACGATATGGTCGGATTCATTTCTTCCTCTTCTAGGGCTGGTTCCTAGTGTATATCCTCTTCTTGTTCATTTTATTCTTCTTCTTCACAATCTATGTAAAATAATTTCTTCTCAGCACACTTATGACCTTTAGTGTATTTGCTATCACAACTGTAGCAAAGCCCTTTTGCTCTTTTTCTTCCAATTGTTGTGGTGTCAACCTTGTAGGTTGTGGAAATCTAGGCATAGCAACACTTCCTTCTTTATAGAATTGAGTGGTAGGCTTCCTTGTCGCCATAATTTTACATTCAACTTTTCTTGCCAACCTGAATGCCTTCTCTAATAAATCAGGTTCCAACACACGAACTTCATGTTGGATGTTATCCTTTAGAGTACCTATGAAGAGATCAATCCAGTGTTCCTCTGGAATATCAGTTACCCTTATATTCAATTTTTGGAAGTCCTCAATGTGCTGCCCCACTAAACCCTTTTGTTTGAGATTTATCAATTGGCTAAAGAAGGTGTTTCTTTTTGTATCCTCATAATGTGCTATCATTTCCTCCGTAAAAATTGACCAAGTGACAATTTTTTTACGGGAGCAAAGCCATTGATACCATAAAAATGTATTTTTTTCTAAATGTAAAGTTGCAATGCGTACCTTTTGTGTGTTTTGCACGTTATGGAGATCAAAATATTGCTCCATCTGTAGTATCCATGTTACAGGATCCTTTCGATCAAAGTTCCTCATATCCATTTTTGGAATATGGTGGTTCTTCCCGCCAACATTAGAGTTTATGAAATCACGATTAACATTTATTTCGTTCTCATCATGAGGTTCTTCTACTATATTTTCACCATTAGGAAACATTTCTTGTATCAACTTTGTCAAACCTTCCATGTCTTCTTTTAGAACATTCTTCATGTTTTCCATTTTCTCATCGATCTTAGCTTCCATGTCATCCATCTTAGATTCCATGCCAGCCTCCATGCCATATATCTTAGATTCCATGCCATCTATCTCAGAGTCCACGCCTTTCTTCAAACCATCCATCTTAGTTTCCATGCCTTTCTTCAAAACTTCCATGTCATTTTTTGTTGCTCTTTGCGAGATCGAAATTTGTTGCACTTGCTCTTGTAATTTTGATATGTCATGTTGCCATTCTTCATATTCATGAGTCATAGTAGAGCTTTACAAAGGCTTAGTGGGTGTTGAATTCTTTTTAGGCGCCATTTTAGAATCCAATACTGATATCTATTCTACAATATGCCCTTGCAATCAATTCAACTTGATTTTTCAAACAAGACTTATGTAATTCGGAAAAAAAATACACACCTTTTAGTTGGTTTTGAGGAGCTTGATATTGAAATTGAATTATCTCTATAATTGAAAACCTCAATATCTGAAATTTTTCCCTATAGTACCTCTCTGAAGCTTCTTTCCAATGCCACAAGTTTGATATGATTTGGATTCTTCAAGACAAAGTTATGTACAATCTCCCACAATGACCCAATTTTGGACTGGTTCAGTAGAGCGAACTTGTACGACTTTCCACGTGTCACTATTTCATCATTTGGCTCTAAAATAGATATAGAAGAAACTACAGGCCGTTTACTTGAGACCAATTTTTACGGCACTCCAATCCGATGCTCAGAGAGAGAGTTATGAATATTTTCCCACGATGACCTCTTTGAGATGAAATTCAGGAGACTGAAAAAACACTACCTTCCACAGATCATATCTCTGAAAAAATTGCGAACCAAGCTCTGAAATTTTTTGACGATGTTCCTTAGGATTTATGCTTCACACCATAAAAATTTCAGCTTCTGAAACTTCGTATAAAAAACTTTATAGCGCAAATGCCACGATGACCTTTTTAGGAGCCTGAAAAAATACCTAACTGCCACAGATCATATCTCCAAAAATATTGGGAACCAAGCTCTAAATTTTTTTGAAGATGTTCCTCAGGATTTCGGCTTCACACCTTAAAAATTTCTCTTCTGAAACTTCGTAGAAAAAAAATTTATAGCCAAAATTCTACGATGGCATGTTTGGAGCAGCGAAACCCTAGAATCCAAAGCTCTGATACCAAATGTTGTGTAACCAGCTTCAAAAATAGAAGAAAAGAGATATCAATGCCTTAGAAATAAGCCACTTCGAGGGGGCAACCTCCAATACATTACGTAAATGAATAATTCTTGGATGATACAATTTACAAAACCTCCTTTCTATATATAGGAGTCCATGGGGCCATAATGTAATCCTAATGGGCCACAATGTAATCCTAGCCGACCTAACAATAATAATTTAAGGGCACAATAATAACAAAATGGGGGTTACAAGGGTACAATAACAACAATAAGGGACTATACTAGTGATATAGGGACCTAACATGGTACAAGTAGATGAGATACCTGAAGTTTCATAAAATTTTAGGGAAATCCTCAAACAAGAAAAAGATAAAACAACAAGCACTTCTGAGCCTCCTGCCTACCAACAGAAAAAATACAGTGAACAACAAAAAGATGCAGAAACTAGTCCAGATAAAGTAGAGAAAGAAGCAAAATTTCAGCATGGACTTTGATGGAGTTGTTGGTAAGGACGGAGCTGGTATAGGAATATGGATTTGGAGCCCTATTTTCTAGCCTGAAAAGGTTCCTAGTAATGTTAGAGTATGTGCTTATAAGTTGGATTTTGACTGCTCTAACAATAAGCAGAGTATGAAGCTTTGAT
Organism: Pinus albicaulis; assembly: GCA_034641835.2. Taxonomy (NCBI): domain Eukaryota; kingdom Viridiplantae; phylum Streptophyta; class Pinopsida; order Pinales; family Pinaceae; genus Pinus; species Pinus albicaulis. Next base: position 1,944,438,598 of record CM076578.1, read on the forward strand.
TGTAGGTCTGAAAATTTCAAAGAAGTTAAATGCAAAGAGGATTTCTGTCTATGGAGATTCAGAGCTGATAATCAAACTGGTAAAAGGAGAGTACCAAGCAAAGCATCCTCGATTGAGGGCCTATCTAAATGTAGTCCTTGATATCTTGAAGACATTCCCTAAGTACACTTTGACAATGGTGCCCAGAATTTAGAATATTATTGCTGATTCTCTTGCCACTACTGCAAGCAATTTGAAAATTCCAATGAATTCTAGCAACAAATTTGAGATTTATGTCAAACATAGGCATGTTGTTCCAGAAAATATGAGGTATTGGCAAGTGTTTTGGGATGACAATGAAATCAATGTTTTTTTGCAGAGTGAAGGAAAATTCAAGGATACTCCTATAGAAGGTGAGTATGAGATTGATGATCAAGAAATCGAAGCAAATCTAATTGACATATTGCAACTGAAAGATAATGTAATTCCTAGAGGTCTCATACCTTTAGAGGAGCTTTTTGATCAGGATGATGTTGCAAAGAAACCAAGTTTGGTGCCTACTGAGAAAGGAGTTGAAGATGTGAATCTTGGAACAGCAGACAAGCCCAAGCTTGTGAAGCTATCGAAAGCATTGTCCCCTGAGGTAAAGGAACATTATGTTAAATTTATTTCTGAATTTTCTGATGTGTTTGCATGGGATTATTCAGATTTGAAGGTGTATGACAAGAACATAATTCAACATACTATTCCCATCAAGCTGGATCAGAAACCATTTAGACAGAAGCTGAGAAGAATCAATCCGAAGCTGTTGCCATCCATTGAAAAAGAGGTAAATAGATTGTACAAAGCTGGTGTCATTATTCCAATTAGATTTTCTGACTCGATTTCAAATTTGGTCCCGGTACATAAGAAGATAGGAGAGATAAGATTGTGCATAGATTTTCAGAATCTAAATAAAGAATCCTTAAAGGATAATTATCCACTTCCGAAGATGGACCATATTTTGCAAAGAGTAGTTGGAGCATCTAGAATGTCACTACTTGATGGATACTCAGGATATAATCAGATCTTAGTGTATGAGAAAGACCAAGACAAAAATACCTTCACAACACCCTGGGGAACTTTCCAATATGCCAAAATGCCATTTGGACTGAAGAACGCTGGAGCCACTTTCCAGCGAGAAATGGACATTGCTTTTGCCAATGAAAAAGATGTTTTTCTTGTTGTTTATTTGGATGATCTAACAATATTTTCTAGTTCTAATGATGAGCATTTTCACCATTTTAGGGTTGTGTTTCAGCGATGTAGGAATTTTGGGATTTCTCTCAATCCAAAGAAAAGCCTGTTTGCTATGGACGAAGGTAAGCTTCTGAGGCATATCATCTCAAAAGATTGTATCTGCATTGATCCTTCAAGAGTGGAGGCAATTCAACACATAGACCTTCCACGGAACAAAAAGGAGATTCAAGCATTCAATGGTAAGATGAACTTCTTGCACATATTTATACCCAATTTGGCTGAACATTTAAGAGAAATGACTAACATGTTGAAAAAGGATAGAACTTTCAAGTGGAGTGAGTAGGCTATCAAGTCATTTAATTTGGTAAACTTTTCTTTTTCCAATGCCACAATCTTGATTAGTCCCAACTACACTCAAGATTTCATTATATTTTCATTTGCATCGGAGCATACTATGGCTGTTGTTTTGATGCAGAAGAGAGATCAGATTGAAAAGCCAATTGCCTTTTTCAGTAGGACTATTAGAGATGCTGCCTTGCGGTATAATATTATTGAGAAACAAGCATTGGCCCTCATAAAAGCATTGAAGGATTTTAGGGTATACATTCTGCATTCACATACTATAGCATATGTTCCTAATGCAGCAGTGAAGGATGTCCTGATGGAGACTGATCCAGAAGGTCGAAGAGGTAAGTGGATAACAGCTATGTTGGAGTCTGATTTGGAGATCAAACACAAAAAGTTGATCAAAGGACAAGGCTTGGCAAAGCTAATGGCCCAATAAAATCTGCGTGCCCTAGATATAAACCTCATAACAACAATGTCAGAGGATGGAGATGAAGGTTTTCTTGTTCCAATTTTAGATATTTTTCTACAATCCCCATGGTATTCAGATATTGTTTATGTTCTTCAACATCTTTCACCACCTCCAGAAATGTCTAAAAGCAAAGGTAGATCACTGAAACTTAAATCTACTAAATACTATATTTTAAACAGTGTTCTTTATTGGAAAGATCCAGGAGGTATTCTGCTCAATTGTTTGGTTGAAGAAGAGGCTCAGAAGGTAATGCATGATTTTCACAAAGGTGATTGTGGTGGTCATTTGTTTTGGAAAACTACAGCTAACAAAGTGTTTAGAGCAAGATATTATTGGCCCACTTTATTTTCAGATTTGTATAAAACAGTTATGAACTGTAATGAGTGTCGAGTTTTTCAAGGAAAAAGGAAATTTCTTCCTCTTCCTTTGAAACCAATTTCAATGAATGCTCCCTTTCAACAGTGGGGACTCGATTTCATAGGAGAAATCCATACTGCATCATCAGCACAACATCGATGGATCTTGACGAGTACAAATTACTTCACTAAATGGATTGAGGTTGTTCCAGCAAGACAGGAAACTGATAGGGTAATTATTCAATTTTTAGATTCAAATATCTTGTCTCGTTTTGGCTGTCCTCATAAAATTATAACAGATAACACAAAAGCGTTTAAATCAAAGAATATGGTGGATTTCTGCAATAAAAACAATACTGTGTTGGGCCATTCAACAACGTACTATCCACAAGGCAACGGCTTGGTAGAATCATCAAAAAAATCTTTGATAAACATAATTAAGAAAATGCTAGAGGCAAACAAAAGAAACTGGTATCGAAATCTCATCAATGCATTGTGGGCAGAAAAAGTTAGCAACAAGAAATCCATAGGTATGTCACCTTTTGAATTGGTTTATGGTACTAATGCTGTCTTTCCTACATCACTTATAGTTCCAGTCATGAGATTATTGCAAGAAGCTGGCAGCGAAGAATAAATCAGATGATCCACCTTCAGCAAACAAGAGAGGAAGTGTCACAGAACGCTATTCAGTTGTAGGAGAAGATAAAGAATATCTATGACCGTAAGACCAAAGCAGAAAAGTTTCAGTTGGATGATGTGGTGTTGAGATGGGATGCAAGAATTGAGGACAAAGGGAAGCATGGTAAGTTCAAAAACCTGTGGAAAGGACCATACAAGATTTCAGCATACAGGGAACAAAATGCTTTCTTGCTTTCAGAAATGGATGGCCAAGACTGCCCTGGAGGAGCAGTGAATGGTAGGCTTTTGAAGCACTACCATTCTTGAAGATAATGGATCAGAAACTATGTCACCATCATTGTATATACCATGTTATTTTTGGTCAGATTTCAAGTACACAGTCATTGAAGTTTGGGGCCCGAGGTGAAGGCTATAAAAATTAAATGATATGTGTAAAGTTTGGTTTTGTTTTAGTTTTTCAGTCTTAGTATTGAGTCAGAGTCAATCTGCATTTTGTCAATTTTTAGTATTTTTGACTCCATGCCCAATGGATAAGGCTACTTGGTCTACAGTGTTCTTAGCACCTCCAAGGATCTACCATCCCCATTGGAACCAATGTTAGTGTCAGTCTAGTCATACTGCCATCATTGATAAAAACTTCTCTTTTGCATTTGCATATTAGGAGTCCCATACCATAAAATTTCACCATTCCATTAGGTCATGGATTCATTGATGGTAGTGGTTTTTCATCAGTTTTCCCTCATGCGAAACTTGCTAATTCTCCTCTCTATAGTCTTTAGTCATGAGTCACTTATACTCTATGACTCATGTTATTAGGTCATAGGGTTAGTCTCATTAGGTTCTAGGGTCTCACCATGGTCAAAATAACCAGTCAAGTGTCAATAAATATCAGCAAGGTCATGAGGAGGTCGAATAAAATCAAAGTCACGACATCTGGGAAGATCAAAGAAATGTTTTATTCAGCTTGATGTAATTTTCGCCTCAAAACTATGTTTTGAGGTGAAAACACGATACTTTACTTTTATTATCATCTTTATGTAATTTTATGTATTATATGTAATAAGTCACACTTCAGAAGCTGCTATCTCCACAAAATCACCAACCTTCCTTTCAGAGATGTTTTCGACCACATTTTCAGTCCAGAATCATGTTCTAAGTATGTCCATCAGAAAGAGCCCGGAAAGAGCTTTCCAACAGTATATTACTCTGTCAAAACTGACTCCTGGATTGAAATTTATGCCTGAGTGAAAAAAAAGCTCCCCTATACCCTAAACCAAACCCTTTTTTCCTCATTTTCCCTTAAACTTTATAATAACATTTAAAGTTTTTTTATTATAAAGTCCCGTTTCGTTTAATCTGATTAAACCCATTTTCCCCTTCCAATTACATAATCGCATTGCAAAAGTATTATATAAATCCCTGATGCGATTTAATACACCACTTCCCCTCATGCCCTTTAAACTTTATAATAAAGTTTAAAGTTTTTATTATAATCCCTTTCGATCCAATCCCTTTCCCTTTCCCGATCGCAATTGCACCATATCTATTGTCCATTCCGATTGGCCCTTGTCAAAAACTCCGATGCGATTGAGTGCTCCCAATTGACCCTGCCCGATTACATCTGGACCGTTGATCTCCTTAGAGATTTGACGGCCCACAGAAAATTGCATCACAAATCCACAGCATCCCCGCACCCATAATTCCCCCAATCTGATTGACTTCCGATGCATCTCCGTTGTCGATCGCCCCTTCCAATCGAATGGCTCATACACTGTCGCACCATCGCAATCAGCGTGTTCACATAACATTTTTCTTCCGCTTCCCTCCGATTTCCAATAGCGATTGGCCTTCGGGTCCCACCATATAATCTTCCGCCCATTTATAATACAAAGGGCCTTTTCCCTTTGTAAATCCCAAATTTCACTTTATTTTGTTTTATAAAGATCTTCACCTCATTGCTTATTCCTAATCGCATTGGTGAAAACCCTATTGCACCTTAACACCTCCCTTCACTTCTGATTCCGATTGTGATTGTTCTCCCAGTCCCACCTTGATCCCTCCCCCATTTTCAAATGAAATTTGGTCCTTTCCCCTTGTAAAAAGCGGAAATCCATTTTCTTTTGTTTTAAAGGTATTTCTCTGCTCTTTTATTGTATTACCCCATTGGACCTTTCCAATCGCATCGGAGTTTTTTTCCTCGTTCTCATAACATCTTCCCCTTTCCTTCGTTCCTCGATTGCGATTACACCATCGAAACATGTATTTTCAAATGCTCTACTATGTGTTTCATCCCCTTCCTCCCCTCCGATTCTGATTGCGGTTGCGATTTGGACCCCACCTCCATTCCCTTTGCTCCTTCCACTCAAAATGAGTATTTTTCTTCACTAAAGGCATAAATTCAGTTTTGATATTTTCAAAGGGAATTTCTCGGCATATAAAGAGATTTTCAAAATAAAAAGAAAGGAAACAGTCAAAGGGATGAGAAACTAAATATGAACCAGTGAGACGTCTTCAACAACGATTTAAAGGGATATGTCTTTCAAATTGCCTATTTTTCTTTCATCCAGTGTAACAGAAAATCTCTAGATGGTCAAATGTATTACTATTACTTCTTTTTAGGGGCAATCTGTTGGTTTCTTTTCCATGTTCAGATTTCAGTTCTTGAGCTGGAAAACAGCTCCCTTTTTCTTTGGATCTATTTCCCACAATTCTGGTCTATTTAATGTAATTCTTAGTCATTTGTAATCAGTCTGAAAAGGAGTAAGTAAGGGAATAGTGTGGAATTTTTTTTAGGACGCTCTACGCTCCATTGTAACAGTTTGGAGAGGGAATTAATAAGATATGTAGCTCTGATTTGTGGGATCCATGCGGTATGAGTTTTAGCACTTGTTCTTTCCTTTGTGTTCATATGTAAAATTGTTATCTTCACCATTCATTCATAAACATCTCTGGTTGAATACTTTCAAGATAGATAGGTAGAATCCATTTTTATGCTCTGCCTTGGGAAAACATTTAATATTTTTTGTTTTCTTCTGTTTGAAAAGGATCCATCTCCTATGCCCTTTTCAACTCCTCACCAGTCTTTCCATTCCATCATTATTTAAAATTAATTGCTAAAATTTCCTACGTACCTTGCCCCATGAAATAAAATGTATCCTTGATTTAATTCCCTAGATTCAAACTGTCCCATTTGTCCCACACATCCCTGAAAAATTCTTTCATTAAAACATTTCCCATTATTATACCTAGCCTAAAATCAGTTCATAATTGTACCTTGTTGAATATCTTTTCACAGAGAGAGCCCTCTCCTGACCTTGTAGGGCTAGCTACAAGGCTGAGCATGGTTTAAAGGTTACCCTGATTTTCCTTTTCAACTTGAGGTTCAGATCAGGTGATAACAGACCCTTCATCCCCCAAGCAATTATCCATACAAGGCGAGTCACCCTCCACCATGGAAACTCCAGGAATTATTCCTCCACCTTGAGCTCCTGTAAAGTAGGTCGACTGAAAATTTGAATATGGTAGGAAAATTGGTCTACCTCACACTTTCCTCCTCTCCACTTAAGATAAGTGTAGAGAATCTGTTGATCTTGGGCTGCAAAATTTTTTCCCTCAAATGGAAAGAAGGAAACTAGATCTCCAAAGATCCCTTTTCCAACGTTGTGAGCCAAGCTGGCCCAATTCATCTCATACATGATGGATAAGAAATCACCACTATATGGCATCCCATCCATCCGATGGCCCTCCTCATAAATAAACAAATATTTTTCTGTAGTGGCCATATCTCCTCCCATGCTCCCCATAAAAGCAAGAACAATATCAGCAAATAGGTTCATGATTAGCATCATAATGAAGGGAATACTAAAGGTTTCATGTGGTGTTGGAAGGTACTGACAGTTTCTCTAGTGGTCACAGTGCAGTCTTTTCCACTACAGCTTCAGAAAATAGCATGGCAAGTTGTTTCTTGACAAATGGCTAGTTGTATAAGTCATCACATCTACTAGAAAATAGTAAATAACTGAATGTACCAAATGATCATACAAGGAGTAAGAAAACACTTGCCCAAGGTCGTGTAATAGATGGTTGTCTCCATCATAATAGCTTGCCAAAAATGGTCCATGGAGCCTAAAGAAAAACTTGCTCGTTTGTAGAGCAATGCACTGCAAAGAAATGGTAAGAGCATGCAAATATTGTGTTGAATAATCAATAAATTAAAAAATATAATTCTTACCATATAATTAAAGTAAGATGGTGTTGGGAAAAATACTGAGAGGGGGAGGGGGGGGTGAATCAGTATTTACTGCATATTCAAAAAATTTTACTTTTTCATTCCTTAAAACCCATACGCTACTTTCCTTTAGTAAACTCGCATATACACGCGGATATCATTCATACAACTCGCGTATTAGCAGAGATCTAAATATGCAGATATTTATTAACTTAGTTCTTTGCAATATTCATTCATCTGATGTTAGGTTATCAGTAAACATGTGTAGTAACAACAGAATAAACCATCACACAAAGCATCACACATGAACACCAGGATTTTTAGGTGGAAACCCAAGTCGGGAGAAAACCACCGCTGCAGTTGCTCAGCCTTCAATATTTTATTATAGAGAAAACATATTACAACATATGTGCTGTCGCAGACTTGACCAGCACGCAGGCACCCACCTGCGCTCGTTTACCAGCCTCTCCTGGAAGGGAGCTCCAACCCCCTGACTCGTTTACCAGCCTCTCCTTGAAGGGAGCTACGACCCCCTGATCTCGTTTACCAGCCTCACCTGGAAGGGAGCTACAACCCCCTGACTGAAGGCTACAACCCTCAGCACCTTTATGGACCACGTTTCATCAATTTTCACACTGGATCCAAAGCATCCTTTAGGACACCACTTGCAGGCCACGTTTCATCATATTTTCAGACTGGACCCACTCCATACTTTTAAGCACAGTCAACCATGAAACATATACATATAACTCACTGACAGATATCAGTAAACCAGCAGAACAGATCAGAAATTTCTTACCACAGACTTCAGAAAACCCTAGTTTGCATACATGCTTTCCTTTCACTGATACCGCGTATACACGCACTTCCGTTCACATAAACCTGCGTATACATCTGCACATAAACTTCACTGTGCATACGCGCTTTTTCTTCAGCGAAGCCGCGTATATACGCGCTTACTCTGCGGCGAACTAGCGTATGGATCTTCAACCATTACAGAGCTGCATACTTCTTCAGATCAGATATTCAGTTCAGATTCAACCCTTTACTTCAGACAGATGTTCGCCTCATCACAGATCTAATCACTCCACAAACAGATCTAGTAGATACAAATACATTTCAGATCTAGATATCCCGCTTCATCATTTCTTCATAGGTGCATCATAGATTTAGATCTATCATCAAACCTTTACCCTTTCCATACAGATATACTTCACAGAGAAGTATTCATTCAAGCTCAGACATCTTGCACCCACACTAATGATTTGCACAATGAATTTCTTCTCTTTATATAGGTTTACCCTTTTTCAATACCATGAGCCCCTTTTTCAATACCATGAGCCCAAAACTACATTACATCCGATGGTATTCCTGGACGGGGTCATTTAGACGAATCATTACCCAATACAATGGGTCAATACCATGGTGGTTACCCCTGGTTTTGCACTTTATGAGCGCTTTTGCCCATACGCGACTTGGCACGTACTTTACCACGTGCATACGCGACTTCTCCTAGGCAAATCCGCGTATTCCTAGAGACATAATCTTTTCATCATAGATCTAGTACATACTAAATTCCTTTCTTCATTGCCTTTTGTACTTACTGTAGACACATCAGATTTACATCATTTAACAGGTTCATCAAGACATATTCTATCAAGCACAACTTCATCAAGTAAGTTGCTATTCAAGGACAACACTCTATCAAGTGGGTTGTCATCAAGGACAACACCCAGCATCATATTGTCAACAAACATCATATCACATCAGTTTTGTATCATTTACCAAGTCCATCAAGTAAAGAATAACTTGATCAGCAGGATTGCCATCAAGGACAACACATGCCATCAATCTCATGTATTCATCTTCATTAAGTGGGTTGCCATCAAGGACAACACTCTGCATCATATTGCCAACAATATCCCCCTTTGGACTTGATGGCAACCACGATGGTGTTTGATCACCACAACAGATAGGTACATTAAGAATACAATGATACCATGTCACTCTCCCCATTTTGTGACACCACTCAAACACCATGTCACTCTCCCCCTTTGACATCAAGGGCAAAGGGCGGATCAAAACCAACACACTCTCCCCCTTTTCTCCTCATGTAGAAGAAGCGTTCTGCAGATCTGAAATATACTGAACTGACCAAGCTCCCCCTGAGTTCATGCTGAATCTTCAAACATATTTTTCAATGAAGTACGTGACTCTATGAACTTCCTATCACCAAAGACTCATACTTACATCAAATATCCAACCAAGTGGATTTACATATGAGACTCAAGTACCAAACCAAGTGGGTTTACACATTTCAACTCAGCTACCCAACCAAGTGGGTTTACAAAATTTGACTCGGCTACCCATCCAAGTGGGTTTACAAATTTGACAATTCCTTACATGACTGAATATTACAATTTTACATCATGGGTCTCAACAAGACCTTTTCATCAAATGACTAATATGACCATTTATGACCAATACCAGAAAAACCTCAAGAGATATCATATATCAGAACCACCATAATGCCAACAATGCATTATACTCAACAAGGCTAGGGCTCCCCTTGAAAATGTGCATCCGAACATCCTTTCCATATGACTAAGGCTCCCCCTTAGTTTGTGCATCCTGAACACTTTCAACCAATCATCAAAGCATCTTTAAAACATCAGAGATTGAAACAATATTATAAGAACTGGAACACCACCAGAGATACCAGAGATACCAAACAACACTGCAGCTGTGCTGAAGAGAGCTGACCCCAAACAGAAATTTGTCAGCAATCAGACATACGTGGTTTTATGTGCATGAACTTGCGTATATACGCGATTGTGTTTCAGGAAACCCGTGTATCCAATACCATCTTCTAAATTTTAACCAGATCCGATCCTCTGTGAGAAAAAAGACAGTGTTCAGCTTCTTTCTGGGATATTTGAATGCTTCCCTGGACTACAAATAGATAGAACAGTGTAGTTGTGTCTTCATGCGTCATCCAACGGTTGTAGCATATTAGTAACCAAGCCTTCAGATTCTTTGCAGCATCAATACAATCTTTCCAAGAGAGATTGTCATATCAGAACAACATCTTCAAATATGTGTCAAGCAATCATCCATGTGGTCCAATATCATCAAGATCTTCAAGATTTAACATGAAGTAACATATGTAGGCAAAAGATCTCAACCATAGTAACAAACTCTGCATGATCTATTCTTATTTCTGAATCAAAAGACATCCAACTCATCCATGTGTAAGCACAAAAGATACTTATCAACAACCAGGGCTCAAAATATCATCATAATAAACCATGTACCAAGTCATCATCATTTGAGCATGAGTATCACAAAAACCAAAGAATAAGCAGTCATATTGCCAACAATGCAATAATTAGTATTCAACCTGCTGCTCCCCCTGAACCAGTGCTCCTTCTTAACTTGTGCAACCTGAATATGTTCATCAGCAAGTCATCAGCAACAATCTCTGCATGAACTGCCCTTATCTCCGAACTATAAGACTTTCATCTCAACAATGAATACTCTTCATCAAAAAGCAAACAGGACTCATCCATAATCTTCAACATAAGAAACCAAGTATCATATCATCATTATTTAGAACTGAGAAAGTAAGCTGATACAGAGTCAATAATACAGTTATAAACAGTCAGGCTGATGCTCCCCCTGAACCTCTGCTCTAGATCTTCATTTATCATATAAATTCTCTTATCATCAATGCATACGCGACTGTGTCTGCTGAAACTCGCGTTTATACGCGAATTTTGTTCATAGAACCCGCGTATGGAAAGTGAAGCATAGGAATTTTCACATTCCTTCATCTCCCCCTGAACTTGTACTTCCTGTACCTATCTTCTTCATATCAGATGCTCTGTCAGAAATACATATAACTAGAAAAATCAAATCAACCATGAGAGTCATCATACATTGCTCCCCCTGTGACGATACATTACTAAATCTCATAATGTATCCCACATCATTCCTGCAGTCAATAAGATAAGTAAGCTTCAGAAGCGGATGACTGCAGTAGGGTCAGAATTCCCTACGTTTCTGATTGGTCCTCCTTCTTTTTCCAAATTTGCTTGAAATTCCTAACTGTGTGCTGAAAATTGTCCACTTTCTCAGATCTGTTCAACCTGCATTCCTTTTCTACATGTCCATACTTGTTACAAGAATAACATCTCATGTGTCCAGAGAAATAAGCATAAGAATCATAATGAATATTTCTAATCTTCCTCTTTTTACAATCAACTGCTTTATGTCCATACTTGTTGCATGAAAAACAATATCCCTTGAAGAAACCAGAGTACCTTTCTATGTAGGATCTGTTAGTTTGAGGCTGAAATGATCTGCTCCTGCAATTAGCTGCAACATTCCCATAATTATGACATTTAAAACATTCAACATTATTGACTGATTTCTTTTGAGATTTCATCATTGATGGTTGACCTTTTGTCTCTTTCAACACTTCAGGTTTTGCATTGACATCCTCTGAAGTTTTAGCACTTCCTTGTGAGCTAGATTCTCCTTTAACAGTTTCATGGAAACCAAGATCAAGTTTGATAGCAGGAGACCTTTGATTACTCAGAATATTGTCCAAAATATTAGTACTATCTTGAAACCTCAAAAGTTTAACCTTTTCTTCTAATTTACCCTTGAGAATGTTTACCTCAACCTCCAAGGCTTGACATTGCTTTGTCATACTTTCTTCTTTCCTTCTTCCATCTTCTACTAGATCATTCAGATTTAGAATCTCTTCTTTCAACCCTTTTCCTTGTTCTTCAAAAGTTTGTAAGAGTTCTTCATTCTTCTTCTTTGACGCTTCAAGATTTACTTTCAGGGATATGATTTCTTCTTCAAGTCCTGCATTCTTCTTATTTGTTTTATTCAGATCTTCTTTGAGGGAAATGATTTCTGCTTCAAGTTCTGCAATCTTCTTCTTTGATATTTTCGAATCTTCCCTAAGAGAGATGATTTTAGCTTCAAGTCCTTTACTTCGATTGTATACATCATCGAACATCCTTTTCAGTCTAAAGATCAAAGATTTGGAGGCAGATTCCTTCTCATTAAATATTCTTTGTTGATCTTTGATAACTTCTTCTAGGTCCACAGCATTAATTTCACTATCTGTACCATTGTTTGCACAAAGAAGATTACTAGGACCCCAATCACTATCTGATTCATCTTCTTCAATTTCTGCTATACAGGTTTTCTGAGACATCTCCTTGCTTCGAGTAGCCTTCTTCTTTTGCTTCTTTTCCATGAGCACTTGTAGAGCTTGGTCAAAATCTTTTTCATCTTTAATCTTGACAACTTCTTCTAGATCCATACTGTCACTTTCACTATCATAACCTTTGCATATACAGGTAAGTGAAATACAAGAACAATGATCAATACCTGTTTCATCTCCTTCAATTTCTGCTATACATGATATCTGAGGCATCTTCTTTCCTTGAGTAACCTTCTTCTTTTGTTTCTTTCCCATTGCGATGGATCTCCTTCAAGCGATCAAGCTTCTGCAGAAGGACCAGCTCTGATACCAATTGTTGGGAAAAATACTGAGAGGGGGGGGTGAATCAGTATTTACTACATATTCAAAACTTTTTACTTTTTCATTCCTTAAAACCCATACGCTACTTTCCTTTAGTAAACTCGTGTATACACGCGGATATCATTCATACAACTCGTGTATTAGCAGAGATCTAAATATGAAGATATTTATTAACTTATTTCTTTGCAATATTCATTCATCTGATGTTAGGTTATCAGTAAACATGTGCAGTAACAACAGAATAAACCATCACACAAAGCATCACACATGAACACCAGGATTTTTAGGTGGAAACCCAAGTCGGGAGAAAACCACCGCTGCAGATGCTCAGCCTTCAATATTTTATTGTAGAGAAAACATCTTACAACATATGTGCTGGTGTAGACTCCTACCAGCACGCAGGCACCCACATGCGCTCGTTTACCATCCTCTCTTGGAAGGGAGCTCCAACCCCCTGACTCGTTTACCAGCCTCTCCTGGAAGGGAGCTACGACCCCCTGATCTCGTTTACCAGCCTCACCTGGAAGGGAGCTACAACCGCTTGACTGAAGGCTACAACCCTCAGCACCTTTATGGACCACGTTTCATTAATTTTCACACTGGATCCAAAGCTTCCTTTAAGACACCACTTGCAGGCCACGTTTCATTATATTTTCAGACTGGACTTACTCCATACTTTTAAGCACAGTCAAACATGAAACTGATACAAATAACTCACTGACAGATATCAGTAAACCAATAGAATAGATCAGACATTTCTTACCACAGACTTCAACAAACCCTAGTTTGAATATGCACTTTCCTTTCACTGATACCGCGTATACACGCGCTTCCGTTCACATAAACCTATGTATACATCTGCACATAAACTTCACTGCGCATACGCGCTTTTTCTTCATCGAAACCGCGTATATACGCGCTTCCTCTGCAGCGAACTAGCGTATGGATCTTCAACTATTACAGAGCTGCATACTTCTTCAAATCAGATATTCAGTTCAGATTCAACCCTTTACTTCAGACAGATGTTCGCCTCATCACAGATCTAATCACTCCACAAACAGATCTAGTCGATACAAATACATTTCAGATCTAGATATCCCGCTTCATCATTTCTTCATAGGTGCATCATAGATTCAGATCTATCATCAAACCTTTACCCTTTCCATACAGATATACTTCACAGAGAAGTATTCATTCAAGCTCAGACATCTTGCACCCACACTAATGATTTGCATAATGAATTTCTTCTCTTTATATAGGTTTACCCTTTTTCAATACCATGAGCCCCTTTTTCAATACCATGAGCCAAAACAATACCATGAGCCCAAAACTACATTACATCCGATGGTATTCCTAGACGGGGTCATTTAGACGAATCATTACCTAATACAATGGGTCAATACCATGGTGGTTACCCCTGGTTTTGCACTTTATGAGCGCTTTTTCCCATACGCGACTTGGCACGTACTTTACCAGGTGCATACGCGACTTCTCCTAGGAAAATCCGCGTATTCCTAGAGACATACTCTTTTCATCACAGATCTAGTACATACTGAATTCCTTTCTTCATTGCCTTCTGTACTTACTGTAGACACATCAGATTTACATCATTTAACAGGTTCATCAAGACATATTCTATCAAGCACAACTTCATCAAGTAAGTTTCTATTCAAGGACAACACTCTATCAAGTGGGTTGTCATCAAGGACAACACCCAGCATCATATTGTCAACAAACATAATATCACATCATTTTTGTATCATTTACCAAGTCCATCAAGTCAAGAATAACTTCATCAGGAGGATTGCCATCAAGGACAACACATGCCATCAATATCATGTCTTCATCTTCATTAAGTGGGTTGCCATCAAGGAAAACACTCTGCATCATATTGCCAACAGATGGTGACAAATCCATAAATGAGTCCTCCATAGTGGTATGACATACTCTTATGAAGAGGAATGAACCATATGCTGCATGAAAATCCCCCTTCTCATGCTTGGAAGTCCAAGTCAAGAAGAAAATACCACAGTAATAGATGCATTCATCCACTACTCTACCAATATCACCTCCTCCATGTCCACCAAGTGCATCAAATGTGAAGTGATCCTGGGAATACTCCATCAACAAGTCCCTTCTCCAAAGTGACAACACTGCTAGCCCATGCAAATAGGCTCCTGCCAACTCATAAATCCATTCTTTGACATGTTCAATGTAAAAGAATCCTCCCATAATGTTTCCATCTCCTCCTCCTGCAACATCATGCAAAATGGGAGAGAAAATATGCCCTTGATCCCTCTCAATCTGTAATATTCCCAATTAGCCACTGCTACTTGGAATATTATAACTACTCCATTTTTGAAATAGAAAAGTAGGAAGGACAATAAAACATATCCCAGTGTGAAAAGGGATTGGATTAGGAGGAAAAATAAATCCACTTTGGTCTGAAAGAGGGGCAAAGCAATGAGCTAGATCTAGTTGACCAAGTCAACAGTGTTGCTACAAGAGGAGGGAAACCAACTAGGGAAGCATAGTTTTGAAAAAGGAA
This sequence comes from Pinus albicaulis, assembly GCA_034641835.2. Taxonomy (NCBI): domain Eukaryota; kingdom Viridiplantae; phylum Streptophyta; class Pinopsida; order Pinales; family Pinaceae; genus Pinus; species Pinus albicaulis. The sequence continues at coordinate 1,944,453,967 of CM076578.1, forward strand.
TCTTCTCAAGGAAGTCACCTCATCGATGAGTGGGGTCCAGGGTGAGGAAGCTCACCAAGGATAAGAAGGAAGAGATAGCAGAAAGGAAGGCATTCAGTAATCATATTTTTTTGTTCTTTTGATTGATTTCATGCTCCAACTGTTTAGCTATAGTTGCAGCACTGTTTAGTGCAAAAGAATTCTCATGCGGGAATTCCATCTTCACCTTTGGTCTAGCTGATTGTGAGATCTAAGGGGAAGGTACTGAGCTTATTTTCCATCATATATCTTGAGGATATCCATTCTGCATCATATAAAGTGCAGTCACTCCCAGTAACTACGTCATTTCTGCAGTAGCAGTAGCTGCTGGGTTAAACCATCCTATTTTGTGATTGTTTCAGAAGAGGATGTGTCTATTTCACTCCGGGAGGTCTATTGAATAAAGCCTTGGGAAAATTTATGTATTATTCATCTATTTCAGATCACATTCAGTATTTTCTAATACAGATTTGCAGGGAACAACGTTATTTTCTGCAATGCTGCAATTTATATTGCTATTTTGCCGGAAACCCTTGCCAGGATGTTTTAATGTGCTTGTAAAAGGGGTCAAACCTCTCAGTTTTTATTCTATGATTAGTGAAAGCTCCAAATTTGTATTAAATCATCTCTTTCTATATATTCCCTAATAAAAATTACGCTGTTGCAGTCTTTAGCAATTCTATTTTGTGAAGTTGTGGGATTAGGGTGTTTTTGAGCATATATGAACTGGGGAGATTTGTTTAGTGTAGCTAGAATGATTTGTTTCTAATTCCATTTTTGAATTTTTATTGCATGGTTTTCCTTATAAAACGTCCTCATTGGAGATATTACAGAAATTCCTGAAAAGGAATATTACAATGGTATCAGAGCTCTGCTCTTGGCTCAGCTTGTGGGGGAAATTTGTCTTCAGCATGGAGAAGGAAGATATTTCGAATCTCCTACTTCAAACCCTACAAAAAATTGCAAGGGACCTCAAGGAGATGAGACATGAAGGGGATTAAATAGGGTTTTTCCATGAGGCAAGCACCAACACTGCAAATGGCATGGGGCATTCAGCTGCACCACAAAGCTCTACCATGCCTTCATTTATAACTAGAGGAGATAAGGAGGGAACCCTGGGAAATTATTTTGAAGAATATGAACTCCAATCTCAAGGGTTGAAAGAGCACTTGAGCTTTCAGGAGTTTTTCCAGATCAAGGATGGAAGGAGGATTATTCCTCATCAAAAGGAGGAGAACTGGATGCAGGGATAAACCCTACAGCGTAGTATGGTATGGTTCTTCTTGCCCACATTTGGTGGGACACCGAAGTGTATAGCCAAGGCTTGGGTGGAGAAGTTGGACACATAATTCCAACTCAACAAGGTTTCTGAAATGGAAGCCATCAAGATAGCTGCGCTGCACTTAGAAGGGGAAGCTCAAGAATGGTGGTTTCATGGACTGACCACACTTGGGCATCATCACATCACTTCATACTCAGCTTTTACCAAGAAGCTAGTAGAGATATTTGATCCAAGAGATCCGGAAGCCCATTTTGTCAAGTTAACCAAGCTCAAATAGGAGGGAGATCTTGAGGATTATATTGCTGAGTATTTGCAGCTTTCAGTGATGGTATCCAACCTCACTATGAGTAGGAAGGTATGCATGTTTATTAATGGGGTGGCTGAACCATTGCAGGGGTTGGTAAAATCCACTAAACCAACCACACTCCTTGAAGCTGTGGATAAAGCTAGAGACCTACAACACATCTTGCCTAGGGCAAGAACATTACTACAGCAGGAGGCCTACTCAGGACCAAAGAAGACAATCCATGTTCAGGATTTGGAGGGAGAATGTGTTGTAGGGAGGACACATCATGTCAAGACCTTCTCCAAGAAGGATTCCAGCATTGTACCATCCATAGAAGATTTTTCTCCAAGAGGGGGAGCTATTGCGACATTAAGAGGAGTCCCAAAGTATCTAACTTTGAGGGTGAGAGGTACTATTATGGGGCAAAGAGTCTCTGTGTTGATAGATAGTGGGGCTACTCATAATTTTATTGATGCAAAACTGGTACAAAGGAGAGGAATCCACATGGAGGAGTTTAAGGGATTCTCAGTTTTGGTCCCAGGAGTTATGACCCTGCAGTGTGCCAAGTATGTTCTGGCACTAACCATTACCATGGGTACTTACACCTTGATAGACCACTTCTTTGTGGTAGACATTCCAGACACCAATTTCATATTGGGAGTCCAGTGGTTAATCATTCTTGGGAGAGTTACCAATAATTGGAGAACTTTGGAGATGGAATGGACCGGAGGGAAGGGTGGCCAGTGTCAAAATATCAAGGGTATAAACACATACCCCCCTCAGGTTGTTTCAGCACATAGGATGGAGGCAGATTTGTGTAGAGGGGATATTGAATGGGTAGTGGAGCTGCATATATTGGAGGTAATGGGCAAGGATTCACCAATGCATCCAAATGTTCAGTCTCTCTTGGACTGGTATTCTACAGTATTTGGAGATATCTCAGTAGGGAGACCTCTTGGCCGAGGGTTTGAACACACTATTGATCTGGAACAAGGGATCCAAGTAGTAATCACCACTCCTTATAGGCATCCCAAGGCTTATAGGGATGCGATTGAGAGGGCTATCCAAGAGCTGCTAGCTCTAGGACACATCTGGCCTAGTACTAGTCCTTTTGCTTCCTCAGTGGTCTTAGTAAAGAAGAAATATGGCACATTGAGGATTTGAATTGATTATAGAGCCTTGAACAAGAACACCATGAAGAACAAGTACCCTATACCCAGGATTGATGAACTCATGGATGAGTTGAGGGGATCTAAATAATTCTCCAAGATTGATTTGAGATCTGGGTATCATCAAATCAAGGTGAGGGAGCAAGATATTCCCAAGATAGCATTCAAATGTCACTATGGGCATTTTGAGTTTTTTGTAATTCCCTTTGGATTGACAAATGCCCCAGAAACTTTCCAATCTTGCATGAACCACATATTCCGTGGTCATTTGAGAAAGTTTGTATTGGTATTCTTTGATGATATTCTTATCTACAGCCACACTTGGGAGGAGCACTTGCAACATATTGAGATAGTTTTACATATCCTCAAGGAGCAGAAATTCTATGCCAAGCTCTCCAAAAGTGAATTTGGCCTCACAGAGATGGTGTATTTGGGGCACATCATAGGAGTAGATGGAGTGAGGGTACATGAAAAGAAGATCCAGGCTATTAGAGATTGGCCTGAACCCATGAATGTTACAGAGCTCAGAGGGTTTGTGGGCATATGCACTTATTACCAAAAGTTTGTGAAAGGGTTCTCACAACTGGCACCACCACTCACAGACTTGACAAAGAAGGGAGCTTTCCATTGGACACCTACAAGGCAGAGGGTTTTTGATAAGCTCAAAGAGGAAATGAGTAGTTGTCCTGTTTTTGTTTTTCCTGACTTTTCTCAACCTTTTGTTGTAGAATATGATGCATCAGGTGAAGGTATTGGAGTAGTCTTGATGCAAGGTGGGCATCCTATAGCCTTTGAGAGCAGGAAGCTACTCCCTCATGAGAGGTTATACCCCATCTATGATAAAGAGATGTTGTCTATCATGCATGCATTAGCCAAATTCTAGCAATACTTGGTGGGGAATAAGTTCAAGGTGAAGACTGACCATAACAGTCTTAGATTCTTCCTTGAACAGAAACAACTCCAAGAGAGGCAACAAAATTGGGTGAGAAAAATCCAAGCTTATGATTTTAACATAGAGTATGTCAAGGGGAAGAGAAATGTAGTAGCTGATGCACTATCTAGAAAGCCTAAAACACTGTCTTTGAGGGGCATGGACGCAGATTGGAAAGCTCAACTTTTAGTTGAGTATTCCAAAGATGACTTTGCATGTGAGGTACTTGATGGGGTGGTATTGGATGAGAGGTTTAGAGTAATGGATGAAGTCATCTATTACTGAGACCAGACATTCTTGGCTAAGAATTCCAAGCTCAAGGAGAATATCTTATTGGAATCACATGATTCCCCACTTGCCGGGCATCAAGGTTTCACAAAGACTTACAGGGTCATAAGAGAGAGATTCTCATGGAAGGGTCTCAAGGAGGATGTGCTTCGACATGTTAGAGATTGCACCATTTGTCAAAAAAATAAGGGAGAACACACCCACCCTACTGGGTTATTGTAGCCACTACCTATTTCGAATGGGAAGTGGGAAAATATCTCTATGGACTTCATCACCGACCTACCGACAATACAGGATAAGGATTGTATCTTTATAGTTGTTGATAGACTAACAAAATACTCTCATTTCTTTGCAATTTATGCACATTATACTGCTTCACAGGTAGCTGAGCTCTTCATCAGAGATGTATTTAGGCTCCATGGTCTCCCAAGGACCATAGTGAGTGATCGGGACAGCCGCTTCATGGGTGGCTTTTGGCAAGAAATTTTCCGGTTGGTGGGTACTGATTTGACTCCAAGCACTAGCTATCACTCCCAAACCGATGGAAAGACCAAGATAGTGAACAAGTGGCTGGAAGGCTACTTGAGGAACTATGTAGCAGGGCAGTAGGAAACTTGGCTATGTTGGCTCCACTTGGGAGAGTATTGTTACAATAATACTCACCATATTTCTATTGGCATGACTCCATTCTGGGCCTTATATGGGTATGATGCACTCTCATTTGCTGATGTTATATTTGGGGCAAGTAAGGCTCCAAGGGAAAAGGAATGGATTTAGGAGAACTAGGACATACTTAGGGCACTCAAGGACAACATTGCTATTGTCCAGAACCAGCAGAAGATGTATGCAGACCGTGGTCAGATAGAAAGATAGTTTGAGGTGGGAGATCTTGTTTATCTACGTCTTCAGCCTTATAAACAGTCCACACTCAAGGAGAAGGGAGATGAGAAGCTCAAACCACATTTCTATGGGCCATACAGGGTGATCAAATGTATAGGTAAAGTAACAGATGAGTTGGAGCTTCCAAGGGAGCAAGATCTACAATATCTTCCATGTCTCTTACCTCAAGAAGGCCATTGGGAGGAATGTAGTTACCAACATGGATACCCCCCCTATTGATGACAAGGGCCACCTAATTTTGTAGCCAGAAGCAATCTTAGACACAAGGGAGAGGCAGCTAAGAAACAAAGTCATCAAGGAGTATCTGATTCGATGGAGGAATCTACCAGATGAGGATGCCACTGGGAAGGGAGAGAAAATCTTGCAGCATCCTTATTTATTGTTGCTTGTGGGCAAGCAACTTTTGGGCGGGGAGGACTGTAATATTCCCATTTAGCCACTGCTACTTGGAATATTATAACTGCTCTATTTTTGAAATAGAAAAGTAGGAAGGACAATAAAACATATCCCAATGTGAAAATGGATTGGATTAGGAGGAAAAATAAAGCCACTTTGGTGTGAAATAGGGGCAAAGCAATGAGATAGATCCAGTTGACCAAGTCAACAATGCTGCTACAAGAGGAGGGATACCAACTAGGGCAGCGCAATTTTGAAAAAGAAATCTTCTCAAGGAAGTTTCCTCATCGATAAGTGGGGTCCGGGGTGAGGAGGGTCACCAAGGATAAGAAGGAGGAGATAGCAGAAAGGAAGGCATTCAGTGATCATATTTTTTTAGTCTTTCGAATGATTGCAAGCTCAAGCTGTTTAGCTGTAGTTGCAACACTCTTTAGTGCAAAATAATTCTCATGCAGGAATTCCATCTTCACCTTTGGTCTAGCTGATTGTGAGATCTAAGGGGAAGGTCCTGAGCTTATTTTCCATCATATATCTTGAGGATATCCATTCTACATCATATACACCGTAGTCACTCCCAATAAATGCATCATTTCTGCAGTAGCAACAGCTGTTGGGTTAAACCCTCCTATTTTGTGCTTGTTTCAGAAGAGGAGGTGTCTATTTCACTCCGAGAGGTATATTGAAGAAGGACTTGGGCAAATTTATGTATTATTAATATATTTCATATCACATTCAATATTTTATAATATATATTTGTAGGGCACAACATTATTTTCTGTAGTGCTGCATTTTTTATTGCTAGTTTGTCGGAAACCCTTGCCGGGATGTTCTGATGTGCTTGTAAAAGGGGTCAAACCTCTCATTTATGATTCTATGATTAATGAAAGCTCTAGATATGTATTAAATCATATCTTTCTATAGATTTCCTAATAAAAATTATGATGTTGCAGTCTTCAACAATTCTATTTTGTGAAGTTGTGGGATTGGGGTGTTTTTGAGCATATATGAGATGGGGATATTTGTTTAGTGTAGCTAGAATGATTTGTTTCTGATGCCATTTAATATTTAATTTAAATAAAGAAATATAGGAGGAACAAAGTCCTTTTGTTCATTTTTATATTATGGTTTTCCTTATCCAAAGTCCTCATTGGAGATATTGCAAAAATTCCTGAAAAGGAATATTACACAATCCTCCAAAGCAACAAAAGTCTTTGATGCCTTCTCATACATCCATCATACAACCCATGTGATGAAAACATAATGAATATATCATCATAATGCATCCACACTCCTTGCTACTCCATGATGCAAGTACCCTGCCAAGTCCCTTCCATCCACATACCCTTGGAAAAAGGATATGTCCCATGATGGCCAAACTCTTCCAAGAGCAGCAACCGCAACCAAGCGTCCTGCTACCCAGTGTCATATATTTGAAAGTATCCTACCAGATTATTTCTCTCCATCCACTCCCATTCCTTCCGATGTGAGGGCCTCCCACCATGATCAACCTTGGTACCCTTCCAAAGAAGACTACCCTCCTCCCAAATCAGCTTTTTCTTCTTGCATTCCATGGGATGCTGAAATGCAACTCCTTGGAGATCTCCTAGGAAAGATCTCACACCAATGATCATCTTGAACCCATAAGGATCCAAGTGGGCTAAATGAAAATCCTCCTCACTGCTACCTCTTGACAGCGTTGTAACTCTCCTCCATGGTGTTTTGGCTGTCTCATGTCTGAACTCAAGGATGAACATATGATTCTGCATAAATTTTTTTGGGGAAAATTTCACCCCATCCTCCAAGAATTCACACCCCAACCTCACATGTGGTGTGCATCCCATCAGTGGCCTATTAGGATGATGTTTCATCCCTTCCTTGATCAAGTCAAGGTGGCACAACGCAGTGCAATCATGTGGTTCCAAATGAGTAGGATGCAATGATATACAATCCTCCATATGATTTGCTGAAACAATAGGAGATGAAAATTTTGGCATACCTTGATGAAATTTGGGAGCATCTTGTATGGCTCTAAGGGCTTCCCCCTCCAATAGGTTGTCTCCTCCAATTGAAGATTTTGAGAACTGCTCCCCCATAGTTGTGACAACACTGGTACAAGTCTCCTCCACTGGGGGTGAGGGCTTCTTCTCCTCTGATTTTCCTTCACAAAATTTTCGCATCAGCCTTTGAGTAAATTGAGGAAAATTGGCCACTCCTGTGTGGCTCAAATGGCCGAACCACCAAATATTTGCTTCACCCTCTAGGTGCAGCATTGCAATCTCTACAGCCTCCCTTTCCACCACCGGATGTAGTAGGAAGAATGCATCAAGTCTCCTTGCCCAAACCCTTGCTGCAGATGACCCATCATAAGTAGACAATAGAAACCTATTTCCCTTGATCCTTCCTTGGCCACAAGGTCTTCTTTCTTCCTCCAAATGAATGAACTGAGGGAAAGCTAGATTCCCCTTGAAGGCTCTAGGTTGGGATTTGTACCCAACAAGGTATTCACTTAGAACCCTGTGATCCAAGTGTCCTCCATCTTTCGGAAATTTGTCCTTCCTCTCAAAGGGAAAGGATATGTCCCAATGCTTTGGAGCTCTCTGCAACACTGGTCTCTTCTTTTTATCATAGGAAGTGCATGGCTCTTCTCGCTCTTGAAACTTTCTAGGAATTTCACTGCTCCTTTTCTCTTCTTCTTGTTCAACATCCTTGGAGAGGTTCTTACTAGATCTTAAAAGTGATGAGAGTAAGCTCATCCTCTTCCTAATTCTAGCCTTTCTCTTTCCTTTATAACACTTTTTCTTGAATTCCATAGGCTGAGCCAAAGATCTTGCTCTGATACCACTGTAATATCCCAAAATCAGGACTGCTCAGCATCCATGCACTAAAAACGCATTTCCAGCAACCTATGCCATAAAATAATGAAATTAAATATTGGATCCTATATATCATTCAATATAAAACCTAAATCCAATAATAGAGCTAAAAAAATTCAATCTAGGTGGGTTAAACAGATCTCCCACACCTAGGATTGCTAAAAAGAGCTAAAACCCCAAACACTACAACACAAGGAATTCTATATAAAAGTGACTGCGCAGTCTAAAAGAGGGTTTGCACATATAAATGGTAGATAAAAATATATTTGTATTTATATTAGAAAATATGCTTAAAATATTGAGATCTAGTCTCCTTTATACAAAAACTAGAGAACCCGAGAAGGGTTTCTAGGAGTTCACCCTGAATACAAATGGTGATTTTCAGCAGTATGGCTGAATAATCACTGAAAATTGAAGCACATTAGTATAGAAGGATATAAATATAGAAATATACTACATATTTTATTAAATTTCTTCCTCCATGGAAGAATCCATCCTTCAATCACAAGAAAACATTTCAAAAGAGCCACAGAAGACACTGCTACAACAGCCCTTCAGAAATAATTCAATTCCTCAGTGGAATAACATTGTTGGTTATGAAAATGTGTTGGCCTACTACCAATGATCTGATATCAGCCCAAGAACTCTCCAAATTGATCTCCCACAAGAAGGAAACCTCCCTCCTCTGCAAAATCAACTCAGACAGTGGGTTTCTCAATCCTCCCCTGCAACACCCTGGAACTCAGCTTAACCTCCTGCAGAAACTATAATTAAAATGTATACTAAAGCTTGGCACAAATGCTAGATATGAGGAATGATGGATCAAATATCTCCCAAGAGCTACTGAAATGGAAGAGAAGGAATTCCTGAACAGGAATCCTTTAGTGCTAAGCAGCACCGACAATCTTAGCTAAATAGCTAGGAGAGCAAAGTCTAAAAAGACATGAACATGTAATACATAAGCTAACCTCCAAATGGCTTCCATCATATTCCTTATAATATAAGTGAGCCTTCTCACCTTGGGTCCCACTCAATAGGGTTTCCACCATCACACAAACAATCTCCCTCCAAAACTGTGTTGTGCCTTCATTAGAGCCACTCCTCTAAACTACGCTGTTTGATTTGGTCAAGACCACTTCAATTTGCTTCAACCCTTTTCACACATAAGGGTTTTAAATCCATATCACATATAGCTATATAGGCTGAACCACATTCACATTGCACTCTTTTAGTTTCTGATCCACTCCTCCTACATTTATGATGTTGACTTGGTCAAACTTGGCCTTGTCCACATGATAAATGTCTCTGTTCACACATGAGAGTGTAAAATCCAGCTGGAATTATGATCCCATTACAAAACATGAGGGATTTTATCCTTATTTCTATAATGCATGGGTCTCCTCACCCTTTTATTCATCTTCTAAGTGACAATAGAAAAATTTAATATTCTAATTTGCTGCATGCAAATTTTGGAATATTACAGTCCTCCCCTCCCAAATGTTGCTTGTTCTCAAGCAACTGCAAGGATAGAACTAAAGAGTTGCCTCCTAAGGCATGGAGACTTAAATGTAATGGGAAAACACCTTTTCCCAAGTGGACCCTCCATCCCCCAAGAAATCATCCATACAAGGTGAGTCACCCTCCACCATGGCAACTCCAGGAATTCTTCCTCCACCTTGAGCTACTGCAAATTAGGTGGACTGAAAATCTGACTATGGTAGGAAAAGTGGCCTACCCCACGCTGTCATCCTCTCAACTTAAGATAAGTGCAGATAATCTGCTGATCTTGGGCTGCAATAATGTTTCCCTCAAATGGCAAGAAGGAAACTAGATCTCCAAAGATCCGTTTTCCAACGTTGTGAACCAAGGTGGCCCAAATAATCTCATACATGATGGATAAGAAATCACCACTATATGGAATCCCATCCATCCCATGGCCCTCCTCATAAAGAAAAAAATATTTTTCTGTAGTGGCCATATCTCCTCCCATGCTCCCCTTAGAACATGTAATGCAGAAACTATGGGGATCCTCCTCCCCAAAGAACACATCTATTGTTGGAACAGGGTCTCCTACGAAGCTGTGAAACTGGTCCATTTTTTAATAATTTTGATTAGATTTAGTCTAGCACAGGGTTTTTGGGGTGGGTCAAAGCCCCGAAATAATTGTAATGGGTAAAAGGGTAAACCAGGGGTCCGAAAACCACGGTTTGTGGACCATCGGAAAGTCTAGGCTAGATTATTATAAATAGAGAAACATTTTGTATTGTAAAGTAGGCAATGAAGAGCTATTGATGCGAATTGTGGTTTAAGTTGTCTGTTTTGGTTTTTCGGGAAAGGACTCCTGATGGTTGTGGGCACGGAGATCCAGAGTCCAACTATGTACGGACCCTGCTGCTGTGTGCACAGGCTGGGAAGGGGATTGTAAGAAGGAATTGATGAATTGATGAATAAGAAAGGTTGATAGAGAACTGAATCTATGAGTACTACCTATGTGAATCATTAGTAATTACTACATTGTGCACATTCTGTATTTAAGCTGTGAAAGATCTGTGTAAGTGTGTTTTATGTATCTGGATCTGTTTTGTTTTGTTCTGTTTCTGCAATATTGTGTTACTGTCATAAAAGTGTATAATTATAGATCTAGCACACGTGGATGCGAATAGAGACCTCCTTGGCCCTGTGCAGAATGAGGCGATCTGGGTATCATAGGGTCGAACGCAGCTCTTCTTGACTTACCTATCCTTTCTCAGGGTGCAGAAAGTTGGTTCCAGCACCCATCAATACTACTTCAGGTGAGACTTTAACCTGCACAAGTAGGTCATTGCCGAAAGGGCCAGTAGTATAGGGGTTTGTTGGCAAACCTTGAACTCCGAACCTAGTTCAGGATCCCTTGCGCTAAAAAATGGTTCCGTTTCCAAGACCGAAGCATTTTGAGAAAGGGATCAGGTACTGAAAAGCAAATACTCGAAGTCTAACATGGAAGTGAATGAGCGCTGCTCTAGATGAAAGGAAAACATAGAGCAGTAAGTACTATTGAACCAATCAAGAAAGGGATCACTCTGTCCATGGCCCACTGAAAAGAACAGCTAGGCAAGGTCCACCAGTTACCCCAACGTCAGACCCACCGGAGAATAAGCCCTCAATCGAAACCTTGCTTCAAGGAGACATGGCAGTACACTTGAAATTACCTACCTTTAAAGGCGCGACTGATGAGGACATGGATCTCTTTTGGTTCGTGGCAGACTCGGTATGGACTGTGTAGGGGGTGATAAGTGATACTGTGAAGAGGGCACAGTTGTCCCTAGCCTTCAAAGAGAGAGATCTGGACTGGTATATGCGGTACATATCTCAAAACAGGAGCGCATCTCTTCAAGATATTAAGGGTGCCTTAAAACAAAAGTTCCGGAAGACAAAATATTACTCTCATTTGGTAGCAGAAGTAAAGGACTTCAAGCAAGGCATGTCTAAATCAGTGTGGGAGGCTGATCAGCAATTAAAGAAAGAAATCAGGGAAGGAGGGTTCAAGTACGACAACAAACAACACACCGAATGGTTCATTGCTATGTTTCTACCTCACTTGTGTATACCAATGGGCCACCAGACCTTCGAGTCATAGGAAAAAGCCTTGGAAGCTGCCATGAAACTCGAAGCCGCACCCAAAGATGACACTTTGGGAGGAGTACAGAAAATTCTAGCGCAGCTCGAAGCCATGCACATGGAGATTCAGAACCTATGGATGGAATGGGGAAAAGGAGCTAGCACAGACCTCTGGTGCATACAATGTCAGGTATCCGAACATACAAAGGACCAGTGTCCTCTATTAACGAATTGCATGCAGACAAGAGGACCTAGTCCACTACGTCTAGGCTCCAGTGGGTATGTGTTATGGTGCAATGATTGCCAGGTAGCGGGACTACATGATATGGCCCAGTGCCCTCGGCTAAGTATGGGCGAACTGAAGAAACAGTGGTGCAAGTTCTACTGGTCAGTAGGACATGATGAGAAAAATTGTCACATGTATGACTTGATGGTAGATCGAGGGAACTTCTATAGGGTACAATCAGACCCTATGTCGCCGAGATCCCCAACGAACTTTGGTGGCTCCCCAGCAAGGGGTAGGGGAGGTCGGGGAGGAAGCGTAGGACGGGGATGGGGGCAACTGATCTGCTACAACTATGGAGAGGTAGGGCACTTCGCAAGGGATTGCCCAAACCCCACCAGGAAATCTTGTAAATATTGCTGACAGCTGGACCATGAGATTGAAGACTGCCTAATCCTGATATCAAAAATGCAGGAAAAACAACCCACTCCTACGCAGAATGTGCGGAGAGTTAAAGCTGAGCTAAGAAACATAGACCTGTATGTGAAATTCATAACATGCAGCGGGATGGTCACCCAGGGAGCAAAGGAAGCACCTACCAGGGATCCCATGACCTCTCAGGAAGGTTCGAACATCAGTTGGAGACAAGAAGCAATAACGGCTACTGCACAGATGTCGACACACCTCAAGGTAGAAGGGGGGGTTGAGCCCTTTCTCTAGGAATTTCTGAAGCAACTACGTAACTCACAGGCTATAGAGAACCTTCAAGCATTAATGCATAGCTGTGCATGTTACACCATTTTTTTGGTCATCTAACCTATTATCATTATATGGACCCAAGTACACCATGTAAGACCAATTTTACCCTAATTAAAATTGCTTTCACTATGTGTAATAACTTAGTAAAACACCTTTATTAAGTTGTTTACGGTCTAAACAGGAAACGCCGAAAGGAAATAATAAAAAAATCTATATTTGTTTATATTTCATCAAGTTATAATTAGTTAAACATCAATTTAATTATTATTCCTGGTCATATTTAACCCAAAACAAGGAAATAAATTAAATAAATCCTTATTTATTTTATTATTTCCTAGGAATAAGTTATTTAATCCTTATTTAAATAATATTCCTAGTTAAAATTGACTAAATCATTTATAAATAATTAAACAAATCGTTATTTATTTAATTATATTTCCACCATTTCCTTAAAATAATAAATAAATCATTTATTTATTTATTATTTATAAATAAAGGAATTGACCCAAGTCAAAAATCCTTTCCCCTCCAAAAAATATAATAAAATATTCCTAAAAGGTGGTTCTAGAATTTGGTTAATAATATTTTATTCATGCACCAAGTTCTAGACCACCCTAATATTTTGTTATAAATAGAAGGGTTTTCCCATTCATTTGAAACCTTTCATTGCATTATATCACTATAGATCTATACTCTTGGTCTGACTTTGAGCCATTATCATTGTCACATTTTCCATCATTTACTTTGTGAGCTCCCTTTGAGTTCTATGTTTGTCTGGGTTTTCTACACCAACAAGAGAGAGAAGTTTTAGATCTGAAATGATGAGGACTTTCAAGAACCCATCCCATTGAGGAGAATTGGAAACACCTTTCTTGTTTTCCTCTCAGGTTCCCCTTTAATACAAAAATTCTTTCAAATATATTGTTCTTGTCTTATCTATTGGATGCATGGAGTAACATGTTATTTTCACTGCTTAATGTCTTTTATGCATAAATCTAGATTTGTGTAGCTTTATTTGGATCAACTAACTACAGATTTAAAGATATTGGCAGCTATAATTGATGCTAGGGCTATTTGTTATACGTAGCTAAAGTGGTATTTTTCCGACGAAAGATTCATACTAATAGTGCAACTTGGTCCACTCTGATTCCCAGGACCAAGGATGTACACAAGCTATACAAGTTTAAGAAACACACCAGAAGAGAAATGCAGTTGACTGCGTAGATTGATGATTACGAGATGGATCAAGTTATTTTAGATCTGGGATCAAATGCGAACGTATTACCAAAGAAAACATGGCAACGAATGGGAGAGCCTAAATTGGAATGGTCCACCATCCAGCTATGAATGGAAAATCAAAAAAATATCATCCCTCTAGGAAGAATACCAAAAGTAATGGTAGATATCGCAGGGGTAAAGGTCCTAGCTGACTTTGAAGTAATAGAAATTCTGGAAGATGCGGATCCCTACCCTATGCTCCTAGGACTAGACTGGGCTATAGATATGGGGGATGTCATCAATCTCAAAAAGCACAACATGGTGTTTAAAATAATGGTACGTGCGTAATAGTACCATTAGATCCCACAGAAGGTGCACGGTATATAGAGCCAGCATGTGAAGAGGAGGAAATAGATCACATTTACAAATTGACTGCACAGGACGAAGACCGGGTTAACCCCACAACAGAAGGAATGCTCTGTTGGGAGAAGGACAGTGAATGCTTTGTTGACCCTGATGGAGAACTAGAGAATTGGAAAAACCAGTTGCACGATGTCTCGGTGCTACGATGTCCTCAGGTCACGGGGGCCCTCTGCTGCATTTCTTTGGAGGTAAGAGATCTACCCCAATTTGATGAGTCTAGTAGTGTCCAGGAATTCCTGAGAACACTGGAAGCTAGGGTTCCAAGAGAATGATGGCTCTGGGCCCTTAATCTAGCTATGCATGGGACACTTGCATGATGGTGGGATACCCACAAGAAAGCATTCCCGGACTGGGAGACGTGTCGTGATAGGATGATTCTGCGGTTCACCCCTCCAGCAGACATACGCACCAAGATATTTCTCGGACCCGGGGATCCCTGCACGAATCTACGTACCAGGATGACCAAATGGTCCGACCAGAATACAAAATAATGGGTCCATCTATTTTTTCATGCCCTGGGCCCTATCCATGCCGCTTGGTATTTAGATGCGGAGTTACATCAGCGCACCCGCCACTGGGAAATACTAAAAGAGGACTTTATAGGAACATTCAGACTAATTGGGGGGACAGAGACACTCGACGAAGCTCTGTAGGACATAGATGCATTTGTATTTAAGAACTCGCATGACCACACCGCACCAGCGGTCCTGACATGGGAAGCAGAGATGCAAGACATAGTCAACTGCCGGAGCTTGGCGATAGGTGAAGAAGAAGATAATTCTCGAAACATCTCTGTTCCAGAATCTGAAGGGGAACACATCGTTATTGGACCCCTGCTATAGAATATTGATGTGATGCAACCTCTCAAGCTACGCGAAGTTAATATTGGGACGAAAGAACACCATAAGCTGGCTAAAATTGGGGACTATTGGGATGAAGGAACTGTAGGCAAAATTGCAGAGCTACTTACGGAGTATTAGGACTTATTTCCAACAAATATTTCCGAGCTCAAAGGAATCACGGGGACCTAAGCATTATGCACATCACTCTGAAACCTGAGGCGGGCCCCGTCAAGTAGTGAACTTACTGGCTGAATCCTAAATATAAGCAAAATTTCAAAGAAGAACTGGACAAAATTCTTGCCACAGGTATCATTGAACCAGTTGAACAATCGGATTGGGTAAGTCCAATGGTCATCCAGGAGAAGAAGACAAAGGGATGAAATATGCATCTTCATAGATCTACACAAGTTAAATGATGGCTGCATCCATGACCCCTTCCCCACGCCCTTCTCCGATGAAATCCTTGATAGCGTGGGTGGACAGGAGGCCTATTCCTTCACCAATGGGTTCTCAGGGTACCACCAAATCTGAACATGACTGAATGGGGGTCCTTTCAGTATACAGTCATTCCCTTTGGTCTCAAGAATGCACCTGCTATTTTCTCAAGGGTCGTAGTTGTTGTATTCAAGGAGTTTATTCATAAGTTCCTAGAAGTTTATTTTGATGACTGGACGGTCTTCATCCCAGTAAAGGAGCATGTCTCTAACCTGCGATTAATGTTGGACGCATGCAGGAAGCACCATATTTCCTTGAATATTAAGAAGTGCATCTTCTATGTACCGTTCAAAATCTTGCTTAGACACATAGTATGTCAGCAAGGGTTGATGGTTGATCTTTCTAAGGTAGCCGTAATTATAAACCTTGCAGTCCCAACAATGGAAAAATAGCTGCGTTCTATTCTTGGACACACGGGTTATTACAGGAAATTCATTAAGGGGTATGCACCGATCACAACACCCATGGAAAAACTACTTAAAAAATATGTTTCCTTTTTTTGGAATGATGAATGTTATAAGAGCTTTGAACTACTCAAGGAGAAGATGGTCTCTGCACCCATACTAATATTTCTTGATTGGTCGAAGGAATTTCATGTACATGTGGATGCGTCAGGCATCGCCTTGGGCGTTGTCCTAAATCAACCTGGAGAGGGAGATATTGATCACCCAATTGCCTTTGCGAGTCTGAAACTCTCGAGCACAGAACGTAACTACAATACCACTGAGTGAGAGGGACTGGATATGGTATACGCATTACAGAAATATCGACACTATCTACTGGGTGGAAACTTTAAAATGTTCACTAATCATTCGGCTTTGAAATACCTGGTCAAAAAGCCTATGTTGGGGGGGGAAGATTTGCCGCTGGCTGTTGCTATTTCAAGAATATGATTTTGAGATCATCGTCAAGCCGGGAAGGTTGAATGTGGGCCTGGATCATCTATCTCGCATCGAGACAGGGGAAGAACCTACTAACTTGGAGGAAGGCTTACAAGATGCGCAACTGTTCACCATTAAGGTTGTTGATGCACACTTCACTGATATCATTGAGTTCCTCACTACAGGTGTAGCCCCCGCAGAATATTCAGTGCAGCAGAAGAAGGAGTCAGTTACTCAGGTAGCAGACTTTACTGTCATTGCCGGTCAGTTATACAAGCTAGGCACGGATGAAATACTATGCAGATATGTCCTAGAACATGAACGGCCTGCTTTTTTTGCAGAAGCCCATGAAGGTGTTGTAGGAGGCCACTATGTAGGGAGAGCAACGACACAAAATATTTTAAGGGCTGGGTTATGGTGGCCTACCCTGCATCAAGATTCTTACACCTATTGTAAATCATGCGGTACGTGCCAGCGAACCAGACGGACCTCACGTCGAGATGAGATGCCATTATAGCTTCAAATGGCTTTATAGTCTTTTGACAAATGGGCCATTGATTTTATAGGACCCATCAATCTGCCAGGCAAGAAAACAGGTGCGCGCTACATTATTACCGCCAATGAATACGTCACTCGATGGGCTAAGGCACAAGTGGTGAAGGATTGTACTGCGGATACTGTTGCATACTTCATCTTTGAGTAGATTCTGACCAGGTTTGGCTGCCCAAAGATCCTAATGAGTGACAGAGGTACGCACTTCATTAACCAAATGATTCAAGCCCTAAATGAGGAATTCCAGATCCACTGTACAAAGAGTACACCATTCCATCCACAGGCAAATGGGGCGTTTGAAGCTTTTAACAAAATTTTGGAACAAGCATTAACCAAGGTTTGCAATGCCGATCGTAGTGACTGGGATGTTCGCATCCCCTCTGTTCTATGGGCCTACCAAATGACCTGCAAGAAGATGACAAGAAGGACCCCCTTTCGAATGTTATATGGCAACGAGGCCATTATGGCCATAGAATACATTGTTCCTAGCCTACGCATCGCAGCATTTACAAATATGGTGGAACCAAATATCATAGAGGAGCACCTTGCACAACTTTTGCCATTGGAGGAGGATTAGTTTATTGCTAACTTTCATCAATAGGTTCAGAAGGCCCATGATAAAGTCTGGCATGATTGACATATTCACCAAAAGTCGTTCATAGCAGGCGATCTCGTCCTTTTATACGATAGCCAATTTGTGAAACACCCAAGGAAATTTCGGCAGCACTGGCTTGGTCCCTACACTATTAAGGAGATCACGAATGGTGGAGCAGTCTGGCTAGCTACCCTGTGCAGTGACATCTTACCTGGCTTTGTCAATGGTAGTCGACTCAAGCCATACAGGGCTAAATGACTCTATGGCAGCCACAATGACTTGGGAAGAGTCACAAGATTGTGTTGGGGGACTGTTGGAACAGGGTCTCCTACGAAGCTGTGAAACTCGTCCATTTTTTAATACTTTTGATTAGATTTAGTCTAGCGCAGGGGTTTTGGGGTGGGTCAAAGCCTTGAAAGCATTGTAATGGGTAAAAGGGTAAACCAGGGGTCCGAAAACCACGGTTTGCAGACCATAGGAAATTCTAGGATAGATTATTATAAATAGAGGATCATTTTGTATTGTAAAGTAGGAAATGAAGAGTTATTGATGTGAATTGTGGTTTAATTTGTGTATTTGGGTTTTTGGGGAAAGGACTCCTGCTGGCTGTGTGAGCGGAGATCCAGAGTCCAGCTGTGTGCAGACCCTGTTGCTATGTGCACAGGCTAGGAAGGGGATTGTAAGAAGGAAATGATGAATTGATGAATAAGAAAGGTTGATAGAGAAATAAATATGTGAGTACTATCTATGTGAATAATTGGTAATTACTATATTGTGCGCATTCTATTTTTAAACCATGAAAGATCTGTGTAAGTTTGTTTTATGTATCTGGATCTGTTCTGTTTTGATCTATTTCTGCAATATTGTGCTACTGTCATAAAATTATATAATTATATATCTAGCACACATGGATGCAAATAGAGACCTCCTTGGCCCTGTGCAGAACGAGGCGATCTGGGTATCACAGGGTCGAACAAAGCTCTGCTTGCCTTACCTATCCTTTCTCAGGGTACGAAAACCTAGTTCTAGCATCCACCCATACTACTTCGGGTGAGACTTTGACCTGCGCAAGTAGGTCATTGCCAAAAGGGCCAGTAGTATAGGGGTTTGTTGGAAAACCTTGAACTCCGAACCTAGGTCAGGACCCCTTGCACCAACATCTATCCAATGTGTTTCTCCCCCAATCATGCTCCCCATAAAAGCAAGAACAATATCAGCAAATAGGTTCATGATTAGCATCATAATGAAGGGAATACTGAAGGTTTCATGTGGTGTTGAAAGGTACAAATAGTTTCCCCAGTGGTCACAACGCAGCCTTTTCCACTGCAACTTCAGAAAATAGCATGGCAAGTTTTTTCTTGACAAATGGTTAGTTGTATAAGTCATCACATCTACTAGAAAATAGTAAATGACTGAATGTATCAACTGAGCATACAAGAAGTAACCAAACACTTGCCCAAGGTCATGTAATAGATGGCTGTCTCCATCATAATAGCTGGCCAAAAATGGTCCATGGATCCCAAAGAAAAACTTGCCCCTTTTTAGAGCGATGCACTGCAAAGAAATGGTAAGAACATGCAAATATTGTGTTGAACAATCAATAAATGCAAAAACAGAATTCTTACCATGTAATGAAAGTAATATGGTGACAAGATCCATAAATGAGTCCTCCATAGTGGTATGACATACTTTTATGAAGAGGAATGAACCATATGCTGTATGAAAATCCCCCTTCTCATGCTTGGAAGTTCAAGTCAAGAAGAACATACCATAGTAACGGATGAATCCATCCACTACTCTACCAGTCTCACCACCTCCATGTCCACCAAGTGCATCAAATATGAAGTGATCCTGGGAACACTACATCAATAAGTCCCTGCTCCAAAGTAACACCATTGTTGGCCCATGCAAATAGGCTACTTCCAACTCATAAATCCATTCTTTGACATGTTTAATCTCAAAGACTCCTCCCATAATGTTGCCATCTCCTCCTCCTGCAACATCATGCAAAATGGGAGAGCAAATCTTCCCTTGCTCCCTCTCAATCCTCAAAAGCAAAAAAAGTCTTTTCTGCCTTCTCATACCTCCATCATACAACCCATGTGGTGAAAAAATAATGACCATATCATCATAATGCATCCACACTCCTTGCTGCTCCATGATGCAAGTACCCTGCCAAGTCCCTTACATCCACATACCCTTGGAAAAAGGATATGTCCCATGATGGCCAAACTCTTTCAAGAGCAACCAATGCAGCCAAGCCTCCTGCTGCCTAGTGTCATATATTTGCAAGTATCCTACCAGCTTCTTGCTCTCCATCCACTCCCATTCCTCCCGATGTGAGGGCCTCCCATCATGATCAACCTTGGTACCCTTCCAAAGAAGACTACCCTCCTCCCAAATCAAATTTTTCTTCTTGCATTCCATGGGATGCTGAAATGAAACTCCTTGGAGATATCCTAGGAAAGATATCACACCAAAAATCATATTGAACCCAAAAGGATCCAAGTGTGCTGAAGGCAAAGCCTCCTCACTGCTACCTCTTGACAGTGTTGTAACTCTCCTCCATGGTGTTTTGGCTGTCTCATGTCTCAACTCAAGGATGAACATATGATTCTGCATAAATTTGTTTGGGGAAAAGTTCACCCCATCCTCCAAGAATTCACACCCCAACCTCACATGTGGTATGCATCCCATCAGTGTCCCATTAGGATTATGTTTCATCCCTTCCTTGATCAAGTCAAGGTGGCACAACGCAGTGCAATCATGTGGTTCCAAATGAACAGTATGCAATGCTATACAATCCTCCATATGATTTGCTGAAACAATAGGAGATGAAACTTTTGGCATACCTTGATGAAATTTGGGAGTATATTGTATGGTCCTAAGGGCTTCTCCCTCCAATATGTTGGCTCCTTCAACTAAATATGTTGAGGACTGCTCCCCCATAGTTGTGACAATGCTGGTACAAGTCTCCTCCACTGGGGGTGAGGGCTTCTTCTCCTCTGATTTTTCTTCACCAAATTTTCCCATCAACCTTTGAGTAAATTCAGGAAAATTGGCCACTCCTGTATGGCTCAAATGGCTGAACCACAAAATATTTGCTTCGCCCTCTAGGTGCAGCGCTGCAATCTCTACAGCCTCCCTTCCACCACTGGATGTAGTAGGAAGAATGCAACAAGTCTCTTTACCCAAACCCTTGCTGCAGATGACCCATCATAAGTAGACAATAGAAACCTACTACCCTTGATCCTTCCTTGGCCACAAGGTCTTATCTCTTCCTCCAAATGAATGAACTGAGGGAAATCTAGAGTCATCTTGAGGGCTCTAGGTTGGGATTTGTACCCAACAAGGTATTCACTTAGAACCATGTGATCCAAGTGTCCTCCATATTCTGGAAATTTTTCCTTCCTCTCAAAGGGAAAGGATATGTCCCAATGCTCTGGATCTCTCTGAAACACTGGTCTCTTCTTCTGATCATCATAAGTGCATGGCTCTTCCCGCTCTTGAAACTCTCTAGGAATTTTACTGCTCCTTTTCTCTTCTTCTTGTTCAACCTCCTCGGAGAGGTTCTTACTGGATCTGAAAAGTGATGAGAGTAAGCTCATCCTATTCATAATTATTTCCTTTCTCTTTCCTTTATATCACTTTGGCTTGAATTCTACAGGCTGAGCCAAAGATCTTGCTCTGATACCACTGTAATATCCCAAAATAGGGACTGCTCAGCATGCTTGCACTAAAAATGCATTTCCAGCAACCTATGCCATAAAATAAAAAAATTAACTCTTGGATCCTATATATAAATCAATATACAACCTAAATCCAAGAATAGAGCTGAAAAAAATCAAACTAGGTGGGTTAAGTAGATCTCCCACACCTAGGATTTCTAAAAAGAGCTAAAACCCCAAACACTGCAACAAAAGGAATTTTGCATAAAAGCGACTCCATAGTATAAAAGAGGGTTTGTACATATAAATGGTAGATACAATTATATTTGGAATTATATTAGACAATATGCTCAGAAGAATGAGATCTAGTCTCCTTTATACAAAAACTAGAGAACCCGAGAAGGGTTTCTAGGATTTCACCCTGAATACAAATGGTGATTTTCAGAAGTATGGCTGAATAATAACTTAAAACTGAAGCACAGGAGTATAGAAGGATATAGGGATATAAATATACTACATACCTTATCAAAGGTCTTCCTCCATGGAAGAATCCTTCCTCCAGTCATAGGAAAAATCCCCGAAAGAGCCACAGAAGACACTGCTACAACTGCCCTCCAGAAATAACGCAATTCCTGAGTGGAATAACGTTGTTGGTGATGAAAATGTGTTGGCATGCTTCCAATGATCATATATCAGCCCAATAACTCTCCAAACTGATCTCCCACAATAAAGAAACCTCCCTCCTTTGCAAAATCAACTCAGCAGTGGGTTTCTCAACCCTCCCCTGCAACACCCTACAACTCAGCTCAACCTCTTGCAAAAACTGCGCTGAAAATGTAGAATGAAGCTTGGAACCAATGTCGGATATGAGGAATGATGGATCAGATCTCTCCTAAGAGCTACTCAAAGGGAAAATAAGGAATTCCTGAACATGAATCCTTTAATGCTAAGCAACACCGACAATCTTAGCTAAACAACTAGGAGAGCAACATCTAAGTAGACATGAAAATGTAATACATAAGCTAACCTCCAAATGGCTGCCAAACTCCTCCTTATAAACTAAGTGAGCCTTCTCACCTTGGGTCCCACTCAATATGGTTTCCACCATCACACAAACAATCTCCCTCCAAAACTGTATTGTGCCTTCATTACAGCCGCTCCTCTAAACTACGCTATTTGATTTGGTCAAGGTTGACCACTTCAATTTGCTTCAACCCTTTTCACACTTAAGGGTATTCAATCCATCTCACATATAGCTATCTAGGCTAAACCACATTCACATTGTGCTCTTTTATTTGCTGATCCACTCCTCCTACATTTATGTTGTTGACTTGGTCAAACTTGGCCTTGTCCACATGAAAAATGTCCCTGGTCACACATGAGAGTGTAAAATCCAGCTGGAATTATGATCCCATTACACAACATGAGGGATTTTATCCTTATTTCTGTAATGCATGGGTCTCCTCACCCTTTTATTCATTTCCTAAGTGACAATAGAAAAATTTAATATGCCAATTTGTTGCATGCAAATTTTGGAATATTACATGATATTTGGGGTGTTTCATGGATTATTGGCGCAAAAAAATCCTTCATAGGATGATATAAAGGTCCTCCAATCCATTCTATTAATGGCTTATAGAGTGATTAAAAATACATCTTTAAGAGTCCCTCATCTTGATATAGATATGTGATTTTGGTTTTCCATTGTCTATGTCATTCCTTGGTCACATGTTTGTTTATAATAGGTGTTTCCAGCAACCCATTTAGGCTCCTTCCCTTGCTAATTAGGATCTCTATTGGATCTCGTGCATTAGTTGTAGTCATAGTTAACTAAGGATATTCCCTTGGATTTCCAAATGTTTTTTAAAATTTTAGGGCATGCTCCTTGAGGCATGTTGGGGTTCCCATGTTTTGGCAAGGTTGGGAATACCAAAAGATGAGACAACATCAAACCAATTTCAGACCTCAGGATCTAGCCCTCTTGGGTCTAGAGAGGGATCTCTCTATATAATCAAAGGTTTTTTGTCTTTGAAGCTCAGTGTTAAGATGTTAGGCTAGTTATAGGCACAAGGTTTGTTTGTTTGATTGTTTATTTGCTTGCTGGTTATTAGGAAAGAAGGGCTCAATGTAAGACAAGGATGAGCAAAGAGATTTTAGGCAGAGGTGAAATATTCCAGGACGCATTCAAAACCATTGGGCAATGTAGTCAGGAAATGATTTGCTTGCTAATCAACATGCAGGCTTTCAGTTGGGATAGTCATCTAAAACATTGGATCTTAAAGATGATAGTGTAATATGGAATGGTAAGGGAGGAGGAAACAATATAGATTCATGACACAAAGTTAAAGACCAGCTGGTCGCACAAGGATCCTAGTGGAAAGGGCTAACTCTAATCCCCAGTGTTCCCAAATCTTCCAGCTAGATCCTAACAAAAACATCTAAGAGTAGATTCATTTAATTCATACATCAGAGAGTAGGCAATAACATCCACTACACTAGTTAACTTGACTGAAATCAATTCTTAGATAACACATTCAGAAGAAAAACATCAATGGCAAGGAGAGCAGAAACATAGGGCACCTAACAAGGGTAAATACTATGCCAATAATCTGATGCAAGCCAATAGAAACGAAATGAAATGAATTAAAACACAGAGATAGGAAAACATCACCGTTGCTTTAGATCAGGATCCAAAGAAATGTGCTTGTCATATTAAATAGCAATACTAGTCAAGTACAACAATGCCAATAGCCGAATACTCAGTCTGAAAACATCTTCCTTAGCCTATCTTACAGCTTTACACAGAGACTGTGTCTCCAAGAAACAACTTTAATTCTACTCATATCTAATCAACAAACTTTACATAAATTTCTCATGAGTTTTATAGCAGAAAGATGAGCCGAGGAGGTAGGTGGAACACTAAATGAAACATTAAAACTTGGAAAAGAAAGAGAGGGCCGAAGCCCATTCTGTTTAAATTCTCTGCATTTATCTCTGGTACCTTTTGCAATGAAAGAGTGATCTTCTTCAGCCTTCCAATTATTTTGGTATGACTGTGATGTACTCTGGCCACAGTACTGTGTAGTACTCTGGTGAATAAACAAAAAAGCGAAGTGAATGACGGTGAGGTCCGCCATACTTGTGAAACAAATGCTCTGGTAGCTCTGGACTATGGTCAAGGCAGAAATCTTCTCTGGAACACGGCGTAGACTAAAAATAGTATGGGCACCCCGTCCTTCCATGGAGAAAAACATTCTGCTGATGTAGAAAACCTACTATTCATTATTTTCTGTGCTCCATATCCTCTGCGGGATCTATGATGTCTTCAAACAGGTACTTTTCCTCTAAAACACAGAGTTAAAGGCTCAAAGATCTTCATTTTCGTGCCTTAGAATCTCTGCTGCTCCTTTCTGTCTCTGTCAGTGAAAACCTGCTCCTGTATTAAAAAATGTGTAATTATGGCGGAGTTCATCATTGACAACCCTGCAAAACACGCAACTTGGTTATGAAATCCATGCATAGGGGGGGGGGGGGGGGCTATGGAGGACGGGAGAAAAATAGTGTGGCGGTGGTGAAACAATGTTTTTAAATGGAACAATGGTGAAATATGCAGCGAAAAGGTGAAAACAACAAATAATAGGGTTTGGTGGAGAAATGCATCGTGAACCACTTGATCATGGTCCAGTGGCAGGGATCAACGGTGGAGATTGAACATCGGGATGATTTATGAACATTGGGTGGAATGCATAGTTTATAACATAAAAAATTAACTTTAATGTAAAATGCCAAAACTGGTTATAAGCAGAAATGAAAAAGAATGCGATGAAATGCAATGGAAATGCGATGGGAAATGATCGTACGAGGTGGGACCCGACAGTATGAATCGCAATTGGAAATCGTAGCCAAGAGATAATCGCAATCGCAATTGGGAGAATAGAGTTGCGATGCAATTAATTGGAGGAGCAAGCAATCGGAGGAGAACTTGCAACACAATCAATCGCATCGCAAATACTTGCGATGAGTGATCGGGGGACTTCACATGAAAATATTTGCGATTGCGATTGGGCGGGGAGTGCGGTGACCGTTGGATCAATCAGGGGGAATCAACGGTGGAGTTTGGATTGGCGGATCGCAATCGAAGGGAACAAATGGGTGACACATTACAAAGTTGCGATTGCGATGGAGCTATTGCTGTGATGATGCGATGGCCATTGGATCTGGCGGAGGGATGGACGGCTCGGATCGGATCGGAAAGTCGAAATCGGAAGGAGCGGAAGGGGGGGTTGCAACGAAAGTAGAAATTGCGATCGGATGGGGAGTGCGATTGG
Organism: Pinus albicaulis; assembly: GCA_034641835.2. Taxonomy (NCBI): domain Eukaryota; kingdom Viridiplantae; phylum Streptophyta; class Pinopsida; order Pinales; family Pinaceae; genus Pinus; species Pinus albicaulis. The sequence continues at coordinate 1,944,479,691 of CM076578.1, forward strand.
CGATCAATCATTGGATCGGAAAAACAGATCAACGGTGTAAATTGCATCGCGGGTGTTCATAATGAAAAGCAATCGCATCGAGCTTTTTCAATGTAAGAAAGGAATCTTCCCCTCTGACGACTCCGATTGTGATTGGCGCTTAAAGTTTAAGCGCTTGGTATTAGCACTGGAGCGTATGGGGAAGTGAGTTAAAGGGGCTGGCAGGAAAGGGGCTAAGCCCTATTATAAAGTTTAAAAAGTGGGTTTTTGGCCCATTTTAATGAATTTTAAGGGTTAGGAAGGGGAACGATAGGGGAAGAAAATGGGAATTTTTCCAAACAAAGGGTAAGAGTAGAAATCCAAGGGGATTTTGGATATGCTTTAGAGGGTAAAGGGGGACTTAGAGGGAAGAAAGGGGACTTTGAAAAAAGGGGGAAAAAGGGGTAAAAAGGGACATTCTACAGAGGTACAAGGGGAAAATGAGGGCCTTTTGGAGCATAATTATTTGCGATCAGTGAGGCTCATAGACTCAAGAACAACAGAGGGGAAACAATCAAAGGCAGGGAACATGAAAGGCTTCAAGGATGATGTTTTTTCAGGGGAAATGCATTCCTTGAAGACTCATAAAACAAATAGCCCCTTGCTTGCTTGTCAAGGAATTTATAGGGGGCTAACAGTGGCTCCACATGGGGATGGCTTCTTCTTGAAGGAGTCAAGAATTCGGAAAATGATCTTTGGTGTAGGCTAGATGCCTGCTTCTTGAGCCACCTTTCTTATTTTATTTTCAGCTGCCACAAATATGATAGATCAGCAGAAACATTCCCAAACAATCTACCTACCCATCCTACAATCCTAGCATTTTTTCTTCTAGGGTGCATTTGAACTAGCAGACCCTTTACATCATTTATTTTTTATAACAGAAAATAAACCTATTCTAAATCTACCCTTATCACTCCATGAGACCAGATTAGACTGTTGGTCTCATATGCTTCTCTACCTAATCTAATATCTACTGGGATTAAACTGTCTAACAAATTTATTCTCTATATTCTACAACAGAAATTTAAAAATAGTCAAACTAGGATTAGACAGTCTAGTTTGTCGTAGATCCAAGGCATAAAGACAGTTGCACATGGATAGAAACTTGCAGAAGACTGAAAACAAAAACGAAAGGCTTGGAATCTGAAATCTTGAAGCATCCTTCTTTCTTTTGTGACTCAAGTTTTGAGCTTGTTAGAGTCACTTTCTTTTCTTCATTTCATCTCTGGTTTTGGGCATGTTAGAGCTGATTCTTCTTTCTTCTTTGCTGGTCTAGATTTTGAGCATGTTAGGACCAGCTACTTTGCTTCCTTTGGCTCAGGTTTTGATCATATTAGAGCCAATATTTTACACTTCAGAGGCTCATGTTTTGAGCATGTCTGAACCTCTCTTTTCTCTCTGTTTTTTGAAACATTTTTCTCTTTTCTTGGAAAAAAAACACTCCAATGGTATGTACAATGGAAATGGAAACTAGAAATCAGAAATCAGTAGAAGTAGTGTTTGAGCATCCTGCCATTGACAAGATCCCCAAACAGCTCTGTACCATCTAATTCCTGTAGGAAGAAATCATTTGGGCCCACATTGGCCTGGATGATGTATGGACCTTGCCACAAACTATCAAACTTGTCGTGCTTTCATTTATCCTCTCTCCTTGAGTCCCACTTCAAAACTTTATCTCCAATTTTGAAATCAGCAGCTTTGGTTCTTTTGTCAAACAATTTCTTTATACTTTCCTGAACTTTCACTGCTCTGTTGTAAACCTCTTCCCTTGTTTGCTGGAGATGAATTCTCTGGTTTATCCTTCTCACCATACTGTCTTCTTCTGTTTGGATCTCTTGGACAAGTTTGATCACTGGTACACCCAAACTAGTAGGAAAAACTACTTCTGTCCCGTAGACCAGCTGATATGGTGACATGCCAATGGACTTCTTTTTTGTAAGCCTGTCAGCCCACAGGTCATACACTAACTTGTTATGCCATGAATTTTTGTTCTCTTCCAACAGCTTCTTGATGATGGTCACCAGGCTTTTGTTTGATGATTCAGCTAAGCCATTACCTTGAGGATAATAGGCAGTCGAATTACCAAGCATTATTTGATACCTGTGACAAAAACCAACCATTTTCTTGGACCCAAAATCAGCAGCGTTATCAGTGATTATTTTTCTTGGACAGCCAAACCGAGAGAGGATGTGGTCTTCTAGGAACCTAATGATGACTGAATCTGTGGAATTCCTAGTAGGTATGGCCTCTATCCACTTAGTGAAGTAGTCTGTGTCTGTTAAGATCCATTTTTGTTGTGGAGAAGAACCTGGGGAATTTCTCCTATGAAATCTAGGCCCCATTGCATAAAGGGACTTTCGACAGTGATCGGTTGTAGAGGTAAGGGGAGGAGCTTTCTTTTGCCTTCAAAAATCTGGCATTTGTGGTAGGAAATTATCATCTTATGGATGTCATTGAAGAGTGTAGGCCAGTAGTAACCAGCTCTGAGTATTTTGTTTGCAGTGGCCTTCCAGCTCAAGTGGCCTCCACATTCTCTTGCATGGAATTCTTGTTTAATCCTTTCTGCTTCAGACTCAGGCAAACATTTAAGAAATATGCCATTTGGATTTTTCCAATATAAGTTTTCATTCAGAATGAAATAGCTTCTGGCTTTTAGTTTTAAGAATCTGGCCTTGGTATTTGACAATTCAGGTGGAGCATTGAGGTTGGTGAGCACATAAAGGATATCAGAGTACCAAGGAGAGTTCTGAAACTTCTCCTCAACAGTGGGATCAGGCAGTCCTTCCTGCTCATCCAAGGCATTTACCATGTTAATTTCAAGGGCTTGTAAATTTGATTCGGCCATTAGTCGAGCTAAGCCTTGACCTTTGATCAGTTTGGTGGGTTTTATCTCAAGGTCGTACTCTAAGATCACAACAATCCATTTTCCCCTCTTCCCATCTGGGTCTTGGGACAATATATCTTTGACCACTATGTTAGGCACATAAGTTTTGGTGTGGGAATGCAATATGTACACCCTAAATTCATTTAAGGCCTTGATTAAGGCATAGGCATGTTTTTCGATTATGTTTTATTTCAAGGGTGCATCCCTCAGTGCTTTGCTGAAAAAGGCAATTGGCTGTTCCATTCCCTCTGGATTTTTTTGCAGTAAGACTGCAGCCACTGTATGCTCAGAGGAAAATGAAAATATCAGGAAATATTTAGAGAAATTAGGGCTAATCAGGACAGGAGCTTGGGCGAGTGCAAGTTTTACTGATTCAAAAGATTGTTTAGCTCTGACAGTCCATTTAACTCCAACACCTTTCTTCAACATGTTAGTCATATTCCTAAGGTGTTCAGCTAAGTTGGGAATAAATCTCCTGAGGAAGTTGATTTTCCCAATGAAGGACTGTAACTCTTTGATTTTTCTTGGGTGTGTGATTTGTAGTATTCCCTCAACTCTTTGTGGTTCTATCCTAATTCCCTTTTTAGATATAATGTGGCCAAGAAGTTTTCCTTCTTGTAGCCCAAATACAGTCTTTTTGGGATTCAATGACAGACCAAACCTTCTACATTTTTCAAACACCTTTCTCATATGTTTTAGGTGTTATTCTTCAGTCTTGGAATAGACTGTTATGTCATCCAAATAGATGACAATGAAGTGTCCTATTTCATCTGAAAAATCTATGTCCATCGCTCTTTGGAAGGTTGCACCAACATTCATCAGTCTGAAGGGAATTTTTACATACATAAAGGTGCCCCATGGAGTGGTAAAAGTTGTCTTTAGCTGATCTTCTGGGAGTACTAACACTTGGTTGTATCCTGAAAAACCATCTAACAAAGAAATCCTTTTTGAGCCTACTACCTGTTGTAGAATGTGTTCCATTTTTGGCAAAGGGTAATTGTCTTTGAGTGAGGCTCTATTAAGATTTCTGAAGTCTATTTATAGTCTGATCTCACCTGTTTTATTTCTCATAGCCACTAAGTTTGATACCCAATCAGAGAACCTCACAGGAACTATTATGCCTGCCTCATACATCTTTTTAATCTCCTTTTCCACTGCAGGCAATTGTTTCGGGTTTATTCTACGAAGTTTCTGCCTGAAGGGTTTCTAATTTTGTTTTAAGGGTATTTTATGCTGTATGATGTTCGTGTCATAAGCCTTTAAGTCTTCATAACTCCACGCAAACACGTCAATAAATTCCTTAAAAAGGTCAATGTATTTCTTTTTCATGTTTGCAAGAAGAGACTTAGCCAATTTAATTATTTTGGGATTATCTTTTGTGCCTATGTTGCATTCTTCAATGTCAGAGTCTGCATGCTCTATGGTGGGATTTTTTTCCACATCGTCAAAGTTGAAAAGGTCTTCTAATGGCACCAGACCTCGAGGTAAGTTCTTATCTTTGGCCTATAGCACCTCAACTTCTTCATTTTCCGTGTTTTCACAATTTCCGTTTGAATTTCCAGTTTCTTCATTCAAAGCGTTTATTTCTATGTTACGGGGTGGTTCTTCCTCGTCTGAGGGTTTCTCACTTAGGTAGCTATCACTAGACATAGAGTCAGAATCAGAAAATTCAAACTCGTTCATGCCTACCAAGAAATCTTCAATCTGTTTATCGCCCTCAAAGACCTACCAGTATTTTTCGTTATCTGGCACTGCAGGTCTGAATTTGGTCTGTATTATGATTTGCTGGTCGTTTGGAGTCTTAGGGTATGAAATAGCCAGGAACGCTAATATGTTTGCAATGGCGTTTTGACTCCTAGGGAAAAACACTAATTTGTATTCAACGAAGGTTTTCAATATGTCTGTGGCATCGTTCCTATATTCTCTCAAACTAGGGTGCTTTGCTGTGTACTCATCGTTCACCTGTTTTATCACCAACTCAGAATCTCCCTGCACGACTATCCTACGGGCCCCTAATTTCTTCAACAGACCTAAACCCAGGATTAAAGCCTCATACTCTGCAATATTATTTGTACATTTGAAGTGCAGGTTGCAGGCATGGCTCTCTGCGTAATTACTCTCTGGGTTATGTATCCACACTCCTACTCCGACATTTCTCTTGGTGCATGAACCATCGAAATTCATCTCCCACAAGGGTTAATTTTTTGTTATATCAACACTTCCTTCCCTACAGTTGGGTTCGCCATTATGTTGCACTATAGGAGCTGTAATAGGCTGTGGGTTTTTTTGTTTTTCATCATTAGAGAGGTGAATATCCGACTGATTGCGTTCTGTTTTTGGTTCACTTTGCGTTGTTGTTCCAGTGCACTGTTCTGAGTTTTATACATCATTCTCCTTTGAGTCTAGAGTAGCCATTATGTTAAAGTCCATGGGTTCTGTTTCCTTGTTTGTATCTCTGATTTTGGACTCTAACTCTTCTGAGGATTCATCATTACAAAGGATGAAGGAGTCAAGATCTGTATGTACAGAGTATAAAGGTGAGTTTTCAGGCTTTTCGGGGCTACTAACCAGGAATTTCATTTGTGCCTCTCTGTACAGTCTTCTAAGTTGGCCAAATATTGGGATTGTGGCAAAAGCCCCATCCATCTGCATCGTTCCTTGCAACTTGGCTCCCCATGATCTTGATAATAACATGCCATACTTGTGTGGCACATCTGCCACAATAACATCCATGACCATACATTTTGCTGGAATCTGGGTAAGGCTCACACATAAATCTTTGATCAGGCCAATACACTTTACTCTACTAGAGTCAAAGGAATATAGGTCTTTGTAGGGACGGGTTATCTCTAGGCCTAACCTTTCCATCACTACTTTAGGCATCAGGTTGTGTGACGCCCCAAAATCATGCATTGCATTGTGGAGAATCTTATCATGGATATTAAGACTGATATAAAAAGGGGGTACTACCCCTTCCTGAAACTTTGCTTCTATATTTGGACCAAATAGAAGGGCAGGTTGATCATCGCTCAAATTTATAGTGTCATTGTTCTCACCTAAATTTAATGCTTTCAAAATTTGGCCTTTATATATATCCTGAGTGGCCAGCTCAGAGAGTGGGACAGAGATTTTAATTTTTGCAATCTCTCTCTCCAAATTGAAAGTGGACTGACTCTTTGGAATGTTCAACTCTGTTTTGTTAGCCACTACCTTAGTGGCTAAATCAGTGTGCTGATTCTCACTATGTATAGTGTTATAAGTTGTTTTATCAGGAGCACTAAATGCAGTGTTAGTACTGCTAGTTGGTTTACCTTGTGTATCAGTGTTTTGGTTGTCTTTTTCTTTGTTCTTTCCAGAACCCTCAGCTGCTGATTTGTTACTTTCAGCAGTTGCTTTAGAAGTTTTCTCAGGTCTTTTCTTGATGGTGACCTCAGAGGCTTTTGGTTTGGTAGTTTCTTGGCTCTTTTTTCTTCTAAGTTCATGTTGTTCTCTGACCTACATCATGGAATTTTCAAAACCAAACCTGTAATCCTCAGATTCTAACCATTCCTCATCCCAATATGAGGGTGAGGGTTGATCTTCTTCTGTGTAACAGTTGTGGATTGAGTTTTCTGTTTCAAACATGTTTATTGTGTTTTCCTCAGGCTCTTCTATGATTCCCTCATCTTCATCTAGAAAGTTCTCTTGGAATGGGGGAATAGCTTGCTGGTCTGAATCTCTTTGTCTGTTGGGAGTGGAATTATTTCTTCTAAAGTTCTAGTTTTGGTTATGGTTTTGATTTTTGTTTTGGTTACTGACTGAGACAACCACTTTTTCCATCATTTTTGCAGCCTTTCCACATTTTTAGATAAATGGTCGTAATTTGGATCAGATGTGGAAGCTACACTGTCATCTCTATATGTTACCCTTTTCTCAGCTCTCAATCTTGCTCTTTTCTCAATCAGATTAGCCTCTACACTCACTGCTCATTTTTTCATGTCTTCCAATTTGTTGTAATCTCTCTCCCTAAACTGGTATGACATGTCAGTATCAAAGCCTTCGGGGTATTTCGCTAGATTCATACCTTGGGGAGGTTTCATGTGTGGAGGAAGAGCATTGTAAATGCTGTTAAATCTTGTTGTGTAATCATGGACACTTTCTCCTACGTTTATTTTAAGGCTCATATATTCTACTAGGATTTGGTGAGGGTTGGCCTTAACCTCCCATTTGTTTATGAAAGTCTAATATAAAGTAGGAAGGTCTTGGAGACTACCAGGAGGCAAGCTCTTGAACCATTTCTTCACATCACCTCCTAAGCTCTGAGAAAATATTCTCATCTTGACTGTATCATCACCTATCTCCATATATTCAAAAGAATCTTCCATCCTATCTACATGGTGTTGGGTTGTGGTAGACTCTTTTGCAGTGAAGTGTGGGATCTTTGATTGATAATCATTGGGTAAAGGCACTAGAGGCTGGGGTAAAACCAGAGGTGCATACCAGGCTGCCATGATAATGTTTTGATGAGGTAAAGGATTGGCTTGGGCAGCTGGTATACGGATGACAGGGATATTGTGACCAGTAGAAGACTGATGAGCAGATCTAGGGTGACTGATCCCCAAGTTTTGAATGAAGTGTATATCAGGCGATGTAGATGGAGGGGTCTGTCTATCCCAATTGTGTTTACCACTTTGGGGTGGTGAAATAGGAAACTCAAGTTCTGGTTGGTCTAGAACACTGAATGACCTAGCTCTTGGTAAAATGTTTTGAGTGCCTAGGTCAAAAAGTGAGTCTGATAGAGCTGTAAAGTTTTCTGGTGTAGAGTTAGCTCTACGGATGTGGCTTGAAATAGTTCATTGTTTAGGTGTAGGAGATCCCTTGAGGATGCTCTCAGGGTTTTCAACTATTTCAGGTGGGTTTGGGTTAGGTTAGGCTCTTGTATGAACGGTTCTGGAAGCCATAATGCTATTTTTCAACCAAGCATCTTAACCCTACTTGTTACTTCTATTGTGGTTGATGTTATTATGGAGGCTGGTCTCCCAGTGGAGTCTTATGTGAAACCAAGATGTATCAGTAGGCCTACTAATCACCAGTGGAGTCTTTGATCTTTTAGAAACTATGGAGTCGTCAGGTGGAAGGTTTAGGATGTTTTTGGAGGGTAAACTGTCCACCACAGTGCTCTTAAGACGTCCCCTTTCAAGGATATCTTCCAAACACAACAAACTCTAACCAGATATTGACTGGGAGGGATTTTACCAGATATGTCACCTTTGAAAGAGTGTGAGATCTGGAGGCTACCTAGCCCTTTTCAGACTCTGTCTAAGAGTATGGGGTAAAACACAACAAGAGGAAAGTGGAATGTAAGTGTAAGTGTTTCACTACCAACCTGACTAGAGTTTCTAGGTTTTCTGAGGCTCTTATGATGTATTAAGATATGTTCTCAGTTATAGCCTCTCAGATTCTCCCCAGTGGAGTCTCCATTATGTTGGGGTTCCCATGTTTTGGCAAGGTTGGAAATACCAAAAGATGAGACAACATCAAACCACTTTCAGACCTTAGGATCTAGCCCTCCTGGGTCCAAAGAGGGATCTCTCTATATAAGAAAAGGTTTTATGTCTTTGAAGCTCAGTGTTAAGATGTCAGGCTAGTTGTAGGCACAAGGTTTGTTTGTTTGATTGTTTATTTGGTTGTTGGTTATCAGGAAAGAAGGGCTCAATGTAAGACAAGGATGAGCAAAGAGATTTTAGGCAGAGGTGAAATATTCCAGGAAGCATTCAAAACCATTGGGAAATGGAGTCAGGAAAGGATTTTCTTGCTAATCAACATGCAGGTTTTCAGTTGGGCTAGTGATCTAAAAAATTGGATCTTAAATATGATAGTGTGATATGGAATGGTAAGGGAGGAGGAAAAAATACAGATTTAGGACACAAAGCTAAAGACCAGCTGGTTGCACAAGGATCCTAGTGGACAGGGCTAACTCTAATCCCCAGTGTTCCCAAATCTTCCAGCTAGATCCTAACAAAAACATCTAAGAGCAGATTCATTTAATTCATACATCAGAGAGTAGGCAATAACATCCACTGCATTGGTTAAGTTAACTAAAATCAATTCTTAGATAACACATTCAGAAGAAAAACATCAATGGCAAGGAGAGTAGAAACATAGGGTACCTAACAAGGGTAAATCCTATGCCAATATTCTAATGCAAGCCAGTCGAAACGAAATGAAATGAATTAAAACACAGAGATAGGAAAACATCACCACTGCTTTAGATCAGGATCAAAAGAAATGTTCTTGTCATATTAAATAGCAATACCAGTCAAGTACAACAATGCCAATAGCTGAATACTCAGTCTGAAAACATCTTCCTCAGCCTATCTTACAACTTTACAAAGAGACTGTGTCTCCAAGAAACAACTTGAATTCTACTCATATCCAATCAACAACCTTTACATAAATTTCTCATGAGTTTTATAGCAGAAATATGAGCCGAGGAGGTAGGTGGAACACTAAATGAAACATTAAAACTTGGAAAAGAAAGAGAGGGCTGAAGCCCATTCTGTTTAAATTCTCTGCATTTATCTCTGGTACCTTTTGGAATGAAAGATTGATCTTCTTCAGTCTTCCAATTACTTTGGTATGAATGTGATGTACTCTGGCTGCAGTACTCTGTAGTACTCTGGTGAATAAACAAAAAAGCGAAGTGAATGATGGTGAGATCCACCATACTTGTGAGACAAATGCTCTGGTAGCTCCGGACTATGGTCAAGGTGGAAATATTGTCTTGAACATGCCATAGACTAAAAATAGTATGGGCACCCCGTCCTTCCATGGAGAAAAACATTCAGCTGATGTAGAAAACCTACTATTCATTAATTTCTGTGCTCAGTATCCTCTATGGGATATATGATGTCTTCAAACAGGTACTTTTCCTCTAAAACACGGAGTTAAAGGCTCAAAGATCTTCATTTTTCATGTCTTAACTCTATGTTGCTCCTTGCTGTCTCTGTCGGTGAAAACCTGCCGCTGTATTAAAAACTGTGTAATTATGGCAGAGTTCACCATTCAAAACCCTGTAAAACACGCAACTTGGTTATGAAATCCATGCATAGGGGGGGGCTATGGAGGACGGGAGAAAAATAGCGTGACGGTGGTGAAACAATGTTTTTAAATGGAATAATGGTGAAATATGTAGCGAAAAGGTGAAAACAACAAATAATAGGGTTTGGTGGAGAAATGCATCGTGAACCACTCGATCGTGATCCAGTGGTGGGGATCGACGGTGGAGATTGAACAACGGGATGATTTATGAACATTGGGTGGAATGCATAGTTTATAACATAAAAAATTAACTTTAATGTAAAATATGAAAACTGGTTATAAGCGGAAATGCAAAGGAATGTGATGAAATGCAATGGAAATGCGATGGGAAATGATTGTATGAGGTGGGACCCGGTGGTATGAATCGCAATCGGAAATCAGAGCTGGGAGATAATCGCAATCACAATCGGGAGAATAGAGTTGCGATGCGATCAATCGGAGGAGCGGGTGATCGGAGGAGAACTTGCGACATGATAAATCGCATCGCAAATACTTGCAATGAATGATCAGGGGACTTCACATGAAAAGATTTGCGATTGCGATTGGGCAGGGAGTGTGGTGACCGTTGGATCAATCGGGGGGAATCAACGATGGAGTTTGGATCGGAGGGAAAAAAGGGGTGACACATTACAAATTTGTGATTGCGATGGAGCTATTGCCACGACATGTGATGGACGTTGGATCTAACGGAGGGATGGACGGCTCGGATCAGATCGAAAAGTCGCAATCGGAAGGAGCAGAAGGGGGGGGGGTTGCAATGAAAGTAGCGATTGCAATCGGGCGGGGAGTGCGATTGGTGATCAACCGTTGGATCGGAAAAATAGATCAATGGTGTAAATCGCATCGCGGGTGTTCATAACGAAAAGCAATCGCATCAGGCTTTTTCAATGTAACAAAGGAATTTTCCCCTCCGACGACTCCGATTGCGATTGGCGCTTAAAGTTTAAGCACTTGGTCTTAGCACTAGGGCGTATGGTGAAGTGGTTTAAAGGGGCTGGCGAGAAAGGGGCTAAGCCCTATTATAAAGTTTAAAAAGTGGGTTTTTGGCCCATTTTAATGAATTTTAAGGGCTATGAAGGGGAACGATAGGGGAAGAAAATGGGAATGTGGCCAAACAAAGGCTAAGAGTAGAAATCCAAGGGGATTTTGGATATGATTTAGAGGGTAAAGGGGGACTTAGAGGGAAAAAAGGGGACTTTGACAAAAGGGGGAAAAAGAGGTAAAAAGGGACATTCTGCAGAGGTACAAGGGGAAAATGAGGGCTTTTTGGAGCATAATTCTTTGCGATCAGTGAGGATCATAGAATCAAGAACAGCAGAGGGGAAACAATCAAAGGTAGGGAACATGAAAGGCTTCAAGGATGATGCATTTTCAGGGGAAATGCATTCCTTGAAGACTCATAAAACAAATAGCCCCTTGCTTGCTTGTCAAGGAATTTATAGGGGGCTAACAAGGCACTTATTTGATATTTCCTCTCATTTAAATTGTCTTAAAATTTGTTCCAAACTTTGAGTAATTTTAACTCTATTGCACCTATTTATAATGATATAGAGCTTGGGTCTTTGGAAATACTTATATTCTAATCATTTACCTATAGTACATTGGATCAAATCCCACAATTTAAATTTTCTATATATGCCACCTACTAACTAATTGAAATGATTGGTTCCACCCCTTAAGCATCCCCAAAACTATTTATGTTTCATTTTCCCTCCTTTTTAAAGGTATCTTATTAAACACATCGATATGTTGGAGGTATTTAAACTTGAACACTGTCTAGCAACCTTGTAATGTTCATTCCACCTTCCATGCTCTTGGTTTCTCTTGTTGAGATTTTTTGTCTCCATCAACCCTCCATGTGTCTAGGGATTCATATATTTGGTATTTCCTCCCCATTTGGATCAAATATTCCTTTTCTTTGAATGGTTCAATTGAGATGTTTGGCTTGGTGTGTTTTTTAAATTCAATCATCAATTATAACATAATTATGTAGGTGAGGAGGTTTTTTATTACAAATTATTTCACCAAATGTATAAGTTTGTTAATTTTAAACTACTACTCTAATTGCTTGACACAACCATTTTTTATCTCTGTATAATAATTATGATACTATTGCATTGTTGTAATAATGATGTTATAGTTATTTCATCTCTATAATAAGGATGGTGTGCTAGTGTTGAATTGGATTATGGTTACAATCATGTCATGGAGATATGGGTTCTTCTTGGTTGGTGGTTTTGATGGTTATATGTAGATGCGTTTTCATTTTGGTATGGTGCATAACACTAGAAAACAACATTTCTCTATGTTGTATATACAATGGTTACATGCTATGGTTATATTTGATGATGGTTTTTTTAGTTTTCTTGTGATTGATTACCTCCACCTCAACTTATAGTTTGACATGGTACCGACAAGATAAAAGTGTGGCATTATTAGTGAATGAAGTATTTTGTGTGCATGTGATTGATCCTAGGAATACAAGATACAACCTTCTCTTGGAGTCTTAGACATGCCTCAAACAAAAAATATCCCTATATCTTGCTCCAAGGAATACAAATGGGAATTGTTGAGATTCAACAGGAAATTTTTGGTACCCATGATCTTAGTGAAATTAAGCACCTACACTAGGGTAGGGCCCACAGGCTATTTTTAGGTGCATGTCTATTTTTATTATCCCTTAATTTAGATGGACATTAAGCTGTAATATATTCTCAATTGTGGACTTGAAATAGTTAACTGAAGTGGAAAATTTAGTTAGCTAAGTGAATTTAGAGTTAGAGGTTGGTTGGTGGGACATGCAGAGTAATTCTAGTTGTAACATAGTTCGAAGTGCAGTGGTGCATGAGTTTGTGAAAGTTGTAAATAGTTTAACTCAATTAAGTGAGTTAAAATCAATTGTGCTAGTTATAACTGAAGATACAAGTAGTGAGAGATCAAGTGAATTGAATATTAATTAATTCACATGTAGTGATCTCACATGCAACTGAATATTTACTAATATTAGCTGCATGCATGTCAGATCCAATGGAGACTGAGCTGAGTTCTAAGTGAAAGGGAGGTTGAATATCAATTGTGACATTATCCACTTGCACACATGCAAGTAAACACTTATTGGATGTGCCCATATTAATTTCGTAGTCAAGGCAGACAGGATTGCATTCAGCGGGGATTGCGTAGTGAAGGTAGGCTATTTGGATATAGTAAATTGGCTAAGGAATTTGCTAATTTTTGTATGACAGTGTGAGAAAATTAGCTGATGTACTAAGGGCTCTTGTGAGAAGAGTTTTTTATGTAATTGTTTCATGATCCATGATCATGGAAAATTTTAGGGGCTAATATTCGCAGATGGGCTAATTTTCCATGGTTTTTCCAAAAAAAAGATTCACTAATTTCCATTTTTTTATAAAAACGATTCACCCAAATTTTACAATATAAAATTATTTTACGTTAAAAATTGCCAAAATTTTATAGACAATATATATAATATCATTATAAATTTGAATAATTTTACAAATACATCAATAAAAAATTTATATTTTGCACATTAGGGACTAGTGAGATTCGCCAATTTTTTAAACTTCAAGATAATTTCCCATCCTTAAAATTTTCCCTGTCCATGATATAATATACAATAGAAGATAGTTGGGTTTTTTAGCCGTAAGCTTTCCCTGGGAAATTATCTATGTTTTGTGTGATTGATATTTCTTCATGTTCATGTGATTAGCGATTGTGTTTTTAATTCCACAAAGATTTGTAGAAGAGATTCAGTATTTAACTTTAGCACATTTTTAGATTGGGTTAATCCAAGATATACATGCATATTGTATAATTTCTACAGCAGTCTCACTTCACATGGGAAATCTAATTATTATAGGGGACTCTGAAAACACCATAAGACAAATTTATGGGTAATCAAAAGTAAATTATAGCATGGAAGATATCATAGGAGCAAGTGCAATTAAAATTTTAATTTTATAATATATTTCATGAATAATTAAAATGTTTTCTCTATAGGTATATTACAAACTAAAAATGCAATTATTAGTATTATTCGGCACAAGTTTTTGGAAAAAATTGACCCATGAAGCCTAGGATAATATATAAATAGATATTGATGGAGCTCTAGGATATGGCATGTCATAGAAAAATTTGTGTTTAGTTTAATCTTACTTTCTTTGTATTTCATTGATGAACTCTTTAAACAAGATCAAATAACAAAGGCATTGAAAGTAGTCATTAAACATAAATTACACAAAATCCATTCTATTTGGCTAGCCACTATCAAGAAATTCAGAGACATGAAATAATATATAAAAAAAGGAAAAAAAAATAGATAAATGATATGAATAATAAAAATAATGATAAATTGAAGTAATGCATATATGTGGGGGGAAATAGTGATATTGTGGAATTTATGTGAAGGAAACAATGTGTAGAGGAAAGGGTTGTAACACCCTCTTCCCACATCTACCCAAGTAACTGACCAATGGGGGTAAACATGTGACGAGAGGCTACTAATATGAGATTAAACCTCCTATATGACATTAAGGAAGTGGAACCAACAGAAACACCAAAAACATGCCTTACACTGCATCATTGACATCCCCAGGAGGTAACTGAACCTTCCAGGGCCTTGTTCCCTATAGGGGGACTGATTTTTAGCCCCTTTGAGGCTTAGTTGTGGGCTTGTAAGGGAAAGGGAGCAACTATAGGGTCTATATCCACGGTATAGCCTTGTCAAGGTAGCAATTAAGGGAAAAATAACAAAATTTCTGCTTGTAGATCTGAGATTTGTGCCACATTTTCAGCCCCCAAGCCCAAGTGTTAATTTGAGAACATGTTCTATGCCATTTTAGATTAGGGCATAAAATACTGAAGTAGATAGAAAATACCAATAGATTGATGGAAGAAAAGCCAAAACAGAGATAATGAATGGTGGTGTTACGACGATCAGCAGGATTCTTCTACCAAAAAAGTCTCCAATAGGTAATTTAGCCAAGTGTGTCACACACAACCCCAAGACAACCCAGACAATGAATAATCCACAAATACGCAGCACCAAGAATGCAGCTCCATCACCATCAAGAGAGAAGAAAATCCTCCACACATTGTATGTATAATGAACTCTAAGTCTCTCCAATATATAGGCATATTTGGGGGTGTGTTGCACGTCCTTTAAGACATTTAAGTCTATATTATATTCCAGGCCGACCTAGCACATAAGTGGAATAAATTAAAAGTACATGTTCTACTCATCTGATCGAGATGACCTTTATATAAATCTTACACCTCTCTGAAAGAGGAATCCAATAAATATATTGGGATTGTCATCTGAGCAGCACAACTCGGAATTTGGACCTAGTTGCCCAAATTTAACACTCCCTCTCAACTAGGGAGAACTCTGTCCACTAGTGCAATCCAAACATTGTGCGTCATCCCACTGTAACTTGCTTTGTTGGCCTCTTTATTTCAGAATAGAAGTGGGTCAGTCACCAAGACATCATTCCCGGCTGACAGATTCAACCCAGAGGTCTGAAACCTCTAGAGGACTCACAAAGAGTCTCATACCAACTCGAAGTTGGTTTACCTAACCCAAAGCCAGTTGGAGGTCTGAAACCTCACTAGGACTCAAGAGAGTCATATACTAACCCAAAGTTAGTTTCACTAACCTGAAGTTAGTTGGAGGTCTGAAACCTCACTAGGACTCAAGAGAGTCATATACTAACCCAAAGTTAGTTTCACTGACCCGAAGTCAGTTGGGGGTCTGAAACCTGACTGAGACTCAATAGAGTCATACACTAACCCAAAGTTAGTTTCACTGACCTAAATTCAGTTGGAGGTTCGAAACCTTGCTAAACTTGCCTAGATCAAGTGGTTGGGCATGTGCCATCCTAGACATAGAGAGTACAACAATCTCCGATGCGTCCATTGGTCTTTCTATGGTCTTTATTCTCATTTTCCACCTCATTGGCCAAATGAGAGGTACTTCCCATGAGTTCGGAACTCAAATGGGTAGGATGCATACGGGGCACATATCATGAGAGGCAAACCAAATCAATCATCATAATGATGGGGTAGAAGCACACCAACAAGGTTTGGCAATCCTAGCCCTGTGGTTTCTTATAGCTCCGAGGAACTATCCCCAAGGCCCCACAGAGCTCCCAGAGCTCATCATCCAATAGGACCCTCAGAATAGGGTCGTTACACATTCTAAGATTCTCACAAAAGGTTAGGTACATGAACTTCCTAAAGGGCATTATGAGAATATCCGTGACCTATTTATCAGTTCCTATATGATCGAGCCTTACGACGCCTCGTTGTACCATATCCCAGATAAAGTGGTACCATCCATCAACATGCTTGGATCAACTGTGGAACACAGGATTCTATGACAAATGAATCCCCCTCTGGTTATCACAAAGGATAATGGTGGCATCTAGCACATGCTCGAACAACTCATTGAAGAGCTTTCGCAACCAAGTGACTTCTCAACAGGCCATACATGCTACAATTTATTTGGCCTCAGTGGTGCTCAAGGCTACCGACTTTCGTTTCCTGCCCGAAGCAGATCTACTTGTGAAGTAGCATCCATATGTGCTCTTATGATCCACCACACTACCAGCCCAATCAAAATCAATTTATCCAAGGAGTGTCATGCTCCCGGGAGTGTATCTCAGCCCATGGTCTATCGTGCCACAGAGATATCTCAAGATTTTCATGGCACCAAACTAGTGAATGTTATGATCAACCATGTGTTTACTCAAAGTGTTCACTGCACAACATACGTCCAGATGGGTGTTCACTAAGAACATCAGAGCCCCTACGAGTTGACGATACTCAGTAGGATTTGCTAACATAGGCCCACCAGCGTTGCCACTCAACTTCTTAAAGTTGAGCTCCATTGGTGTCGACACGGACTTACAGTCCACCA
Organism: Pinus albicaulis; assembly: GCA_034641835.2. Classification (NCBI taxonomy): domain Eukaryota; kingdom Viridiplantae; phylum Streptophyta; class Pinopsida; order Pinales; family Pinaceae; genus Pinus; species Pinus albicaulis. Next base: position 1,944,496,607 of record CM076578.1, read on the forward strand.
TACTAGAAGCTTCACAATGTATTTTCCTTGAGAAAGGAAAATCTCGCTAGGTTTCTGCCAGACATTCAGGCCTAGGAAGTAATGCATCAGTCCTAGGTCCTTCATCTCGAACTTAGCAGTGAGCTCCCTCTTGCATTGATGAATGAGAGGGTCATCATTACTACGAGTGAAGCCCAGCTTCATCAGGTAGCTATATATCCTCTCGTTCCAAGCCCTGGGGTCTAGCCAACCTGCAAACATGGGTGTCTCGATCCTGGACTTTGAATCCAAAAGGTTGCTCTCCATACACCTCTTCCTTTATCACACCATGCAGGAAGGCGTTCTTCACATCCATTTGATGAAGATTCCATCCTTGTGTAGCAGCAAGGGTAATAGTAAATTACAAGTGCAAACATAATCAATGCCTTCCTAGAAATAAGTCTCAGGCAACACATTTTTTCAAATCCATGCTTGATCTTATATTGAGGTGGAAATAGCTTCTTCAAATGATAGCAGCTCATACTATACTCATGGTAGCTAGATACCTCTGTTATTTATATGGATTATTGATTTTCTACTGGAATTTCCCCCTTGAAGCCATATACCCTTAAGCCATTAGGGTCTTCTTTCTTTCAAAAAATATATTAGCTCAGGAACATATATAGTTGTATTCTCCCTCTTCATGCCAGCTACTCTTGTGATAGAATACATCTATGAGGGCATCCCAGACACCAACTTGGAGAGGAGTTGTGTACTCAGGGGCCTGAATATTATTTTCCCACTGTCAAGGCCATCTAAGAATCATAGCCACACATTGTCATATAGCTGTCAAATCATGGATTTCAGTGATGTTGTGATACATTATTTGTTCAAAACTTTACATCTTTGCTGACCATGGTTCAATACTCCAACAACATGATTGAAGGCTGCAAAAACTTCTCAGTTCAAAATTTCAAGTTTATGATTACGCTCCAATGCAATATTGGTACAATCGAAAACTTACTGTTACTTGTCATCACTGTCATATCGCTGATGATGTTAACATATACCCATCACTATCTTCTTCATCATTGTCATATTTACAACAACTATCTGTTATTTTGAAGACCTATTGTAGCTTCCTCTATTGTAGCTTCCTCAAGCAGCCTTTTAAGCCCTTATCTTTATTCCTATAGAATATTCTGGAAATATGCTACCTTGACAAGAAGAATGCTACTATTTTCCATTCCTTAGGGTTAGATTTGTGGCTCATCTCGTAGAATCAGTCTTCCAAAAAAAACTTTGGCGTTTCTTTGAATCAACAGGAAGAAAAATGTTAGATCAAGTTACCTTGAATATCTTCTTGGGCCATTCTATAGCTCACCGAGCTTTTCTTCAAAGAATTCTAATCATTGATTCAAAGGTTACACCCTCTGTCTAGTCAGCGGTGTATTCCTTGTGCATGTTTTTTTATAGAAAAGACTTAACACCAGGCCTCTTGGCCCTTGAACTAGATACTCCAACCTTATTATAGTTACAACAAGCTTTGCGGTCCAGAAAAAAAGGTAAATAATAGTAGAAACTAGCACCGAATGGCCCATACTTACCTCAGATGTCTCGACCCTGTTCCTTCAAATATTAGGATCTTAGTTAATTTGTCTTATTGTACAGATCTAGGAACCAGCCATACAAATGTTCCAAGCACTAAATCGATCCTTCTTCATGCCATTCCATACCTTTCATGACACTTTTCTTTTTTGCAGATTTAGCACAGTCATAAGGGTACTCTTACTCATCAATGTTTCATAAAGGTATAGGCCAATCCTGCTCATCAATGTTTCTGCCCCAACATCCAACAAGATAAATCTGGTCAAGACACTTTTTAAGGTCACTGTTAATAGGTTAAGTTTAGGTATATGCTGGTTCACACCACTGTCGCTAGTCAACTATGTCATTATCATAATACTATCATATGAGGCACTTCATTGCCCCTGCATGTAAAGATCTTATAGCCTTTTTCAAGTACATCAAAACAATTTCTTAAGAATTTCAGATTTTACAGGTATAGGACTTGCAAATATTTGTCTTCACATGAAATCCTGCCTATGCATCACATACTAAGCCTTACTACATCAGGTCTACTCACCTCAAGTCATAAATAAATGTTACATGTGTGTCTTTGTTTATTCATATATCTGGGCCACTTAGAGATGGAAATTCTTTAGCTTCCTTAATTAGAGCATCATGGATCTACGTCCAAATTCAGTTTGGGCCTGCAGATAGCTTAGGTGTGTGGTCAATTCAGAATTACAGTCACCAAAAAAAAATGTGATAACCGCCTGTAATTTTACTGCATTGATCCTTGAGGATACTAAGTCTCTACTCGGCCTTCATACTGACATGGAAGGACCATAAAAAAATTCTCCACTTCAATCTTCCTTAAGGTCTCTAGTTAGAAGGGACATTCTTCCTTACGTTGAGGGTAAGGGCTAAACAAAACATCCCTTAAAAATGGCCCACACAAGGCTTGTTGTTGTGGTATGGCTTGTGGCCTACCACAACACTCCTGATGCAACATGTTGCCTTCAAACAATATTGAGGCCTTTGTAATATCCACACAAAGCACCCTATAGGTGGTTGTCCTAGTCAACAGATCATAAAACATGCACTAAAACAACATAAAATAGATCCCAAACTTACCTCTGGGATAGACATCAAACTGCTGTTATATTGTAACTGGTTAGGGCACATTTATAACCTTCAATCAGCCACCAAAGAAACACTTCTTGGTTGTGGCATCCTTAAAAACATTAGGTAGGGATTGCGGCATCCTTTAGCGTACTCAGTAAGCAAATTTAGATGATTTTTAGACCCGCTGCCCTTATCAGAACCTCAATTAGAGCTGCGGCTAAGGAAAGGTGATATGACCTTTGAGTGGGCTGCTATTCTGGGCAAGTGGCAACCCTTAACACCTCCACTCTGGCCTGTTTGGAGAGGCTAGGTCAATGGCCTACCTCAAATTTCTATGGCTCCTTAACAGCCCTTCATACCTCGGCCTCCCTTCAAAAGGTTCCTCCAGCAACACACTATCCTCTATCCCTCTTCTAGGCCTAAATGCCCAACTACGCAGCCACCTGTTTAACCAAAACAGAGCTGCGACCTAGGTTGTAGCTTCTCGGCCCCCTGAAAAAGGAAAAATAGGCCTTTGGCTTAGCTGTAGGTGCTGCTCATCAATGCGGCCTACTGTAGGAGATTTTCCCCCAAAAGACACCCTCAAAACTCTATGCAATCTACCCTCAAACATAGCGGCAGCCTCCTGTAGCTCTTCGGCCATGAAAGAGAGATAAAAACCAGTTCTCCTTTTCCATATCTAGCCTCTGATCCAATTTGGATGCCTCATAATTGTTTTATCTATGAATGATGCTCTTGTGGATGAGTTGTACTTGTTTGATCAATAGATTAGAGATTGCTTTTCAACACAAATTGGGCTTTGTCTTCACCTCAGCTCTGATTCCACGTTAATTTTAGAACATGTTCTATGCCATTTTAGATTAGGGCACAAAATACTGAAGCAAATAGAACATACCAATAGATCAATGGAAGACAAGCCAAAACAGAGATAATGAATTGTGGCATTATGGTGATCAGCAGGATGCTTCTACCAGCAAAGTATCCAATAGGTCATTTAGCCAAGTGTGTCACACACAACCCCAAGAAAACCCAGACAAAGGATACTCCACAAATACGCAGCACCAAGAACGCAACTCCATCGCCATCAAGAGAGAAGAAAATCCTCCACACATTGTGTGTATAATGAACTCCAAGTCTCTCCAATATATAGGCATCTTTGGGGGTGTGTGACACGTCCTTTAAGACATTTAAGTCTATATTTTATTCTAGGCCGACCTAGCACATAAGTGGAATAAATTCAAGGTACATGTTCTTCTCATCCGATCGAGATGATCTTTAGATCAATATTACACCTCTCCAAAAGAGGAATCCAATAAAAATATTGGGATCATCATCTGAGTAGCACAACCCGAAGTTTGGACCTAGTTGCCCAAATTTAACACTAGGTCACTACCGAAAACTTCCTATAACTTCAGGAGAGGGTAAATTACATTAAAAAAAACATATGGAAGTAATCACATCAATCAGAACTCATCCGACCCCACCCAGCCATGACAGTAATTTCATCAAAAATGTCACAAACATAGCATATACAAGTATGTACAACATATTTAAACAAAGGGGTCTCTTTATTATATAACAATGGATAAGAAGCATTTCTCCCGTACAACATAATATATCATACTGTTGGGGAAATATATTGCTATAATTTCCAACATTAAATTATCAATCCAGGGCTCGTAAGCTTCGAGGTACAAGTGCAGAGAAAACAGGATCAAAGCATCTAACCTAGACTATAGTAGGAATCAACTTGTTATCTATGTAAAAAAAATGTTATTTCTAATTGAAGCTAATCAATTGAGGAAAACATGTGTAAAAAAATAAGAAATTCTAATCATTGTGCAAACGAAACTAACTCTAATTAATCATAAACCAATCAATACAAATTACCATTGAAATGATTTTAATCTAAATGAAAATCTCAATCTAAATACTAAGATCTATTTAATCTAAATACAAGAATCTTAAACCAATCAATATTAATTTAAAATGATACCAAACTTATGCTAAATCTTAATCCCAATAAAATTCACTCTCATTCAAATGATCCTAAACTAAGGCAATGAACAAACAAGACTTCAACTAATCTAATTCCCAGGATGCATAAAACAAATCAAATAAGCATTCAAACTAACCTCTGTCACCACTTTGCAATTGCTTCAAAAGAAACTAAGTAAACCAAGATTTTAATTGACATGCTTCAGATCTAAGAGACTACAAAATAAGAAACTATCCTATCCTTAAAATTCTTTAATCAAATTCAAGAAATCATTCAAACATGAGCACATTGGCGAATGGTTCTACCAATAACTAACTACAATCATAATGAATTTCAAACTAAACTACAACTTCAAACAATGATTTAATGGTCTCATTTCATTGCTTTCAAATAATTGGTTGCCAAAACAAAATGTCACAAGAAAATCAATAAGGTACGTAATAGATTTCAATTCATATTAAAACAAATGGAGTTATCGATCTCTTGTTTATCCAATTAAGAAGCACCTTTAAATATTTCAATCGTAAACTTGTAACAAAGGGGCTATTCATCCAATAAATCCATTGATCAAAATCATTCATTCGCTTGCAATGAGTTGAAAATGATATTTCTATTTAATTTTAAGAAAAAAAATGAATTACAGTCCTAAGTACATAATCAAAATTATGAGATCTAATTAATAATTCCTTTCAAAATAAAATCCATGCACCTAGATCTAAATCAAACACGCTACCTCTATCCTATGATTTTTACAAAACTTGCTTCTAGGTGATGGTGGATCCTTGCCACTCCTAGAGCAAGTATAAACTAAATCAATGTCTAAATATTAAAAAAAAATTATAACATTTACAAAGAATTCATGGCAAAGTCAAATTGTATTAAGATTCAAATCATAAATTCACTTACATACATTCCTTCAATATTTTGTCTCATTTTCAGACCTTTTCATCCTTATCCTTCAAAAACTTCCCAAGCTTACAACACAAATCATGACTAAGCCATTTATAAGATTCACAAGGCAAATTATTCATTTTCCTCAATTCTGGAAAACTGAACAATTTTAACAAATTGAACTAAAAGATATTAGTATATCTTCCTAACCATGAGGAATTTTGGAAACATGTTCAGAGGGAGACTAATTTGTTATGTTTACAACAAAAACTCTCTTGTATTTGTCTCATTCAAATCTATCTTCTCGTAAATCGCATCCAAAGTTGGCTGTTTGGCCTTTTTTTGCAATGTTCTAGAACTCTGAAAAAACTGTGATTTTTTACAAAACTGCCTCAAAGACTCGCGTATAACTTTTAGAAAAATTTTAATCTTGATAAACCACTTTGGATATACATAATTGGTTATATTTTTAACAAACCCATTTGATTATATTTTATATATTCACCTCCATCTACACACACATCGAGGTAAAACATGGCAGTTTGAAAACTTTGCACATTTTGAGCAGATTTGTTAATCAACTCCTAGGGACCCACATGTGCGACCTGGGTGAAATAAAATGCATGGAAAGGTATTAAAAATTTATTTTGGTCCATAACCTCCCTTGGTTTTCCTCGAAAGTGTGTCGGGATGTCAAAAATTCAAATTAGGCATTCCCATACTTAACTAGCTTGCATGGGATTTCAGTGATGGAACCTTGTGATAAATGTACTTTAGCAAAACCGTCATCCATAAAACATGACATAACAATATTTAGTCATAGATAAGTAAATAAAACTGATGATAATCAACCATAGAGAGTATTTGGTGGCGAGTGATGGAATTAGGGTACAAAATGGGCTAAAAACCTAGGGTTTTAGGGTATAAACAATTATATTTCATGATGAAAACATGGGCATATACAAGGCCCAAGACATACAATCAATTTTACCATAGATAAATGGGATATTCATTTACAGGAAAAAACATGAATAGATCCATACATAATCATTGATTGAATACTTGCTTATAACCAGCTAATTAACAACATAAATACCATGAACACAATAGAAATGAAATCCATACATAAAATAATATATTTTCTTACTGAATACCGAAGAAATGAGCTCTTCATTATTGAGTGTAAAATCCAACTGGAGATGGGACTTCCACGTTCCACCCGACCATAGATTGGCTTAGCCAAGTCTTACTTCAGCCAATCACCCCCGTGCCATATTCCAAGCGTGAATGTGGGACTTAATTAAACAAATAAATCACAATAAATCTAGGTACTCTAGAGGCCAAACCACCTCAACCCTCAACCAATTATTCCACCTAACGGTCGGACATCACAACCATCATGGATTGGTCTCTATCCAAGATGCTCCAAGGCTCCAGAGTGTTTTTTCCAACCAAGGCTCCAAGGCTATTAACTCAACCCCATTTTTTTCCTGGGCTCAAGAGAATTTTTCCAACCCAGGATCTAGGAATTGTAACTCAACCCACCTAGGGCTCTAGAGCATTTGTCCAACCAAGGCTCCAAAACTAGTAACTCAACCCAAAAACTGTCCACTAGGCTCCGAAGCGTTTGTCCAACCAAGGCTCTAGGAACTAATAATGCAACCCAAAAACTAAAGGAATAATGAGACCCAAATAGAAAACAACCAATGGAAATAAACCCACAATACCATGGTTGTCCAGGAAATGGCAATGCTAGGAAATCCACATGCATCAGGGAAAATTTAAGGATGGGAAATTATTTTGAAGTTTAAAACATTGGCGAATATCAGTAGTCCCTAATATGAAAATTATAAAGTTTTTGTTGATATATTTGTAAAATTATTCAAATTTATAATTATTTTATATATACTCTCTATATAATGTTGGCTATTTTTAAGTTAAAATAATTTTATATTGTAAAATTTGGGTGAATATTTTTTATGAAAAACAAAAATTGGCGAATCTTTTTTTTTGGAAAAAACATGGAAAATTAGCCCATCTATGAATATTAGCCCCTAAAATTTTCCATGAATTATGCATACACCATGCATGCCAAAACCAATGAGGAAAGAATACACGCAACTCGGTACCTGCAATCAAATCCCGATGTAGATGTTGATCCTGATGCCCACATGTGCTTTCCTACTCTTCCTTTGCCTTCTTTCTCCAAACCACCAAGTATCCACACTCTCCAAGAGTGCTCCAAGAAAACTTTAAGTATCCAAGAGTATGAGAGAGAGAGAGAATAATTAGAGAGCTCCAAAAAATGCACTAACAAAAGGTTACCAACTGATCCTCAAAAGCCATTTTATAGAATAGACCTCTATTTTCTTCATTTTCCATTATTTTTCTCCAATTTCCTCCTGAAATGAAGCGTGTGACCTTTTACCTCCCTTTTCTCCTAATTTCCATTATTTTCATAAATAAATGTGCCAAAAATAATTTTTTCCTCTTTAATGCCTTAGCCACAATAATCCAAATGAAAACCCCCTAGGATGGTTTTCCCAATCATTTAGCTTGGACTACATGTCCCATCAACCGTGGTTATTATTTTAACTTTATTACATGAGTTTTTCACTAGGGCTGTTACAAGGGTTGTGGTTAAATGGTCAAGTATGAAATATAATAAATGGATATGTGTAGATAAAAAAGTGTGTGAAGGAATATAAAGTGGGGGAAGTAGGAGAATATTTACATATAAATTGGAAAATGACTAAGTCAAAAGGGAGAAAAGGTAATGTAATTCCACATGAAATACTATATAGTAAGGAAAATGAAAAATATATAAATGATATTAATAATATAAATAATGATATACAAAAATAATGAAGATATGGGGGTGAAATAGTGATATCTTTGGCATATTACCTTTATTTTTAATTCCATAAAATGCTAGATGAAGCTTAGATGAACATAAGCTATTTCTTTGTTTCTAGTATCTTTTTTTTTTTTCAAAAGCAAAAAAAAATCCTTGTTTACCTTGCATAAAGAAGATTAAAACATATTCAAAGCTTGTTTTAAAATCACTCCATTTTATGTGTTACATCAATAGTAGCCAATATGGCATCCTCCATGAAAGGTGGCATGGAGCCTATGGATCTCCAAAATATAGAATTTTGGTGAGAAGGGACTTTTAGTTCTTTTGGATATCAGATGATCTAGATATATTAGGATTCAAATATATGTAAGTGCAAAGGTTGACCATGTTGACAAGGATGGTGGTGTGGGTTGATGACATGGTGGTATATGACATGGAATTCACAATTTGGAGATCTGGATATGTTAAAATATGTAGCAAGAAAGGCTCAATTTGATTTTAACCTTAGGAAAATTGAGTAAATCGAATTTCCACATCAACAGGAAAAATTGGAGGTAGTTAACTAGTGTGACATGGATCTTGTCACTTAGTTAGATTAGTAAATTCGAGTTAGTAGGCTTGGATTTCAGTCATGCATGTGTGATTTCTAAATTTTACCAATCCAACTCAGTTTTTTTCAATAATATTCAATTAACTGACCTCTAACTATTGATAGTGTTAGTTGAAGGTTATTTATGTAGTGGGACAATAGTCTAACTCAGATGTTTGTCAGTTAACTTATCAATCAACCCAAAATAGCTAATGCATGCATAAAATTTGAATTGCTGAGTTGAAGTGGAGATGACAAGGAAATGCAACATGAGTTGTATACTAGTTTGAGTGTATATTTGTTACATGAAGTTAGGAGATAAATCCTTCGGAATTTTGCAAGAAAATAGGAGGAAATTCCTATCTTCTAGGAGCTAATTTCCTAATGAATTTCACAAGGAAATAGGAGGCTAGATGAGAAGATAATTGGCCAAGTGTTGGCCATAGTTTCTCATTCAACAAAGAGAACAATTATTATTTTGTAGGTTGTGCTTAGAGTTGGAGCAAGCAATTGTAATATTATTTTTATTCAATTTATTAATGCAAAGAGGGTTGAGGGGTTTTTCCCAGTTGGGTTCCCCTAGAAATCACTGTGTACTTGTGGTTTCTATTATTGCATATCTATGCATGTTTTTCTAAATTTTGATTTCCATTCCGCGGATGAGTAGAGTAGAATTGTGTCTCTTGTTTTTTTTTTTTTTAATTAATTAATTAATTAATTTTTTCAGTTTGAAATATTGAGCAACTACAATTTCTCTCAATTTTTTACAAGAAATTATAAAAATATTTATTTACTAGATCATCTAGATGGCAGAAGTTCTTGGTATTCATAAATCCATTATTTTCAATGAAAATAAAATGTTGAAGCATCTAGATATTTTGGTGTTAACAATTTATCAAGTGCCTTACCTAGTTTCAAATTAGTTTAGAAGACTCAAACATTGGGAATTTGGAAGAATTGGAAATGACAGATAAACGAAAAAGAAAAATTGGATCTAGACATGACTTGGCAGTCAACATGACTTGCTTGCAGACATGGCTTTGTATGGCGGTAACATGTGGGCATAGAACAACCATTTTTCAGTCATATGTCAATTGTCTGGATGTTGATGTGGAAATGATATTTTAGTTGTACAATTATTGATGTGGCATAAGATGGTAAACCTTTTAAGGGCCATAAATTAATGTCTAAAGCTTAGAATTCAATGAAATTTTGTCAATTTTTCCATTGAACTCAAGAATTAGGTTTGAGTCTAATATCATGATAAAAAAACAAACACACATTCCATAACACACTACTTTGGATAGTGGAAAAACAAATAGCAGTGAATTAATCTCATCTACAAGACAAATTTTCAACCCACAACTTGTTATATTACAAATATTTAAAGCAAAAATCTTAGTTCTCCCCTACTAGGGATCATGGCCCTTATAATCAACCCTGGTACAATACAACTAGGGCTTGGTATCAACAACTATGAAAACCAATATTTCCCTAACTAAAGTAGACTCAACTTACTTGTTGATAGTGTGCATGCACAATCCTTTCAGTCAACATACCTTTAACACATATGGTAGGTACTTTTCCTCTCTTTATGTTAATCACTGCAACTTTTGCTCCTTCATAAATATTGCATCTCCAACTATCAATATACCCTTATCTATTATTCATCAGTAATTTTCACTTGTTAGATGACTAAATGCTTTGTCCAAGTTTTCTAGAAACAAAATTCAAGGAATCGTTGTGTCTTCTAGAAATATCCTCAGAGAAATTCTTTCACTCACCCTCCTCTCTTGTCTGTTATGATCAGATTGGTCATCCTAACAAGACCCCATCCTAGACTAATAAGCCTTACTCTATCCATGATTTTTACTTTTATCTATAGCATTCTATCTCTGATGCCTAAGCCTTTTTAATTCACAAATTTGTCTGGCCAAGTTAAGCCAAGTTTTCCCTCTTACTCTCCAACTGCCCCAATCACTATTGATATCAAAAGTATGTCTAGAAATCCCTTCAAAGTACCATTAAAATGTCTAGGGCTATAGGTGATGGTGCATAAGTAGAGTATCTAAAACCATGTGTCTTATTCAAAACTCTATTTTTCTTCCATCAACAAAAAGCCCTTTCCTAAAAAAAAAAAAATTTAGACAAGTCAATTAGGTTTCCCTAGGTCATGCACCATCATTTTTATGCACTACTATTTCACAGAGAATCAAGGGTAAACTCATGAGAAACAGAGATGAGATTGTCATGTTTCTAAAAAAGGCATTCGAACCACCTCCAAGGTGGCCTTCTTGGTCCAACAATGAAATATGCCAAGAAGAAACCATCCTATCAAATACATCTCTGTAGGGATGTCTTGAGGTTTGGTCTAAAGAAAAACAGAGCCAAAGAGAGGCTCCAAAGAGAGTTTCAGTCAAGTCATTGAAAATTTGAATAAAAGGTACAGTGAGTTGGAACACAAAGGAAAATCAAGACTTTCTCTACAAATCAGGGATACCTAAATGAGGTTTCAAAAGGGCATCTACAGTGTTTAGAAAGAACAGCAAACTGAAAGCTACTACAAAGGTCTTGATGTCATAAAAAGAGGTAAATTTCTGGTCATGCAAACCTTTGTGCAAGATCTCAGAAAAGTCAGTAAGATATGAAAATCATAGCTCATTTTGACAAAGGGATCATTAGGACGGTTTTTGGCCTCAAAGCATAAATGGGAGAGGGATAGCTGCCCTTTTCCATACCCCTGTAAACAGGACAAAAACCATCAGATGCGCCATCATAAGAAGAGACTAAGACCACTATGAAGAGTACAGTCACACTGAAGAAAATAAACATCATGGTATGATTTGTTTGAAAATACAAATATCTGATTATTAACCCATAGTGGAAAGGTTTTTTGGAGATAGTTTCAGAAATTTGGATAAAATTAAAATAGGCATGATGAGGTAAAAATACAGAAGCCCCTTCATAAATAGCAGCGGTTGTCAAAAAAATTCCTAATTGTCTTCAAGAGTAAGACCAGCATCTAGAAAGACACTCACAATCATAAAGAAAGCAATAGGTGTGTTTTGTTGGGACTACAAATGTATGAATGATTTGACCAAGCAGTAGAGAAATTATAAAGTTACAAAGGTCAAAGAACTCCTCCAACCCTCCAAATAATCATTGGAAGCTTTGTTAGGCATAAGAAATGAGTTCGAAAGAATGTTTTCTTTGAAGACTTTGAGGGTGATTTTTCTTTGGTTTCATGACCTCCATGGTTAAAACCTCAACAAGTCTTGTATATTCATTTTCTTACACCTCCTCCTATCCTTAATATACCTTAACAAACATTTCCCATCACTCCTATCCCTCAAATTCATCAATTTTCTAAAAAAAACTAGTCTATGGCCACATTTTGACACTTTTTAAGACTAGGCCTGTGTTTTTCCCTTTTGGACCCCTTCCCCTTACACAAAATTTGAAATTACACTTTTCTTTACTCCCTAACATCTATCCCTATCCCCCGAAATTTCCCCAAGAATTTAGACAACCCTGAACCCCTTCATTACATTCCCTCTACAAGGCAGTCCTAAATCCCCTACACCAAACCCTATTTTTCTCTTTCAACTAAGCCAGGGTTTGCTATGAAAAAGAGGCATAAGAGAATAATATCCATATGATTGGTCATATCAGCAATCCTGAAGCCATGCCAACTCATAAACATCATGCCTCCATCATTTTCCAAGAATTCATTGCGTGGACCAAGTCATTTGCCACAACTAGGGCCAGTTTTTCTTAAAAATATGTTTCTGGACAAACAGAGATGAATTTGACAAAAGTGAGAGAGGGTTTTGTCCATCATAGGTCAAAAAATAAAAAAATACTTCATTTGTTACACATGTATCATGGTTTTGGAGAAATGTAAAAAATACAGGTGTCACAGGAGAATTTCTGCACTTCTGGAGTGACCTTGGTAAAATGCATTTTTTCTCACAGTTGGAGTGTCCAAATGACTTTCTTGATGATTCAAATGACAATTAGACTTGAATATATTTCCAATGAGATATCATGAGCTCAATTTGGAGTTGTGGAAGGCCTCCAAACGTTGTCTGCACCAGCACTCTGCATTTTTGCACCATCACTCGGCACTTTTTGACTAGTCATAGGGAAATCAACTTTTGAAAAGGAAAATGAACTTCAATCAGGAAAAAAATGGTATATTTGGAAGTTATATAGGTTAGGATTTCCAACGAGCTATATCGGGCCCAATTCTGACATCGGGAAGGCCTCCAAATGCCCTCTACAAAATGGTGTTGCACTCCTGGGAGGTGGTGCTGCACGCCTGGAGGAAAAGCGCAGCACCACCCAGAAAGTTACAAAAAGGGCCAGAATTTGCCAATTTTTGCCCAAAAGATGCATTTTTCTATGAGAAAAATGTTTTAAGAGGTATTCTTCATCAATTAAAATCTCCTCATCATATTTTAAGTCATAAAAGCACCAAGTAGGGCTAAGTTTGTGTCAAAGGAAGCTTGAGGGAAAATTAAAGAGAAATCTAACCTATTCTCTGTTGGTCATATAGTTTGGTTTAGAAGTCCAATATCTCCTAAAAAACCTTTTCTCCTCATACACTTCACCAGGACCAAGCTACTAAACATGCCTTATTTCCTCTGCAAAATCATTAAAAAAATGTCCACCATCATGAAAAAGAAGCCCCCAGCCCTGCAGATGGCAAGCCTATTTCATCACTCCCTTGTAAAAGTCATTGTAAATCACCAATTGGGGAAACAAGGCATTCCTTGGGAAGCTTTTATCACCCATGAGGACTTCACCACTTCATCCTCCATCCCACTACAAAATGTGCCATCCTCCTCTCAAAATATTCCTCATACCCCTTCATCGCTCTCCACTGACCATGATTCACCTTCCTCCCATGAATCACTCTCCCAAGAAAACATTCTTCAAATACCTTCTCCTAATAAAAGTGTTCACGAAGAAAAAAAAGGTGATCATGAAGAAAGCAGAAGTGATCATAAAGAAAGCAGTAGTGGTCCTAAAGAAAGCACTGCTGATCATGAAGAAAGAAGTACTGATCATAAGGAAGGTAGCAAAGAGGAAAATGATGAGGATAAGGGGGAAACTAAAGAATAAGAGGGAAATGGAGAAGAGGAAAGTAGCAAGGAGGAAGATAGCCAAAGGGAGACAGTCAAAACAACAGTAAATATAATGATACAAACCAAGAAGAGAACAGAGATTCAAGCAGTGATACCAATCGTGAGGAAGGAGGAAAAAATGTTGGGACTCACAGTGAAGAAAAGGACACTAAAGGCCTTACAACAGATAGTGCAAAGAAGAGGGAAGTAGTCATGACAATGACCAGATTAATGAAGATAACCTAGAGACAATTTTCAGAGTTTTTTTGAATAAACAAGGAAGTGATGGCAAGGATTCAAGGAATGTCGACAATCAAAACAACAGTGAAAAGGGTAAAGAAGTGGACAGTCCTGAAGATGAAAATGTTTCAGACCTAGGTGCCTCCCACAATGAAAAAATAGAGCATGACATTTTTCAAGGTCCTCTTGGTGATAAGAGCATAAAAAAGGTTGAAATTTATAATCAGAGGAACTGCAAACAACAAAGTGACAAAGAGATACACATAGAAAACACTCTTGAAGAAAAAGACAATCCTAGGGTTGTAAGTGATCAAATTGAGCAAGCCTAGTTTATGACACCTCTCATCATCCCTCATCAGAAAGGTGGGAAGCATGTTTTTTCTACCTTTCAAAGGCAAGGGGCCATGCACTCCTCCTCAAAACCAGTAAGGGAAAAAATCACTAAAATGGTGAAGGGACAAATTTTGAAGGCAGTGAACATAGCAAAAGTGAAAATGATACAAGTTATGAAACAGAGGTTGAAATTAAAGATAAAGACCATAGGAAAGACAGTGAAAATAGTGGGTAAAATAATGAAGAAGAGGACATTCATGAAGACAAAAATGTACCAAGCAATGATCAAGGCACCTCTTACATTGCAAAGGAAAATGACTGGGCACTATGAACGAAGAAACCACTTTGCAAGGAAAAACTCAAAACTTCCCAAAATTAGGGCTCGAAACCAGAGACGAAAAATACCAAGATAGGTTTAGCATTTTGGCCCAATATTTTCTACAGGTCTCTAAGAACCCTTGAGGGACCCACTCACCAACTATTGAGCAAAATTGAACAAGTTTTTTTTTTTTGCAATTTTTTAAGCCTAGGAGCGCAGCACCCTGGACGCTGTGCTTTTTCTCGGAGCATATTCAGCAGGAAAATTTTACATTTTTGGATTCCTTGGAAATATAGGAGCATTCTCAAAAAATTTCAGCTCATTTGGAGTTGTTTTGGTCCCTAAAAAGGTCCAAAAATATCCATTTTTCACCTTTCTGCCACTGTTTCTGAGTAGGTGTTGCGCCCCTGGGAATCTGCACCTTTTATACTTTTTGGGAAAATTCCAGAGATCATATTGAAAAAAATCAAGTATATTTTGAAATTATACATCCATATCTTTCCAAAGGCTATCACGGAGCCTTTTTCGACATCGGGAAGGCCTCCAAAACCTTGCTGCAAAAGGCCTTTTTGGGTGCTGCGCGCCTGGAAATTTTGCAAAAACAGAGACAGATTTCTGCATTCCTATGTCAGGACAAGGAAAATGTGCGTTAGGAAAGTTCTATCATGTATTTGAGAGCCCAAAAGTGAATATTTTTGCTATTTTGGTCCAAAAAATATATTTTTAAGAGATATTTTGTTCCTTGGACCTTGTGAGGCCTCAAGGACAAATTAGGATATTTTGCTTTGGCCAATAGCCTTCTAGATACTCTAGTGATATTTTCTCTTCTTTGCTTATATAAACCATGAGGAATAATTGTAATAAACTAGGCATAACTTGACATGTTAAGAGCAATACATAGTTTTATGAGCTTGGCGAAAATATTGGTTTTATGAAGTGGATGAATGTCTTGCTTGGCTTGATGGTGGAGGAGCATTGTGTGCAGGATTCCATAGCTTGGTGAATGGTGATGTTTCTCTGATTTTTTTATGTCTTCTTGTTTTCATTAATGTTTCATGCTTCTTTTTTGTTGTATATCAGAAAAGTATAGGTTGAGATATGCTCATGGAGGCACCTCCAACCTCTTGTTTATTACAACTTTAATGTTTTCTTCTTCTTGGTCATTATAAGGAATTCTTAACTGCTCCTTAGGTCCACCAAGAATTTTTTATTTGTTTCATTAATATTCAGTATGCTAGCTATCAAATATGATTTGAGGTATGCCTTGCTTATTTGAAGTTATCAAGACCCTATTCTGAAGCCTTTCTATGAAATATTGATTGATTTAGTTAAGTCAAAGAGGTCTCACTCGATATTGCCCTTTGTCCATTCTTAAAAACTTGTTTTAGAGTTCCCAATACTTTGATATATGTTTTTTAGGATTTCCCTCTTCATATATTAAGTTATTTGTTTATCTTATATGTTTTCCCAACAACTGAAGGTAAATTTCTAAAGTTAGGAGTTCTTATGCTTCTATGTCTCACCTGAATGCTTATCTTTCATGTTTATCAGTTTGAGTAGTGTTCATAGAGATTAATAGTTTTCCCTACCTCATGAGTATTTTATTTCAAACTATATATGTTTAAAAATTCTTCGTTTTTCACAAACTTAATGTTCATTTCACCTCATACCTCACCCAAAGGATCCATTAACCTTGCTAAATCGGCCCTGTAGTACACCTTGTCCATCATTTATACATCCTTGACTTTATTTGACCCCATAGCACTGTTGATTTGATGAAATCTCTTTCTATTTGTCCTCCTTGATCAGTTTTACCTCAAAAACCAAAACAAACCAAAATGTACTTAACAACTAGCCTAAAATCAAACATATAAAGCGAACAAGTTCACATCCTTTGCATAATAGAGAGAGCCCTCTCTGAGTCCTGGAAGGATAGGTCCTAGGACTCCAAAGATTGGTCTAATGTTACCCTGCCATTTGTTTTACCAATCTACCAAATTACGGGACACTAACATAATGGCGATCACGGTGGGGCATCTATGAGTTCAAATAATCTGAATATCTTTCAAGACTCATGGAAAACCCCTATCGATTTGAGCATACTATCCAGTTGATTCATCCCACCGCTCTCTAACATAATGGCGATCACGGTGGGACATTCTGAGTATATAATTGCCTAAAAACCTCTTAAGACTCTTTAGACCCTCAAGTTTGACTGATAGTAGTTGGTGGTTCATCCACCACCTCATCGCCACCCTAACATAATGGTGATCATGGTGGGACATTGAGTCAAAACATCCTAGGTATCCCTTAGGAACTCTCAAAGTCTCAGTCAAACATAGAAGACTAAATTATTGTCAAAAGAGTAGAATTTGGTTTTTTCACCATTCTAGCAAAATAATGACTCAGTTGTAGGACACTCTCACAAACCCTAAGGCTACATAAAGAAACTCAGAAAATCCCAAAACATCCTTAGATTGGGTTTTTGTCAGTATTGGTGGTGGACCATACACATATACCCTCAAAACAACTAAAAACATCCACCTGGCGACTTCACTAGCCTCCAGTAGGCCTATTACTAGAAATCTCTTCAAAGAAATTTTTTCACTCACCCTCCTCTCTTGTCTGCTATGATCAGATTGGTCATCCTGACAAGACCCCATCCCAGACTAATAAGCCTTACTCTATCCATGATTTTTACTTATGTCTATAGCATTCTACCTCTGATGCCTAAGTCTTCTTACTTCACAAATTTGTTTGGTCAAGTTAAGCCAAGTTTTCCCTCTTACTCTCCAACTGCCCCAATCACTATTGATATCAGAAGTCTGTCTAGAAAGCCCTTCAAAGTACCATAAAAATGTCTAGGGCTATAGGTGATGGTGCATAAGTAGAGTATATAAAACCCTGTGTCTTATTCAAAACTCTTTTTTTCTTCCATCAATCAAAATCCCTTTCCTAAAAAAAAAACCTTGCACACAAGTCAATTAGGTTTCCCTAGGTCATTCACCATAATTTTTATGCACTACTGTTTCACAGAGAATCAAGGGTAAACTCATGAGAAACAAATCTGAGATTGTCATGTTTCTAAAAAAGGCATTTGAACTACCTCCAAGATGGCCTTCCTGGTCCAACAGTGAAATCTGCCAAGAAGAAACCATCCTATCAAATACATCTCTGCAGGGATGTCTTGAGGTTTGGTTTAAAGCAAAACAAAGCCAAAGAGAGGCACCAAAGAGAGTTTCAGTCAAGTCATTGACAATTTGAATAAAAGGTACAGTGAGCTGGAAGGCACAAGGGAAAATCAAAACTTTCTCTACAAATTAGGGATACCTAAAAGAGGTTTCAAAATGGCATCTACAGTGGTTAAAAAGCACAACAAACTAAAAGCTACTCATGAAAACCTCTGTGCAATATCTCAAAAAATTCAGCAATATATGAAAAGCATGGCTCATTTTGACAAAGGGATCATTAGGAAATTTTTTGGCCTCAAAGAATAAATGGGAGAGGGACAGCTTCCCTTTTCCATACCCCTGAAAATAGGACAAAAACCATCAGATGCGCCATCAGAAGAAGAGACTAAGACCACTATGAAGAGTACAGTCACACTGAAGAAGATAAACATCATGGTATGATTTGTTTGAAAATACAAATATATTATTATTAACCCACAGTGTAAAGGTTTTTGGGAGACAATTTCAGAAATTTGGATAAAATGAAAATAGGCATGATGAGGTAAAATACAACACCCCCTTCATAAACAACATTGGTTGTCAAAATAATTCCTAACTGTCTTCAAGGGTAAGACCAGCATCTAGAAAGACACTCACAATCATAAAGAAAGCAATAGGTGTGTTTTTTTGGAAGTGAAAATGTATGACTGATTTGACCAAGAAGTAGAGAAATTATGAAGTTACAAAGGTCAAATAACTCCTCCAACCCTCCAAATAATTATTGGAAGCTTTGTTAGGCATAAGAAATGAGTTCGAAAGAATGTTTTCTTTGAAGACATTGAGGGCGATTTTTCTTTGGTTTCATGATCTCCATGTTTAAAACATCAGAAAAGATTTTATCTTGATGTTCTTACACCTCCTCCTATCCTTAATATACCTTCACAAACATTTCCCATCACTCCTATCCCTCAAATTCATCATTTTTCTAAAAAAACCTAGTCTATGGACACATTTTGACACTTTTTAAGACTAGGCCTGTGTTTTGCCCTTTTGGACCCCTTCCCCTTACTCAACCTTTGAAATTAAACTTTTCTGTACTCCCTAACATCTATCCCTATCCCCCAAAATTTCCCAAAGAATTTAGAAAACCCTTAACCCCTTCATTACATTCCCTCTACAAGGCAGTCCTAAATCCCCTACACCAAACCATATTTTTCTCTTCCAACTAAGCTAGGGTTTGCTATGAAAAAGAGGCATAAGAGAAGAAGATCCATATGATTGGTCATATCAGCAATCCTGAAGCCATGCAAACTCATAAACATCATGCCTCCATCATTTTCCAAGAATTCATTGCGTGGACCAAGTCATTTGCCACAACTAGGGCCAATGTTTCTTAAAAATATGTTTCTGGACAAACATAGATGAATTTGGCAAAAGTGAGAGAGGGTTTTGTCCATCATAGGTCAAAAAATAAAAAAATCCTTAGTTTTTACACAGGTATCATGGTTTTGGAGAAATGTAAAAAATACAGGTGTCACAGGAGAATTTCTGCACTGCTGGAGTAACCTTGGTAAAATGCATTTTTTTCTCACAGTTGGAGTGTCCAAATAACTTTCTTGATGATTCAAATGATAACTAGACTTGAATATATTTCCAATGAGATATCATGAGCTCAATTTGGAGTTTTGGAAGGCCTCCAAACGTTTTCTGCACCAGCACTCTGCATTTCTGCACCATCACTCTGCACTTTTTGACCAGTCATAGGGAAATCAACTTTTGAAAAGGAAAATCAACTTCAATCAGGAAAAAAATTGTATATTTGGAAGTTATACAGGTTAGGATTTCCAACGAGCTATAGCAGGCCCAATTCTGACATCGGGAAGGCCTCCAAATGCCCTCTACAAAATGGTGTTGCACTCCTGGGAGGTGGTGCTGCGCGCCTGGAGGAAAAGCGCAGCACCACCCAGAAAGTTACAAAAAGGGCCAGAATTTTCCAATTTTTGCCCAAAAGATGCATTTTTCTATGAGAAAAATGTTTTAAGAGGTATTCTTCATCAATTAAAATCTCCTCATCATATTTTAAGTCATAAAAGCACCAAGTAGGGCTAAGTTTGTGTCAAAGGAAGCCTGAGGGAAAATTAAAGAGAAATCTGACCTATTCTTTATTGGTCATATAGTTTGGTTTAGAAGTCCAATATCTCCTAAAAAACCTTCTCTCCTCATACACTTCACCAGGACCAAGCTACTGAACATGCCTTATTTCCTCTGCAAAATCATTGAAAAAATGTCCACCATCATGAAAAAGAAACCCCCAGCCCTGCAGATGGCAAGCCTATTTCATCACTCCCTTGTCAAAGTCATTGTAACTCACCAATTGGGGAAACAAGGCATTCCTTGGGAAGCTTTTATCACCCATTAGGACTTCACCACTTCATCCTCCAACCCACTACAAAATGTGCCATCCTCCTCTCAAAATATTCCTCATACCCCTTCATCGCCCTCCACTGACCATGATTCACCTTCCTCCCATGAATCACTCTCCCAAGCAAAAATTCTTCAAATACCTTCTCCTAAGAAAAGTGTTCATGAAGAAAACAAAGGTGATCATGAAGAAAGCAGAAGTGATCATAAAGAAAGAAGTATTGGTCCTAAAGAAAGTACTGTTGTTCATGAAGAAGGAAGTACTAATCATAAGGAAGGTAGCAAAGAGAAAAATGATGAGGATAAGGGGGAAACTAAAGAATAAGAGGGACATGGAGAAGAGGAAAGTAGCAAGGAGAAAGATATCCAAAGAGAGATAGTCAAAACAACAGTAAAGATAATGATACAAACCAAGAAGAGAACAGAGATTCAAGCAGTGATACCAATGGTGAGGAAGGATGACAAAATGTTGGGACTCACAGTGAAGAAAAGGACACTAAAAGCCTTACAACAGATAGTGCCAAAGAAGAGGGAAGTAGTCATGACAATGACCAGATTAATGAAGATAACCCAGAGACAGTTTTCAGAGTTTTTTTGAATAAACAAGGAAGTGATGGCAAGGATTCAAGGAATGTCGACAATCAAAACAACAGTGAAAAGGGTAAAGAAGTGGACAGTCCTGAAGATGAAAATGTGTCAGACCTAGGAGCCTCCCACAATGAAAAAATAGAGTATGACATTTTTGAAGGTCCTCCTGGTGATAAGAGCATAAAAAAGGTCGAAATTTATAATCAGAGGGACTGCAAACAACAAAGTGACAAAGAGATACACATAGAAAACACTCTTGAAGAAAAATACAATCCTAGGGTTGTAAGTGATCAAATTGAGCAAGCCTAGTATATGACACCTCTCATCATCCCTCATCAGAAACGTGGGAAGCATGTGTTTGCTACCTTTCAAAGGCAAGGGGCCATGCACTCCTCCTCAAAACTAGTAAAGGAAAAAATCACTAAAATGGTGAAGGGACAAATTTTGAAGGCAATGAACATAGCAAAAGTGAAAATGATACAAGTTATGAAACAGAGGTTGAAATTAAAGATAAAGACCATAGGAAAGACAGTGAAAAAATTGGGTAAAATAATGAAGAAGAGGACATTCATGAAGAAAAAAATGTACCAAGCAATGATCAAGGCACCTCTTACATTGCAAAGGAAAATGACTGGGCACTATGAACGAAGAAACCACTTTGCAAGGAAAAACTCAAAACTTCCCAAAATTAGGGCCCGGAACCAAAGACGAAAAATACCAAGATAGGTTTAGAATTTTGGCCCAATATTTTCTACAGGTCTCTAAGAACCCTTGAGGGACCCACTCACCAAATATTGAGCAAAATTGAACAAGTTTTGTTTATTTGCAATTTTTTAAGCCTAGGAGCGCAGCACCCTGGACGCTGTGCTTTTTCTTGGAGCATATTCAGCAGGAAAATTTTACATTTTTGGATTCCTTGGCACTAGAGGAGCATTCTCAAAAAATTTCAGCTCATTTGGAGTTGTTTTGGTCCCTGAAAAGGTCCAAAAATAGCCATTTTTCACCTTTCTGCCACTGTTTCTGAGTAGGTGCTGTGCCCCTGGGAATCTACACCTTTTATACTTTTTGGGAAAATTCCAGAGATCATATTGAAAAAAATAAAGTATATTTGGAAATTATACATCCATATCTTTCCAAAGGCTATCACGGAGCCTTTTTCGACATCGGGAAGGCCTCCAAAACCTTGCTGCAAAAGGCCTTTTTGGGTGCTGCGCGCCTGGAAATTTTGCAAAAACAGAGACAGATTTCTGCATTCCTATGTCAAGACAAGGCAAATGTGCGTTAGGAAAGTTCTATCATGTGTTTTAGAGCCTAAAAGTGAATATTTTTGCTATTTTGGTCCGAAAAAGATATTTTGAAGAGATATTTTGTGCCTTGGACCTTGTGAGGCCTCCAGGACAAATTAGGATATTTTGCTTTGGCCAATAGCCTTCTAGATACTCTAGTGAGATTTTCTCTTCTTTGCTTATATAAACCATGAGGAATAATTTTAATAAACTAGGAATAACTTGACATGTTAAGAGCAATACATAATTTTATGAGCTTGGAGAAAATATTGGTTTTATGAAGTGGATGAATGTCTTGCTTGGCTTGATGGTGGAGGAGCATTGTGTGCAGGATTCCATAGCTTGGTGAATGGTGATGTTTCTCTGATTTTTTTATGTCTTATTTTTTTCATTAATGTTTCATGCTTCTTGTTTGCTGTAGATTAGAAAAGTATAGGTTGAGATATGCTCATGGAGGCACCTCAAACCTCTTGTTTATTACAGCTTTAATGTTTTCTTCTTCTTGGTCATTATAAGGAATTTTTAACTGCTCCTTAGGTCCACCAAGAATTTTTTATTTGTTTCATTAATATTCAGTATGCTAGCTATCAAATATGATTTGAGGTATGCCCTGCTTATTTGAAGTTATCAAGACCCTATTCTGAAGCCTTTCTATGAAATATTGATTGATTCAGTTAAGTCAAAGAGGTCTCGCTCGATCTTGCCCTTTGTCCATGCTTACCAACTTGTTTCAGAGTTCCCAATAGTTTGATATATGTTGTTTAGGATTTCCCTCTTCATATATTAAGTTATTTGTTTATCTTATATGTTTTCCCAACAACTGAAGGTAAATTTCTAAAGTTAGGAGTTCTTATGCTTCTATGTCTCACCTGAATGCTTATCTTTCATGTTTATCAGCTTGAGTATTGTTCATAGAGATTAATAGTTTTCCCTAACTCATGAGTATTTTCTTTCAAACTATATATGTTTAAGACTTCTTCGTTTTTCACAAACTTAATGTTCATTTCACCTCATACCTCACCCAAAGGATCCATTAACCTTGCTAAATCGGCCCTGTAGTACACCTTGTCCATCATTTATACATCCTTGACTTTATCTGACCCCATAGCACCGTTGATTTGAGGAAATCTCTTTCTATTTGTCCTACTTGATCAGTTTTACCTCAAAAACCAAAACAAACCAAAATGTACTTAACAACTAGCCTAAAATCAAACATATAAAGCGAACAAGTTCACATCCTTTGCATAATAGAGAGAGCCCTCTCTGAGTCCTGGAAGGCTAGGTCCTAGGACTCCAAAGATTGGTCTGATGTTACCCTACCATTTGGTTTACCAATCTACCAAATTACGGGACACTAACATAATGGCGATCACGGTGGGGCATCTATGAGTTCATAATAATCTGAATGTCTTTCAAGACTCATGGAAAACCCCTATCGATTTGAGCATACTATCCAGTTGATTCATCCCACCGCTCTCTAACATAATGGCGATCACGGTGGGACATTCTGAGTATATAATTGCCTAAAAACCTCTTAAGACTCTTTAGACCCTCAAGTTTGACTGATAGTAGTTGGTGGTTCATCCACCACCTCATCGCCACCCTAACATAATGGTGATCATGGTGGGACATTGAGTCAAAACATCCTAGGTATCCCTTAGGAACTCTCAAAGTCTCAGTCAAACATAGAAGACTAAATTATTGTCAAAAGAGTATAATTTGGTTTTCTCACCATTCTAGCAAAATAATGACTCAGTTGTAGGACACTCTCACAAACCCTAAGGCTACATAAAGAAACTCAGAAAACCCCAAAACATCCTTAGATTGGGTTTTTGTCAGTATTGGTGGTGGACCATACACATATACCCTCAAAACAACTAAAAACATCCACCTGGTGACTTCACTAGCCTCCAGTAGGCCTATTACTCCACTAATTCTTATAAAATCCCTTGGGAATGCGTTAAGAAATGCCAATCATGCTGATGATGCACAGCAAAGTTCAAATCTTCCACCTGGCGACTCCACAACCCTCAATAGACCAAAAGACTCCACTGGTAGAGAACTCTAGATTGGTTGAAAAGACACAGTGGTCCGTTCTGATTAACAAATATGGATCCAAGGATACAAAAGAGATATGCTCCGATGAATAGAGATCATATCCCTGGATTCCCACACAAAATGCCTGAAATAAATTGGATAAAAAACCTACCTGTATTTCAAGATGAAAAAATTGATGACCCCTTGTTACACCTAATCAAATTTCATATACACGTATGGAGGTTAAAGGTTGAATGGCATGATGACTGCCTCATGAAAATGTTTATGGAAACATTAGAAGGTAAGGCGAGAAATTTGTATGAATGGCTAGAACCCGACATCTTGTTTTCTTTTAAGGATTTCCACAAAGTATTTTATAAACACTATATAGGGCATTTTCCATCTCTATCATTGGTTGAAAATTGTTGTGATCAATCTAAAGACCTCATACAAAACCTTGTAAACATTGATGAAGACTTAGGAAATTGGCATCCTAAGGATCTATTAGAGGATGTTCATGCTTTTCATACTCAAGATAACTATTTTGACAGCCAAGAAGAGTTGATTGAGGATGAAATCCATCAAAAAGTAAGAGAATATCTACAAGATATCTCTGAAGAAGCTGAAACAAATGACAATCTATTTGCCGTTTTGTGTAAGGTACAAGAGGACATTAAGCCACAAGATCAACCTCCAAAAAAAAAAAAAAAAATTGTTTCCCAAACCAAAGAAAACGAAAAATGCCTCCTCCTTTAACTGAAGAAGAGATAGTTCATATGTTAAGAGTACAACCAGTCTCTGAACCTTTATATAAAGAAAATATTCCTATTTGTTCCACTACTACCTTACCTACTAAATAAATTGCTCATAAAGAAACATAGGAACATATTTCTGTTGAGGTTGTAATACCTCCTCAAGAAGACATTCATCCTTATGAGCAGCCACACAAGGAAGAGAAACATCATTGGTCTATCCAGCGAAAGAGAAAGACACCTCCCCTTTTAACTAAAGAAGAAAGAAATTAGATCCTATGCAGCCAGCCAGCATCCAAAATTTTATTTAAAGAAGATATGTCTATATATTCTACTGTTGACCTATCTACTTATGCATTTTCTCATACAAAAATTGTAAAACAGATTGATGTTGATACTAGACTCCCTTCTCAAGAAGACCTGGTGCCAGAAAATGCTCACACTCATCAAGAGAATGGCTCACAAACAAAAATCAACTCACTAAATCAGGGCATACCAGGTGTTGGGGTTCCCATGTTTTGGCCAGATTGGCAAGACCAAAAGATGAGACAACATCAGAACCACTTTTGGGCCCTAGGATCTAGCCCTCCTGGACCCGGAGAGGGATCTCTCCAAATAGAGCTAAGAATGATATATCTTTGATGCTCAAGATGAGATGTTAGGCTAGTTATGAAGCACAAAGGGGGTTTTAAAATGATTTGGTTGAAGGGTTGCTGGGTTGGTTAGGAGATCACAGACTGGGAAAGAAATGGGAAGAAAGGAATAGAACAGCAGGAGGCTTCAGCAAAGAGGATAGGCCAAGACAGTGCCATCCATTGGGCTATGGAGTCATGAAAGGAAATTACTTGCATCCACTAGCCAAGGCTTTCAAAGGGAAAGTCATCTAATACCAAAGGATCTTTTAGATTAGATGGTGGGGTGGAACATTAAGGAAGGAATGTGAAAGAAGGAGAACCACCCAATTTCTGTCTATAGATCAGGTCAGAGGTCATTTAACTCCATACCTGCTTGGACATACTCTAAGGCAGCTCTCAAAGAGACTAAGGGGCCGCTTATAGATCAGACTAGAGGTCATTTAACTCTAGGTCTGCTTTAGCAACTCCAAGGGAAAGAACAGAGATAAATCTAACAAAGAAGCATCCAAGAAGCAAACCTCCAATTTCATACATCAGCCAGCAGGAAATAACATCCGCTGCACTGGTTAAACCACGTGAATTCACTCTTAGACAGCACACAAAGCAGAAAACATTAAAGGTAGGGAGAGCAGGAAACATAGGGCACCTAACAAGGGTGAATCCTATGTTATACTTCTGTTGCCTACCAGAAGAACATGAAACAGTATGAAAATGTAATAGACAGAGTTAGAAAAACATCACCAATAGCAATAGACCAGGATCCTGCGAAATGTGCTTTGATTAATTGATGCAAAACCAGTCATATACAATAAGCCCAATGGCTAATAAAATCCAAACTTTCTCCTCCCAGCCTATTACATAAAACTACTCTGCTACTCCCTCCCAGGACTGTTCTAACAGTCGGAATGAATCCCACTAACAGCAACATCCGAACAACAACAACAACAACAACCTTTACATTATGTTCTCGGGGATTTCTTATAGGAGAAGCGGAAGAAACAGAAGCAGGTGAAAAAATAAATGAGTTTCATTAAGACAGTAAGGCGGAAGTGTTCACGCCCATACCACTTAATGGCTTTCTGCGGCATTGCTTGTACTCTGTGATCTATCTGGGGAGTCTCTGTTAGGCCGAGATCGACCTCGGATATTTCTTTGGGGTCCTTTCTGGTGCTTGGAGCTCTACACTAGCCTTCTGAATAAATGAACTGGGTGAAAGATCTGCACGGCTTCTCCATTCCTCCATTACTGCGGCTCAGACAGTCTTTAATGAAGCTCCTGTGTGTGTATTTAATTGCTTATGGGCTCGAGGAGGCATGGAGATTCCTTGTTGGAGGATGTCTTTATGGAGAAGAGTACTTCTGCTGATATTTAAACACAGATAAGACTCTTTGTGTGCTTAAGTCTTAAAACTGTGCTTGAATCCTTTGAACATGGGATTATAACCATTAATCTTCCATTACTGGCTCAAATCCCTTCTAACCCGCCTCTGTTGTCCTGTTTGGCCGCTGAAAGGCCTCTCTGTGACTGCTACACAATGAAACAGCTTGTTACAACACTCGGGCGGTGGTGGTGGAGGAATTGCTTCAGAGACCTGTTGGAGCGGAGGTGGAACAGTTGAGAGCGGCGGAAATGATGAAGAGTGGTGGAAGAACATTTGTTAGTGTAAAATCCCCACGGTTATCTCTTGGGCGAATCGCAAAGGAAACACGGAAAACAATGGTGCGGAGCCGTGGAAGCGGGACCCGGCCATGGTGGAGGGCGATTTACTAAACCTTAATGTAAAACACAAAGGTTTGAATAATGGAGGAAATCCAAAGGAAATGCACGAAATGCAATGAAATGCGGTAGAAGGATCGTACAAGGTGGGACCCAAAGGAGGCGAAGGGCGATTAGATCTGAACCATCGGATCCAGGGGAGGATCAACGGCTGAGATTGAATCGGAACCATCACAATTGGGGGTAACAAAGGGTGAAACACATAAAATTTTCCGATTGATCAGGGAAGACGAGCGATGACCGTTGGATCTAGGAGGAAACAGACGGTCCAGATGTAATCGGAACAATCACAATCGGAGGGGCACAAAGGGGAGACACTCACAAACCTCCGATTGCAATCGGGCGGGGAGAGAGATAGCCGTCAGATCAGCGTGGAGGATGGACGGCTCTGATTGAATCGGGAGATCGCAATTGGGAGTCGGACGAAACAGTTTGCGATTGCGATCGGAAGGGGACCAGCGATTGAGCGCTGACCGTTGATGTAGCGGGGAAACGGACGGTGGAGATTTAATCGGGGGGAAGGAGGAAAGACTTGCAATCAGAGGAAATGGGAAGTGCGATGGCCGTTGGATCAGCAGGGGAATGGACGGCCAGGAATTAATCGGGAGACGGGAGGAAGGACTTGCGATTGCAATCGGAGTGGTGAGGGCGATTAGCGCAGGACCGTTGATCTGCGCGAGGGATCAACGGTGGGGGATGCGATCGGAGGATCGGGAGAAGGACTTGCGATTGATGATCAGGAGGGGAAATGCGATTGAGCGCTGGCCGTCAGATCGCGGGAAGGATGAACGGTCGGGATGCAGTCGGGGGATCACGATCAGAGGAAGGAAGATAGGACTTGCGATCAATCGCATCGCAATCACTTGCGATGGACCGATCGAAGGGTGCACTTAACATGTTCTGATTGCGATTGGGCAGGGGCTGCGATTGGCGCATAGTCGTCTGATCTTGATAGATCGATGGCCCAAAACTCATCGTGGGACTTATGTGTTTAAACAATCGCATCGGGGGTTTTTCGCCTTTACAAAGGATTTACACCCGCCCGACTCTCCGATTGCGATTGGCCCCCAAGGCTTAAGCGCTTGGTCTTGGGTGACGGACATATGTGGGGAAGTGATTGAAGGGGCTTGCGGTAGAGGGGCTAAGCCCTATTATATGGTCGGAAAGTGGGTTTTAGCCCATTTAAATGGAATTTGAAGGCCACGGAGGGGAACGATAGAGGAGTAATGGAGGAAAATGGCCAACAAAGGTTAGGGGAAGAGTTCAAAAGGGGTTGTGGGGGGATTTGAAGGGTAAATGGGAAAATAGAAGGGGATACAAAAGAGAAGCTGAGTGGGGGTAAATAAAAGGGAAAATGAGGCCTTTGGGCATTTCTTCACAAACAAAGAGGCTTTGTAAGGGAAATCAGCAGAGGGGATTTCATCAAAGGACAAAAGGCACAAAGAGGCTTCAAGGATGATGTGTTTGCAAGGGAAATGCATTCCTTGAAGTCTCAACAACAATTCAGCCCCCTGTTTTCTTGTCAAAAATTTCATAGAGGGGCTAACAGTGGCTCCACATGGGGATGGCTTCTTCTTGAAGGAGTCAAGAATTCAGAAATTGATCTCTTGGTGTAGGCCAGATTCCTGGTGCTTGAACCATCCTTTTCTTTCTTGGGTCAGCTGCCACAAACTAGGAAGACATCATATCAGCAGTAAAACTCTCTCAAACAACTGCCTACCCACACTATAGTCCTAACATTTTTTCTTCTGGGTGCATTTGGACTTGCAGACCCTTTACATCATCAATTTTTTAAACAGGAAAATAAACCTACTCTACTTCTACCCTTATTACTCCATGAGACCAGCTTAGACTCTTGGTCTCATATGTTTCTCTACCTACACTACTACCTGCTAGGATTAGACTGTCTAGCAGGTTTCTTCTCTACATTCTAAGACAGAAATTGAAACAACTAACTACGTGCTCTTAGACTGAGCTTTATTGAGATTTCCTACCTACCCTATCCTAACTGGAAATATCTGATGCTCTAGGTGATGTAGTAATGCCAATGCAGCCAGTCTAATAACAACAAAAAAGGATATGAGCATTGAATGCCTGTCAGAGATAACCACAGGGTGCTCTGCATGTGGTTCTTCAAAACTGAGGCCACCAGCAGCGGTGACCAATTCTGATGTATTTGGATCTTGCAAAGTATTGATGCTTGAGGAGCTGAGCCAATCAAGGCCTCCATGTATTCTGCCATAGGATCAACAAACTAATGATGTAAACTTTTTTCTTCAAAGCCTACCATGACTGATAGGCTGTCTGCATCCTGGGCAGCTTCAATCACTGCATCTGTAGTGAGGCCTTTGTAATCACACTCCTCCTCTTCCTGGTTGGGAGTATTTGGCATATGGGCATCAACCAGGAATACCTCTTCTTCATCTGGATCAAGGCCGAGATGCCTGCGGGGAAGGAGATCTCGCTCATCTTCAATGCAGCCTGAGCTAGAGGGCTCATTATATTCAACAGTGCTGTCCTCTAGTACCACAGGTCAGTTCTGCTGCAACGGGCTAAACTCTGTGAAAAAATCAACATATTCTTGAGCAGGGGCTTCTTTGATTACCTTAATCCCTTCGGGAGAAGGCTCTGAGTATTCATTCCGCTCAAGATTTTCTTCATCTCTTTCTTCCTCGTCCTCTGCGCTGAAGAGCTGCTGGCTTCTGTCCACTTGGAAAGTATAACTGATGTTTGGATATAAAATAGAGAGAAGATTCAGTGAATCCTCATCTACTATCATGCTTTCAACGCCTTCTCCATCAGTATCGTAGATGGCCTGCGTTAGCTCATCGCTTTCCTGAAGTTGATGGTCGTGATCTTCCTCCCACGAATCTTCTGAAGATGCCCCTGCAAGCTCAGTTTCCCTTTGGAAAAAATTATCATCAGACAGATCAACATCGGAGAAATCATAGTTACAAACATCGTCGCCCATCAAGTCTTCAGGACTCTCAGCGAGTCTTTCTTCAACATAATCTGCAAATTCATTTTCCAATTTACAATCTCTTTCATTATACACGCTTCGCATGTAGGTCATGTCTTGCAGTGATCTGGTTTGTCTTTTCTGAGGACAAGGAGCAGGCCTCTCCCAATCGTCCTTCCCGGTTTCAACCTCATATTCTGGCTCTTTTACATTTAGCAAGGAGTAGGCAGTCTCTATCAGTCTCTCCAGCTTATTCTCTAAAGAGATCTGCGCTATTTGCTCTGTTCGGTCCTTCCTTGCTGCTTTTAATCTCTCCTCCCTACACTTTATGTTGTACTTGACAGTGATTGTTATATTCTGCATTTCCTCCAGGCTCGAAGGTTCTCTTTCCCTTATATGGAATTCCACCTCGGGGTCAAAAGAACTTGGATAGTGCAATAAAGCCCATCCCAAAGGTGGTTTTATATCAGAAAGTATTGCATCATATACCTTATTGAACCTGGCTGAAAATTCTTGTACTGTCTCTCCTGGCTGCCTTCTCAAATTTTGATATTCTTTTAGGATGAGGAGAGCATACTTCGGGGCTGCCCATCTATCAAGGAAAACTCGAGAAAACTGATGAAAGCTGAAAATGCTTGCTTCTGGAAGGCCTTTGAGCCAAATCTTAACATTTCCTTGTAATGATAAAGCAAACATTCTAATGCACACATCATCTTCTTCTATTTCATATAGCTCAAGTAAATCCTCAAGGTTTTGAACATGTTCTTCAGCAGTAGCCCCTTTATTTTCTCCATCAAAATGAGGTAGCTGGTTTGTAAGCTCTGCAGGAAGGGGTTGGAAGAAAAGAGGTAAAACCAGGGGCTTGTATCTTTCTATGACCTTTGTAGGAGTGGGTAGCGTAACAATGGGCTCATGGTTGCTTGAAGCTTCTCTAGGGCTGGGAGATACAACATGAGCTTCTCGTTCCACTAGGTTTTTCACAGGAGTATAGGTCTGCTCACGGTCTGAAGACTGAAGCTTGAGATATTTCCCATACTCATCATGGGTTTCATCTTTGTACACTCGATTTGGCTTGAAAAAGGACAGGACATAGTGATAGACAAAAACAATAAACTCTTTAAACCAAATCCAACCAGTATGTTCTACCCTTCTATGAGGTCTGGCCATATTTCAAGTTCTTCCTCCAGTGGAGTCTTCGAGGATTATGGAGTGTGGAGTCACCAGGTGGATGTTTATGAACATTTCAAGTAGGATGTTGTCCACCATTAGCAATGTGAATGCCAATCTAACCAGAGATCTTGGTTCTATGAGTGCCTAAGAATGTTTGAGGTGAAATGCACTCAAGTTCCCCAGTGGAGTCGCCATTATGTTGGGGTTCCCATGTTTTGGCCAGATTGGCAAGACCAAAAGATGAGACAACATCAGAACCACTTTTGGGCCCTAGGATATAGCCCTCCTGGACCCAGAGAGGTATCTCTCCAAATAGAGCAAAGAATGATATATCTTTGATGCTCAAGATGAGATGTTAGGCTAGTTATGAAGCACAAGGGGTTTTAAATGGTTTGGTTGAAGGGTTGCTGGGTTGGTCACGAGATCACGGACATGAGAAAGCAATGGGAGAAAAGGAACAAGGTAGCAGGACATTTCAGCAAAGAGGATAGGCCTAGACAGTGCCATCCATTGGGCTATGGAGTCATGAAAGGAAATTACTTGCATCCACTAGCCAAGGCTTTCAAAGGGCAAGTCATCTACACTAAAGGAACTTTTAGGCAGATGATGGAATGGAACATTAAGGAAGGAACGTGAAAGAAGGAGAACCACCCAATTTATGTCTATAGATCAGGTCAGAGGTCATTTAACTCCAGACCTGTTTGGACATACTCTAAGGCAGCTCTCAAAGGGGGACATAGGGGCTGCTTATAGATCGGACCAGAGGTCATTTAACTCCAGGTCTGCTTTAGCAACTCCAAGGGAAAGAACATAGATAAATCTAACAAAGAAGCATCCAAGAAGCAAACCCCCAAGTTCATACATCAGCCAGCAGGCAATAACATCCGCTGCACTGGTCAAACCACGTGAATTCACTCTTAGACAACACACAAAGTAGAAAACATTAAAGGTAGGGAGAGCAGGAAACATAGGGCGCCTAACAAGGGTGAATCCTATGTTATACTTCTGTTGCCTACCAGAAGAACATGAAACAGTATGAAAATGTAATAGACAGAGTTAGAAAAACATCACCAATAGCAATAGACCAGGATCCTGTGAAATGTGCTTTGATTAATTGATGCAAAACCAGTCATGTACAATAAGCCCAATGGCTAATACAATCCAAACTTTCTCCTCCCAGCCTATTACATACAAACTACTCTGTAACTCCCTCCCAACACTGTTCTACAGTCAAGAATGAATCCATCTAACAGCAACTGCCGAACAACTGAACAACAACCTTTTCATTATGTTCCCGGGGATTTCTTATAGGAGAAGCTAAGAAATGTATGGTGTGTGAACAAATAAATGCATGCTTCGCGGGACAACCCAGGGAGCGATAAAAAGGTGTCTTTGTAACTCCTAATTACCTCACATTAATTGTCAACCCAGGGACGACTTTTTGTTTCAAGAGTGTACTCAGTCTGAGGCGGCTATTTACTCAAGAGTAATGTTTTGCAGTATAGTGCTTAAAATCCAAAAGTAAATGAAAGCTGGAAACAAAATCTAATTGGAACAGTAAGAAATTGAAATGTTCTAAACTAAATCATTCACTCAAACAACCATCAATCGAGGATACAATAGCAATAACTCATTCCTCTGGATATTGATGCAATTGAAATCAAACCGGAACAAGACAATCAATCTGGGAACGAGGAAGCAATAACCAATGTTCTCTACAGTCGACAGTCTTGCTTTAAAGCAATTAAAAGGAAATCGAAATTGAACTAAAGCTGCTATTGAAAGTAAACTAGGAAAACTCTTTAAAAGCACTCTTGCAATGAATCAACAGAAATGAACAGCAAAGCTTCTTCTAACAAAAATGATTTATTAATGGAAATGAATAGTAATGCTAAAATACTAGAATTAAACAACAATCTTAAATGGAACCGAACAGCAAAACTAAGTCATTAGAAAGACACAGCAACTATAAATGTAATTGAATCAGCAACCTATCAGCATGAACATTAATCACAGTTATTGAAGCAACAACAATCGTAGTTATAATTGAATAGTCACTTAATTGAACAACCATTGCAATTATAACTGAGTAGTAATTAAATGAACCATAGTCTTAATTAGATAACGCAGCATTAGATCAGAATTATCAGCAGGACATTTCAAGTTATAATTAATAATTCTATCACTCACGCAATCCAATTATGATTTCAATATAACAAAGCAATTCTGCAAAATGTTCATAAACAAAAGATTACTGAACAAAACAATTTAAAGAAATGAAAAGGAAATCAAACCATCACACGGCAGCAATTGTAAAGATATAATACACAGCAGCAGCGTACTCCATCAGAGGCTGGGCCCTTAGCCGCCAGCGGACGCTGCTGGGTTACTTCAGAATGAAAAGAATGAACAGAAACTCCCAAATCATGTATTAATCAGCAAATTGTGGAATCATTACAACATCAAAGGCTTGAGAATTACAGCATGCAACAATCCCTATCCTATCATGAATAATCCACCATCATTCTTCATCATTTTTCCATCATTTTTCATCCCCAAATCATTCTCCAATCCCTCCAAATCATCCCCATCTCTGATCTCCGTTTTCATTTAAATAGAGAGAGATCAGAGAGAAGTTACAATAAAGATAAGTATAACATGATTTCTATTACAAAATTGGTTTGCTTCTAACCATTTGATCAACAAGAACAAGGCGAATTTGGCTTTGCAGTTGAGATTTGGAGGACGGGCGCAACAACAAATCTGAGAAAATCATGCTCAAAGAACCCTGTGTTTCTCTCAGTACAAGCCGAATTTGGGCAAACTGTTCTCTAGTAAAGTTAATTGGGTCCGTTCTAGACAAAACCCATGTTCCAGATTTTCCAGATTCATCTTCATTTGCTCAGAATCTCAACCGCAAAACTGTCACTTCTTATTCCAGCGCATTTCTGAGTTAGCACTTTTAATGATCAAATATTCAATCTGGAAATTATCTTAGAGGCTAAAAATGGTGAATAATGTTACAACTGATTTATTAAAACTATCATTGATAAAATCATGCATAATCATCAATTTATTAGAAATAAAGGAGAATAAATAACATTCATTCATAAGAGCATAAATCATTATAAAATGGATTTATGTAATAAATTATAATAAATGACATGATGAAGAATAATAGAAATGGGTGGAATAAGCGTTCAAAAGTGATAATAATAATGGTATATTAACGACCCAACAACAGTAAGGCGGAAGTGTTCACGCCCATACCACTTAATGGCTTTCTGCGGCATTGCTTGTACTCTGTGATCTGTCTGGGGAGTGTCTGTTAGGCCGAGATCGACCTCGGATATTTCTTTGGGGTCCTTTCTGGTGCTTGGAGCTCTGCGCTAGCCTTCTGAATAAATGAACTGGGTGAAAGATCTGCACGGCTTCTCCATTCCTCCATTACTGCGGCTCAGACAGTCTTTAATGAAGCTCCTGTCTGTGTATTTAATTTCTTATGGGCTCGAGGAGGCATGGAGATTCCTTGTAGGAGGATGTCTTTCTGGAGAAGAGTACTTCTGCTGATATTTAAACACAGATAAGACTCTTTGTGTGCTTAAGTCTTCAAACTGTGCTTGAATCCTTTGAACATGGGATTATAACCATTAATCTTCCATTACCGGCTCAAATCCCTTCTAACCCGCCTCTCCTGTCCTGTTTGGCCGCTGAAAGGCCTCTCTGTGACTGCTACACAATGAAATAGCTTGTTACAACACTCGGGCGGTGGTGGTGGAGGAATTGCTTCAGAGGCCTGTTGGAGCGGAGGTGGAATAGTTGAGAGCGGCGGAAATGATGAAGAGTGGTGGAAGAACATTTGTTAGTGTAAAAGCCCCATGGTTATCTCTTGGGCGAATCACAAAGGAAACACGGAAAACAATGGTGCGGAGCCGTGGAAGCGGGACCCAGCCATGGTGGAGGGTGATTTACTAAACCTTAATGTAAAACACAAAGGTTTGAATAATGGAGGAAATACAAAGAAAATGCACGAAATGCAATGAAATGCGGTAGAAGGATCATACGAGGTGGGACCCAACGGAGGCGGAGGGCGATTAGATCTGAACCATCGGATCCAGGGGAGGATCAACGGCCGAGATTGAATCGGAACCATCGCAATCGGGGGTAACAAAGGGTGACACACATAAACTTTTCTGATTGCGATCAGGGAAGACGAGCGATGACCGTTGGATCTGGGAGGAAACGGACGGTCCAGATGTAATCGGAACAATTGCAATCAGAGGGGAACAAAGGGGAGACACTCACAAACCTCCGATTGCGATCGGGCGGGGAGAATGATAGCCGTCAGATCAGCATGGAGGATGGACGGCCCTGATTGAATCGGGAGATCGCAATCGGGAGTCGGACGAAACAGTTTGCGATTGCGATCGGAAGGGGACCAGCGATTGAGCGCTGACCGTTGATGTAGCGGGGAAACGGACGGCGGAGATTTAATCAGGGGGAAGGCGGAAAGACTTGCAATCAGAGGAAATGGTAAGTGCGATGGCCGTTAGATCAGCAGGGGAATGGACGACCAGGACTTAATCAGGAGATGGGAGGAAGGACTTGCGATTGCAATCGGAGCGGCGGGTGCGATTAGCGCAGGACCGTTGATCTGCGCGAGGGATCAATGGTGGGGGATGCGATCGGAGGATCGGGAGAAGGACTTGCGATTGACGATCGAGAGGGGAAATGCGATTGAGCGCTGGCCGTCAGATCGCGGGAAGGATGAACGGTCGGGATGCAGTCGGGGGATCGCGATCGGAGGCAGGAAGATATGGCTTGCGATCAATCGCATCGCAATCGCTTGCGATGGACCGATCGGAGGGTGCACTTAACATGTTCTGATTGCGATTGGGCGGGGGCTGCGATTGGCGCATAGCCGTCTGATCTTGATAGATCGACGACCTAAAACTCATCGTGGGACTTATGTGTTTAAACAATCGCATCGGGGGTTTTTCGCTTTTACAAAGGATTTGCACCCGCTCGACTCTCCGATTGCGATTGGCCCCCAAGGCTTAAGCGCTTGGTGTTGGGTGACGGACATATGTGGGGAAGTGGTTGAAGGGGCTTGCGGTAGAGGGGCTAAGCCCTATTATATGGTCGGAAAGTGGGTTTTAGCCCATTTAAATGGAATTTGAAGGCCACAGAGGGGAACGATAGAGGAGTAATGGAGGAAAATGGCCAACAAAGGTTAGGGGAAGAGTTCAAAGGGGGTTGTGGGGGGATTTTAAGGGTAAATGGGAAAATAGAAGGGGATACAAAAGAGAAGCTGAGTGGGGGTAAATAAAAGGGAAAAGGAGGCCTTTGGGCATTTCTTCACAAACAGAGAGGCTTTGTAAGGGAAATCAGCAGAGGGGATTTCATCAAAGGACAAAAGACACAAAGAGGCTTTAAGGATGATGTGTTTGCAAGGGAAATGCATTCCTTGAAGTCTCAACAACAATTCAGCCCCCTGTTTGCTTGTCAAAAATTTCATAGGGGGGCTAACACCAGGATTGCTTGAAGACGGCATAACATTGCATTCCAAAGCTTCCAAATCAGATAATCATAAAGAGGGAGAAGAAACTCTTTCTCAAAGGGATCCCAAGGTTAGTCAAGTAAAAGAGCAAGCAATCCTAAACGAAGTCTATTTTTCAAATCCTCTAGGCCAGCTATTATTCGAAGGCCCTTTTGTTGTTTCCTTAGAGACATTTAAAGAGGGAGTAAAACATGTCAGGGATAGTTTGTGGCAAAGCTTAAAGAAAATTTGTGGTGCTGCTATCTAGAAGAAGACAAAGTGGGAATGGCCTGCCAGCATACCTAAGAGGTGGAATAAAAAGCAATCATCTAGTCACTTACTTGATTGGCCATACTGGAAAAAAGAGTTCACCATATAAATGTCTATCATGTATAGGCTAGAATAGGATAGATAGGCATGATAAATAAGCTCAGCCCCATGAGCATCTTTCTTTCAGATTGTTTTGGGAAAAATGAAAACACAAAAACAAGAAAAGTAGAAAAAAGGGCAGATTCTAAAGAAATGGTACAAGCCCATACCCAAAAAATAGTAATGTTGAATGTGTGCAAGTCTAAATGCCACTACTAGTGCAAAAAGAAAAGTCTTGTTTAGTTATCTAGCCTAATCATAGCTGAACATGTTTTAAATTGATTATTGATAAGTAAGTGAAAATAATGTTGGTCAAATTATGAAAGCTTGACTTGTCAAAGAAAGTAGATTAGGAAAGAAAGATACTAGTTCCACGCACTCAAAACAGAACCAAAGAGGAAAATAGGGATGAATAGCAAACTATGTATCTTAGCCCTGATTTTTATAGATCTCATTTTGTACAAAAATAAACTTTTGTGTGCAGCTTGTTTTATGCCACAAGCCCATGATAAATCAGACTATCTAATCCTGATTTGGTCATGTTTTCAATTTCATGTTTTAAACCTAGTGAATGAAATCCTGTCAAACAGCTTAACCTTGACAGTTGAATAGTATAGGTAGAGAATCAAAGGAGTTCATTAGCTTAATCTGAACTCCCGAAAGATATAAGTGTAGAAGTAGATAGTACGCTTTCTCTTTCAAAATAAAATTTCAATGGGTTTGCCAATTCAAGTGCACTCGAAGAAGAAAAAATGTTAGGAAAAGTAGGTTGGGTAGGTAAAGGTGAAGTTGAGCTAATCATGCTTTCAGATTTTCAAATTTCCATGTCAGGGAAGTAACAAATGAAAAGGAGAAATTTCCTCCCGATGGATGAGGCACTGGTCTTCACAAGCCAAAGATCTACAATTTTGGACACCTCCTGAAAAGGAGTTGCCCTCCCCAAATGGAGCCACTGTTAGTCATCAGTAATTTTCACTTGTTAGATGACTAAATGATTTGTCCAGGTTTTTTAGAAAAAATATTCAAGGAATCATTGTGTCTTCTAGAAATCTCTTCAAAGAAAATTTTTCACTCACCCTCCTCTCTTGTCTTCTATGATCAGATTGGTCATCCTGACAAGACCCCATCCCAGACTAATAAGCCTTACTCTATCCATGATTTTTACTTATGTCTATAGAATTCTACCTCTGATGCCTAAGCCTTCTTACTTCACAAATTTGTTTGGTCAAGTTTAGCCAAGTTTTACCTCTTACTCTCCAATTGCCCCAATCACTATTGATATCAGAAGTCTGTCTAGAAATCCCTTCAAAGTACCATAAAAATGTCTAGGGCTATAGGTGATGGTGCATAAGTAGAGTATCTAAAACCCTGTGTCTTATTCAAAACTCAGTTTTTCTTCCATCAATCAAGAGCCCTTTCCTAAAAAAAAAACTTGTAGACAAGTCAATTAGGTTTCCCTGGGTCATTCACCATCATTTTTATGCACTACTGTTTCACAGAGAATCAAGGGTAAACTCATGAGAAACAAATCTGAGATTGTCATGTTTCTAAAAAAGGCATTTGAACTACCTCCAAGATGGCCTTCCTGGTCCAACAGTGAAATCTGCCAAGAAGAAACCATCCTATCAAATACATCTCTGCAGGGATGTCTTGAGGTTTGGTTTAAAGCAAAACAGAGCCAAAGAGAGGCACCAAAGAGAGTTTCAGTCAAGTCATTAACATTTGAATAAAAGGTACAGTGAGATGGAAGGCACAAGGGAAAATCAAAACTTTCTCTACAAATTAGGGATACCTAAAAGAGGTTTCAAAAGGGCATCTACGGTGGTTAGAAAGCACAACAAACTAAAAGCTACTCATGCAAACCTCTGTGCAAGATCTCAAAAAAGTCAGCAATATATGAAAAGCATGGCTCATTTTGACAAAGGGATCATTAGGAATGTTTTTGGCCTCAAAGAATAAATGGGAGAGGGACAGCTGCCCTTTTCCATACCCCTACAAATAGGACAAAAACCATCAGATGCGCCATCAAGAGTACAGTCACATTGAAGAAGATAAAAATCATGGTATGATTTGTTTGAAAATACAAATATATTATTATTAACCCACAGTGTAAAGGTTTTTTGGAGACAATTTCAGAAATTCGGATAAAATGAAAATAGGAATGATGAGGTAAAATACAACACCCCCTTCATAAACAATAGAGGTTGTCAAAATAATTCCTAATTGTCTTCAAGGGTAATACCAACATCTAGAAAGACACTCACAATCATAAAGAAAGAAATAGGTGTGTTTTTTTGGAAGTGCAAATGTATGACTGATTTGACCAAGAAGTAGAGAAATTCTGAAGTTACAAAGGTCAAATAACTCCTCCAACCCTCCAAATAATTATTGGAAGCTTTGTTAGGCATAAGAAATGAGTTCGAAAGAATGTTTTCTTTGAAGACTTTGAGGGCGATTTTTCTTTGGTTTCATGACCTCCATGGTTAAAACCTCAGCAACGATTGTATCTTGATGTTCTTACACCTCCTCCTATCCTTAATATACCTTCACAAATATTTCCCATCACTCCTATCCCTCAAATTCATCATTTTTCTAAAAAAACCTAGTCTATGACCACATTTTGACACTTTTTAAGACTAGGCCTGTGTTTTTCCCTCTTGAACCCCTTACAAACCAAGAAGAGAACAAATATTCAAGAAGTGATACCAATGGTGAGGAAGGAGGACAAAATGTTGGGACTCACAGTGAAGAAAAGGACACTAAAATCCTTACAACAGACAGTGCCAAATAAAAGGGAAGCAGTCATAAAAATGACCAGATTAATGAAGATAACCCAGAGACAGTTTTTAGAGTTGTTTTGAATAAACAAGAAAGTGATGGCAAGGATTCAAGGAATGTCGACAATCAAAATAGCAGTGAAAAGGGTAAAGAAGTGGACAGTCCTGAAGATGAAAATGTGTCAGAACTAGGCGCCTCCCAAAATGCAGAAATAGAGTATGACATTTTTGAAGGTCCTCCTGGTGATAAGAGCATAAAAATGGTTGAAATTGATAATCAAAGGGACTGCAAATAGAAAAGTGACAAAGAGATACACATAGAAAACACTCTTGAAGAAAGAGACAATCCTAGGGCTGTAAGTGATCAAAATGAGCAAGCTCAGTTTATTACACCTCTCATTATCCCTCATCAGAAAGGTGGGAGGCACGTGTTTGCTGCCTCTCAAAGGCAAGGGGCCATGCACTCCTTCTCAAAACCAGTAAAGGACAAAATCACCAAAATGGTGAAGGGACAAATTCTGAAGGCAGTGAACATAGAAAAAGTGCAAATGATACAAGTTATGAAACAGAGGTTGAAATTAAAGATAAAGACCATAGGCAAGATAGTGAAAATAGTGGTTCAAATAATGAAGAAGAGGACATTCATGAATACAAAAATGTACCAAGAAATGATCATGGCACCTCTTACATTGCAAAGGAAAATGATTGGGCACTATGAACGAAGAAACCACTATGCAAGGAAAAACTCAAAACTGCCCAAAATGAGGGCCTAGTACCAAAGATGAAAAATACCAAGCTAGGCTTAGTATTTTGGCCCAATATTTTCTACAGGTCTCTAAGAACCCTTGAGGGACCCACTCATCAAATTTGAGCAAAATTGAACAAGTTTTGGTCTTTTGCAAATTTTTAAGCGTAGGAGCATAACACCTTGGACGCTGCGCTTTTTCTCAGAGAATCTTCAGCAGGAAATGTTTAAATTTTTGGATTCCTTGGCACTAGGTGAGCATGCTCACAAAATTTCAGCTCATTTGGAGTTGTTTTGGTCCCTCCAAAGGTCCAAAAACAACTATTTTCACCTTTTTGCCATTGTTTCTGAGCAGGTGTTGCGCCCCTAGGAATATGGACCTTTTCTATTTTTTGGGAACGTTCCATAGATAATATTGAAAAAAATCAAGTATATTTGGAAATTCTACATCCATATCTTTCCAACGGGCCATCATGGAGCCTTTTTCGACATCGGGAAGGCATCCAAAACCTTTGTGCAAAAAGGCCTTTTTTGGTGTTGCACGCCTGGAAATTTGCAAAAACAGAGACATATTTCTGCATTCATGTGTGAGGACAAGGAAAATGTGTGTTAGAAAAGTTCTATCATGTATTTGAGAGCCTAAGAGTGAATATTTTTTCTATTTTGGTCCGAAAAAGATATTTTGAAGAGATATTTTGTGCCTTGGACCTTGTGAGGCCTCAAGGACAAATTAGGATATTTTGCTTTGGCCAATAGCCTTCTAGATGTTCTAGTGATATTTTGTCCTCTTTGCTTATACAAACCATGAGGAATCATTGTAATAAAATAGGAATAACTTGACATGTTAAGAGCAATACGTATTTTTATGAGCTTGGAGAAAATATTGGTTTTATGAAGTGGATGAATGTCTTGCTTAGCTTGATGGTGGAGGAGCATTGTGTGCAGGATTCCATAGCTTCGTGAATGGTGATGTTTCTATGATTTGTTTATGTCTTATTGTTTTCATTAATGTTTCATGCTTCTTTTTTTCTGTAGATCAGAAAAGTATAGGTTGAGATATGCTCATGGAAGCACCTAAAACTTCCTATTTATTACAACTTTGATGTTTTCTTCTTCTTGGTCATTATAAGGAATTCTTAACTACTCCTTAGGTCCACCAAGAATTTGTTATTTGTTTCATTAATATTCAGTATGCTAGCTATCAAATATGGTTTAAGGTATGCCCTGCTTATTTGAAGTTATCAAGACCCTATTCTGAAGCCTTTCTATGAAATATTGATTAATTCAATTGAGTCAAAGAAGTCTCGCTCGATCTTGCCCTTTGTCCATGCTTATCAACTTGTTTCAGAGTTCCTGATAGTTTTATATATGTTTTTTAGAAGTTCCCTCTTCATATATTAAGTTATTTTTTTATATTATATGTTTTACCAATAGCTGAAGGTGAATTTATAAAGTTAGGAGTTCTTATGCTTCTATGTCTCACCTGAATGTTTATCTTTCATGTTTATCAGTTTGAGTATTGTTCATAGAGATTAATGGTTTTCCCTACCTCATGAGTATTTGCTTTAAAACTATATATGTTTAAGACTTCTTCATTTTTCACAAACTTAATGTTCATTTCATCTCATACCTCACCCAAAGGATCCATTAACCTTGCTAAATCGGCCTTGGAGTACACCTTGTCCATCATTTAGACATGCTTGACTTTATCTGACCCCATAGCCCCGTTGATTTGATGAACTCTCTTTCTATTTGTTCTACTTGATTAGTTTTACCTCAAAAACCAAAACAAACCAAAATGTACTTAACAACTAGCCTAAAATCAAACATATAAAGAAAACAAGTTCACATCCTTAGCATAATAGAGAGAGCCCTCTCTGAGTCTAGGAAGGCTAGGTCCTAGGACTCCGAAGATTGGTTTGATGTTACCCTGCCATTTGTTTTACCAATATTCCAAATTACGGGACACTAACACTATCAATCACTCTTGGCTAATCCAAGATTACTAAAATAATTTTTCCTTATAGCACTGCTTTTCCACTTCAAATAAAACTGCTCATAAGGTCTTCAACATGTTTACCCTCTATTTTCCCTTTGCTCCTCAAATACGTTGTTACACAACATTTTGTCACTGTCCTTGCAATCCCAATCCCACACATTGGAGGATAATTTTTGTGACTAATAAGAAGTTTCATGCATTGCAAAGACTATCATTGCATCCCTTTCCATGAGGACAACATTCCTTCTGTTGACAATTCCCTGAGAAAATCATCAGAAACAATTTTTTTTCCTTCGTGCTAGTAGACCAGTATTACCTCACGCCAATGAGGAATATTAACACTGGGCCCCATGCCCATTTGCACTCTGTCCCAGTGAGCTACCCATGCCAACCTATTTATGGAATGTTTTTTAAATATAGAGGTGAATTTTCTATCCTAACAACTTTATGGGTGAGTCAGTTGGAGTGGTTTGACTGAATAACCACTGACCCCCTCCTTTGGCCGCTTATTTCCACATTTATGGGAAACCTCCCAAGGGATAGGGCCTCCCTTCCACCATTGTAGGGATCCCAGAATCCTCCTCTCCCTCTATAAATAAATTTATCTCCCATTGATACACTAGCTAAACAATTATAGCTGAAAGGCTGAAGAGAATTCCTGGACATTTCGCTAGAGAGATAGAACATAAAGAGACCTTTGTCGATAGAGCTTAGGCTTGTGTCCTCACCTCGTTCGAATTCCCTGAAAATCCTTCGAGACGTGCTACTACTGAACCCCACTGGAGGAGGGTGCGACGTCAAGGCTTTGGTTGTAACTCTTTCTTCTATTTATATATATACATGACTATTGTCTAGTTCCCATATTGTGTTAATATGGTTTATTTGATGCAATATGCTTAACCTTCCTTGACTGGTTAGTTGATTATGAATGAAATCATTTTCTTGTATGTTGCTCGTGTTTGTTGATCTTCGTGCAGGTATCTGAGCACTATTGCAAAAGGATTGTGACCCATCGAGATAGAGATCAAGAGGCCACCACCACTACAATGAAAACAACGTTGGACTCCAGGTAGGCCAATCTACCCTGTCCTTTTCATTCATTAATTAGGAACCTACACTTTAGCTTGTCCCTTTGTTTCTAGAACCACTCTAGGGCTAGAGGGATCGTCTCTATCCGCAGAGAGGATTTACCTTCCCAAAAAATTGGTGACTCCACTGGGGATTAGTGTGAGTTTGTTGTTTCTTTTCCTATTAGGAATTTTCCTTGTCAAGTCGACTTCGGTCGTTTGCTTGCTTGTCTATCTTTTTTGGATTGTTTGATTGTATGGAATCCTCCTATTCAGCTCTAGAGTGTCAAGATTTACCTCTGCTCACTAGTTCTTCTCTCCTCCCA
Source organism: Pinus albicaulis (assembly GCA_034641835.2). Classification (NCBI taxonomy): domain Eukaryota; kingdom Viridiplantae; phylum Streptophyta; class Pinopsida; order Pinales; family Pinaceae; genus Pinus; species Pinus albicaulis. The sequence continues at coordinate 1,944,541,229 of CM076578.1, forward strand.
TAGTTATCTGGCTTGGCGCGTCTTTTCCTTGGACAGTCGCGCCAACCTCGGTTTGGCGTAGATTACCATCTCACAGTCGCGTCAAATCCTGTAGGATTTGGTTTGACCCTTTTAATGAGTTTTTGGTCAGTTGTGCTTGACTCTGGTTTGTTTCTTTGATTTGCAATTGGTCTTTTGGGATTGGTTTGACTATTTTAGGCTTGCTCTTCTCAGCTGTTTGTCTATTATCTCATCGGTGCAGTTCATAGCCCTAAGGTTTCTAAGTGCCTTTCACACACTGAGCCTTTTGATTGAATTTTGGGTATTTTTGATCTTTGTCAATTCGATTCCCTAATCGGTTTCTTTTTCCTTTCTTGATCCTTTGATTTTTTTGTTTGTTGAATGATCACTTTGGTTTTCGTTTGATTCTCCTTCTCATCACTTCGAGCATAGATCACATTGCTTGTTTGTGTCATTTTGAAATATTTCTCTTTATTTGAAAGAGTGCATCATTAATTTGAGAACGTTTGTGTTTGTATTGCTTGTGAATCATTCAGTTTAGATCTCTACATTCGCAGTACTCAAAGCTAGTTTTCACTTTTCTTTTAATGTAATTACTGCATAGTGTGCTTAATTCATTAAAAAATAAAAATAAAAATCATTCTTTCATTTGCATCAAAATTGAAAATTTCTTTTTCATAACTAGTGCTTGATGAACTAGGAAAGAGTTTTTCATTTTTCGTTTAGGTTGTATTAGATGCATTAGGGGACTTCTTCGTATGATTTCATTGTTTGCTACTTTTTGAAAGATCTCTATCCTTTTCTTAGTTCGCATTCATCGAATGGAAAATGGTGTTCTTTTTCATGTAGCTTGCATTTAGGAAATTTGAGATCAAATTTGGTAGGGCCTTGAAACTGAAATATTAATTCAAGATCAACTGTAAAATTTATTCAATTAACTTAAGCAAGAATTGGAACCTAACGCAAACATTTTTAGAGGTCTAGGCTAGTGACGTGTTCCGACGTCATTAAACCTAGTAGCTGTCATTCGCCATCTAGCCCCAGAGAGTGCTAGTATGGATTTGTGCTCCCTGTACCATCACGTATATAAAGGGAGACCCTCATAGGTTCAAATAATTTATCCAGAGGAAGCTAATTCTCCCGCCTTGTAACCGTGATACACTGAACACAGCATTTGGGGAGACTACCTGCACGTATGTTAAGTCCTTGGTCATTTCTCTTTCATTTGATCACCAAGGTATATATGGTAGTTCACAGAAAATTGGTACACCCTCTTGCTTAGATTACCTGAGTAGTCATTTCAAACTTTTTGTGCCTCCTTGTAAAGAGAAGAGATCATCGAGCACTTTTCCTTTCACGCTCATTTAAAATTGAAAGTGGCTAGAGTCATATTTTGTTTGTTTCTCGACTCTTAAAACATGAAACAACAAAGTTTTGTTCCAGTGTCGTAAAATTAATTACCCATGATCACATGCCCGTTAAAAGTAATTTGTTACTTGGCTTGTTTTTGTAATACCTTGGAGTTTGATCTTGAAGCCCTGAAATGGTTATCTCATTTTGCTTCCTGTGTTGAAATATTTTCACAGTAGTGGAACCACCAGTTTCGTCGTCTTCTTCACTACCTCCTAGTGGTAGTTCTTTTCCTGACGTTTCTTTCGAAACCCCTCAGTCCACTAGGTCTGCTATGTTTTCGCAGCCTATTCTCTTGACTATCTTGCCTCTTGCTACCTGATCTCCTCCTGAAGAGTCAGTTGAATTCAATTGTGTTGAGATTGCAACAAGATGACGAGCTTAGTGGAAAGAAGTCGCCTTCACTAAGTGGGCCCGTAGGCTATTTTTGGCGCAAGTCTATTTTTAGACATGTCGATCATATTCTATGAGTTGCAGGATGCTATTTGTGGATGGTTGGTCAAGTTGGAAAAATAGATGGACTTCTATTTTTAGACATATTGGGCGGAATCTATTTTTATATTGCCAGTCTCAAAATAGATAGGTCAAATATTATTAGCTCTTAATAATATTTGGACTATAAAAATTATCTTATTCTCTTGGAGCACTTTAGTTAAGTGAAAAAATGTGGCACAGGAGCTGACAGAAGGAATTATGCTATTCCTAAGGGTTAAGTGGAGCTATTGCATGGATACTTCAGTTAGAACTCATGTGACAGAGTTTGGTGGAGTTATTGAGGTAGTTGATGGAGTTGTTTTCAGTTTAACCGAGTTAAACATAGTTGACCTAGTTGTATCTAGTATAACTGATTGATACACTAGTGAGAGTGGTGTGAATTAATTATTAATTAATTCACTAATTATTAAATCATTAATTAACTAAAGAATACATCATTTAACAACAGTGCATGGACAGTTTCAGTGGAGACCAGTGAAGAGGTAGGTGAAAGAGCAGTGTGACTATCAGTTGTGACTATAGTGTTGCATGATTTGCAACAACCAGTGATTGGAGATGCCAATGAGGATTGCATGAGAAAGGATGGACCAATTAAAGTTCATTCAGAGCCATTCTTCTGTAGTGATTTCACATTAGAGGCAGGCTATCAGGTGGCAGAGATTGGAGCATGTGATTTGCTAGATCGGGCTTGATTAGTGTGTAACAATTGGATATTGTACTGAGACCTTTGTGAGGAGCTCTGTATAATGATTGTTACATGATATCTATGAAATATAATATACAGATAGTTTGGGGTTTTCAGCTTTAAGCTTTTCAATAAAATACTGTGTTCATATGTGTGATTGTTTATGGTTTTAATGTGTGCATGCGATTATTTTTATTTCCACAATTAATGATCAATGGTAGAAGATATTCTCTATTGTGCATGAAGATAAAATAGTGTGTGATCAGGAGAATATCAGTGTATAACATATCAGTTATCAAATTTCTACATGGTATCAGAGTGATATTGATCATTGGAGCAATTGCAAAACATTGAAGCGGTTGAGTTTTGTGCTGGTGGAATTCCAATTTGCAGCAGTGTTTTCTTGGTGTCAAAGTTGAGATGTCTTTCAATGGATTGCAATTGGAGTATGCCCTTGAAGGAAGCTCAAATTATATTGCATGGAAGGACAGAATGGAGGCAGTGCTAGATGAAAATGGGTTGAAGGAGTTCATAGATGCAGAAATTCCAAAACCTGCTTCTAGCGATGCTGCCGCACTTGATGCATGGCAAAAGAAGACAGAAAAGTGTCGAAGAATTCTGTTGGAAGGTGTAAAGGATCACATAGTGTCCAGTCTTCATGGTAAGGCTTCCCCATTCTTGATGTGGAAAGCATTGACAAACTTATTCCAAAGAAAGAGTGACTAGAGGAAGTTGGCGCTCAAGGATAAACTCAAGAACATAAAAATGGAGAAAGGCGACAATATGCCCAAGTACCTCACGAAGTTCATCTAATGCAGGGATGAGCTAGGAAGTGTGGGGGTGACTGTAGATGACGAGGACTTGGTGAGTTTGGCTTTCCTTGGGCTTCCGAAGAGTTGGCATTCCTATCAGGACTCTGTCAATGGTCGGGAGAAATTTCTAGGATGGGAGTGACTTTGGTCGGATCTTGTGCAAGAGGAGGTAAGGTGAAGTACCAAGGACAGATCTTCATCAAAGAACTTAGATGAAGAAATTTTTTCTTTGGCTGCCAAAGCAAGGAAGGGGAAGAGAAATAAGAATGCTTCTCAATCCGGTGTGAAAGGAAAGAAGCAAGACATGTCCAAGGTGAAGTGCTTTCACTATCACCAACACGAACATTACGCCACTAATTGTCCACAGAAAAAGAAAAATAAGCAAGCTGCTGGATCTACAGCTGGAGAGGCCTTAGCCTCACAGTTTGAGCTGGATTTTTCACTAATCACATGCTTGGTCTCAAGTGTGATGGGTTCAGTGTGGTTTCTTGACAGTGGTGTGTCTTTTCATATGACCAGAGACAAATATTTTTTTACTGATCTGGATGAGAAAGATCTTGGAGTGCACAACGAGATGGGTGATGATGGTAGATACAGTGTGATCGATATCGGTACCATTTCTTTTGAGAGGGAGTCTGGTAAACCTTTCATATTGAAGGAAGTGATGCATGTTCCAGGATTGAAGAAGAATGTTATCTCTGTGGCGATGTTAGAAGACAAGGGATATGATGTTTTCTTTAGTGAGGGAAAGGCTTTCCTGCGCAGTAAGGCAACTGGTGAAACCCGGAGGATAGGGGTTTGAGTTAAGAACCTTTATCAGTTGTAGGTAAATGGCTACGCAGCAATGGAAGGCAAGGTAGAAAGAGTGGTGAGCTGGGATGATGGCGAGATGTGGCACAGGAGATTGGGCCACCTTCACCATGGAGCTTTGAAAATTTTGCAGTAGATTTCTACTGGGCTTCCCAAAGGTACACTTGCGCAGTCAGATCAGTGCAAGGGATGTACTTTGGGAAAATTTGTGAAAGCCACCTTTCACGAGAAGGATAGTCATGCCACGAGGATCCTTGAGAGAATTCACACAAATGTGTGTGGACCTTTCTCAGTAGCTTCGACAGCAAAGCATAGGTACTATGTGATATTTGTTGATGATTTTTCTCGAAAGTGTTGGATCTTCTTCATGCAGAAGAAGAGCGAGACATACTCAAAGTTCAGTGATTTCAAGGCACTGGTTGAGAAAGAATCGGGGAAGAAGGTGAAGGCTCTTAGGAGTGACAATGGTGGTTAATTCATCTCTAGCGAATTCAAGGACTTTTGCAGTGCAGAAGGAATTCGAAGAGAGCTCATAGCGCCTCATAACCCATAGCAGAATGGGGTTGCTGAGCGAAAGAACAGAACGATCGTGGGTACTGAACGAGTGATGTTGCATGATTAGGGCCTTCCCATAAGCTTGTGGGCTAAGGCATGCAATACTATGTTTTATGTGCAAAACTGTTGTCCTCATAGGATACTTGGTATGAGTACACCCGAGGAGGCGTTGTCTGGTAAGAAGCCTAATATTTCCAATTTGAGGATTTTTGGTTCGCCTGTTTACATTCATGTGACGAAGGATGCCAGGAAGAAGCTGGAGTCGACTACAAAGGTTGGGATATTTTTGGGGTACACTGATATGCCCCACAACTATCGTGTGTATTTTCCAGACAGTCGCAAGACTGTTGTACGACAGAATATCAAATTTCATGAGGAGAAAACCATGAAGTGTTCTCTTGAGAGGGAGCCACAATTGCTTGCAGATGAGGAGCTATTAGTTCCTAAGGATGAGCCTCAGGATGTGGATCAGCCACAAGAGGAGGTTCATGGAGTGGAAGATACCACTCATGTAGCGCCAACCATCAGAGGGTGGAAGTGCACTACAGAAGCTGAGTGACTGGTTCAAGATGCAGAGAAGATTGTAGGAGCACCTACATCACAACGTAGAAAGAGATAGTCACCTGACCGGTATACTGGATACATGGATCTTATCAGCAAGTGTATCGTGACAGAGCCATCCTTTTTTGAAGAAGCTGTGGAGGATCTCGCATGGGTAGATGCCATAATGGAAAAGTATGATTCGATTGTCAGAAACAGTGCATGGGAGATTGTCTGAAGGCCGGAAGGGAAATCAGTGGTAGGTTCGAGATGGATCTACAAAGTGAAGCCAAAAACTGATGGGAGTGTGGAGAAGTACAAGACAATATTTTTTGCCTGAGGCTTCTCACAGATTGAGGGGATCGATTATGAGGAAACCTTTGCACCTGTTGCAAGGTATTCTTCCATACGGACGATTCTTGCTCTCTCATCACAGATGGGGTGGCACATTCATCAGATGGATGTGAAAACTTTGTTCCTCAACGGAGTGATTAAGGAGGAGGTGTACATAGAGCAGCTTGAAGGTTTCAAGATCTTCAGTAGCAAGTCACATTTGTGCAGGCTCAAGAGAGCATTGTATGGGTTGAAACAAGCACCTCGTGCTTGGCACACACGGATAGATAGTTATTTCACTGGACTTGGGTTCTTCAAGAGTGAGGCGGATTCGAACCTATACCAGATTTTGGTGGAGGGTAAGTTGTTGATCATTGTAATTTATGTAGATGATTTGATTTTGATGGGTGATGAACTGTTGATACACTCATGCAAGGCTGATCTTGCAAAGGAGTTTGAGATGAAGGACTTGGGCCTCCTTCATTATTTCTTGGGATTGGAAATTTGGTAGTGCAGTGATGGAGTGTTTGTGTCTCAAGGCAAGTATGCCTAGGAGATACTGGAGAAGTTCAAAATGCATGGTTGCAAGCCTATCGACACTCCTCTTCCTGGTGCTTGGAGGAAATAGGATGCGGCATCGACAGAGGTAGTGGATGCCACTGTTTATCGACAGTTGGTGGGGTCGCTTATGTATCTGGTCAATACACAACCCGACATATGCTATGCTGTTAACCAGCTTTCACAAGCTATGGTTAAGCCTACCAAGCTCCTTTGGAAGGCTAGCAAGCATGTATTGAGATATCTCAGAGGCACATCGGGATGTGGATTACGGTACAGACAGTCGGATGAGGTGAAGTTGTGTGGCTTCATAGATGCATATTGGGTAGGGAGCCCAATGGAAAAAAAGAGCACATCTGGAGGGATTGTCAGTATCAGGTCAACAGTAGTTTCTTGGTATAGCAGGAAGCAAAGATCTGTGGCACTCAGTTCAGCAGAGGCCGAGTATATGGCAGCGAGTTTGGCTGCATGCGAGGCTATATGGATGAGGAAGATCCTAGTCGGGTTGTTCGGTTCACACTTAGATCCTACTGTGATATATTGTGATAATCAAAGTTGCATCAAAATCTCGGTTAATCCAGTATTTCATGATATATAAACACATTGACATCCGGTATCATCATATCAGAGATTGTGTGCAACTGAAGATCATGTTACTTTCATACATTCCCACAGAGGATCAGGATGCTAATATCTTGACGAAGGCGCTCACCAGGAGCAAATTCGAATACCACAGGGGCAGGATAGGTGTGGTAGATAATCCTTATATTGTTGAGAGGGAGTGTTGAGATTGCAACAAGATGATGAGCTTAGTGGAAAGAAGTCGCCTTCACTAAGTGGGCCCGCAGGCTATTTTTGGCGCAAGTCTATTTTTAGACATGTCGATCATATTCTATGAGTTGCAGGATGCTATTTGTGGATGGTTGGTCAAGTTGGAAATATATATGGACTTCTATTTTTAGAAATATTGGGTGGAATCTATTTTTAGATTGCCAGTCTAAAAATAGATATGTCGAATATTATTAGCTCTTAATAATATTTGGACTATAAACATTATCTTATTCTCTTGGAGCACTTCAGTTAAGTGCACAGATGTGGCACAAGAGTTGACAGAAGAAATTACGCTATTCCTGAGGGTTAAGTGGATATATTGCATGGATAATTTAGTTAGAAATCATGTGACAGATTTTGGTGGAGTTATTGAGGTAGTTGATGGAGTTGTGTTCAGTTTAACTGAGTTAAACATAGTTGAGCTAGTTGTATCTAGTCTAACTGATTGATACACTAGTGAGAGTGGTGTGAATTAATTATTAATTAATTCACTAATTATTATCTCATTAATCAACTAAAGAATACATTAGTTAACTATAGTGCATGGACAGTTTCAGTGGAGACCAGTGAAGAGGTAGGTGAAAGAGCAGTGTGACTATCAGTTGTGACTATAGTGTAGCATGATTTGCAACAACCAGTGATTGGAGGTGCCAATGAGGATTGTGTGAGCAAGGCTGGACCAATTCAATTTCATTCAGAGCCATTCTTCAGCAGTGATTGCGCAATAGAGGTAGGCTATCAGGTGGCAGAGATTGGAGCATGTGATTTGCTAGATCGGGCTTGATTAGTGTGTAACAATTGGAGATTGTACTGAGAGCTTTGTGAGGAGCTTTGTATAATGATTGTTACATGATCTCTATGAAATATAATATACAGATATTTGGGGGTTTTCAGCTTTAAGATTTCCCTAAAAATACTGTGTTCATATGTGTGATTGTTTATGGTTTTAATGTGTGCATGCGATTGTTTTTATTTCCGCAATTAATGATCAATGGTAGAAGAGATTCTATATTGTGAATGAAGTTAAAATAGTGTGTGATCAGGAGAATCTAAGTGTATAATATATCAATTATCAAATTTCTACAAATTGGCCTCCTCAGGGTTCTTGGTCTGGTTTTGGGAGCGAGGAAGAATTCCCTCCTCTTACCTCGTGTTCACCATTTATATCCACAGCTATACCTCCCAGTCCTCGTTGTCTTTTTGATGATCTTATGGCTTCATTAGACATGGATTATTCAAGTCTTATTAGCAGTGAAGGATCGCCTATTTCTACAGGGGAATATCAGCTTTTCCCAGAAGATCCCTCGCATCTTTCTAGTCAATCTTCCCCTCAATCGGTGTCACTTCCACCCGGTTATCAGAATTTGAGTAAGATTATTTCAGGTGTTGCATCCATAGCACATTCTATTACATCAAATCCTTTGAGGAGTTCAAGCCTTCCTTCATTAGGAATGTTGCCTTCGACACCTAGTTCGTCAGTTTTTGTTACATCTGTCTCTGTCCAACCTACCGTATATGTGGCTTCATCTGCACTAGTTGTTACACATCAGTCGTCAGGATATTTTCACACTCGCATGTCTATATTTCTTAATCCCACGTGGCTTGTCAATCCTGGCCCGGGTAAATCACAACCTCGCGCTATGGAGGCCACGCCTGCTTCTAGTGTGGCTACGACTTCCTCTACTATTCCTGGAAACCTCACTTTCGAGGAGTATCTTCTAGTTGTTCAACAATAGAACTCTCAGGGTTCCCAGAAGCCCCAAGCTCTTGTCAATCCTCCACATCACTATGATGTCTATGGTAATCCTGTATATTTTCCTCCTATCAATCCTAATCAGGCTATTTATCTACCTCCGGCTAATCCTTATTGGACCGTCCCTCATCGAGGGTCAGTAATACAAGGACAAACCTCAGGTCTACAAGGAAAACCCTCACAAGGAAAAAATTTGATTTAGCAGGGAAAACCTTATGGTCCACAACGACAACCCTTTCGAGGTCAACCTTCGGTCCAGCAAACGTACGGTCCTTCCATTCAACCTCAATATCCATATCAACCAGGAGTGTCTTACGTTCCTGGGGGGGAAATGTATCCACCACAGGGACAACTTTTTGCACAATAGTAGTAGCCTTACGTCCAGCAAGGCAAAAAATTTGTGCAACAAGGACAACCCTACGGTCGTACTCTAGGTAAACCTAGTTTTTAGGGACAACCTAGTCCATCGCAACCATCGAGCCAACCCCTTCCACAAGGGCAACCCGGCGGCCCTCAGTATCTAGGCCAACCTGCTCAACAGGGACAGCCTGCCTAGCCTCAACAGCCGATTCAACCTGCTCAACCCACTCAACAACTGATTCAACTTGTTCAACCATCCCAGCTGTTATCACCCAAAAATTTTCAAAACATCATTGTGTCAACTCTACTTTTGGTCATGATTTCAAGGAGGTATAAAAGTCATTTTAAGTCTGGGTAAAGGGTAGGTTATATTTCCAGTTCAAATAAAGTCTTCTAGGTCCACTCCATGATCAATAAACTTTGAAAGTTTACCTTGTTTTATTCATGGTCTTAGATAGGTGATTAGGTCATTTCATGCTTTAAAGGGTAGTTGATAGGGTTACAGTCTCAAAAGTCTCATTTTCATTGTCAAATAAAGTTCAAAAACCTTATTTCATACCATGACAGTCTCATACCATGTTTAGAGAGTCAAATTTTAAACCATTTTAAAAAAAATTTGATAAGCCACGAAACCACGTTTTAGTAGCACAGACAGTGTTAAAAACTTCTTTTGCGCTATGAAAATGATGCTCTTTTCATAGCGCAAAACCCATAAAATGCATTAGGCACGCTATGAAATCGGGGATTCATAGAAATTCATGTCAAGTCATCCAATCACTCAAATTTCGTTAATTATTCATCATTAGGTGTCAGTTAGGAGTCATTTCTCATGCATGCGACCATTCAAAACCATCATTACATTCGTTGGAGGTCATTTATGTTAGTTATTTTAAAAATTCAAAAGGGGTTGGTCTTGTGTTTTATTGTCTCATGCAAAGAAGCAATACATACATTCCTTTTCGAATGGTAAGCTCATGGTAAACTGAAACCCAAGCTTCCTTCATCTTGAAATCAATCGAATTTGACAAGCAAGGCTGAGTTCCTAATCAAGTGAGGTTGTTTTTGAATGCTAAAGCTTATGGTAATCTCTTACCAAAACTTCTCTCATATATCAAGCAAGGATGATTGCTATTTTCAAGCGAGGCTGATAAATCACAGTTTGCAAGAAACTAACAGGAAGCTGAAGAGGAAGATTGAAGACCTTGAAATTCAATTGACAAAATCTTAAGGTCAGCTACAGCAGAGATAGAACAAGAGTAGTAAGTGACAAATCCTTAAATACAGTTTTGTTTTTGGGACAGACATCACTTTTGAGGACATTTCAAAGATAACTTATATTGATTTTTAAGGTCTATTGACATCAAGGAAATCATTAAAATATGTAAATAGTTTTAAAATCTGAAGATTGTGAAAATACTGTGTAAAAAAGGACATACACAGCAGTTTTGTAGTGCGCTACGAAACTGTTGTAGGTGCATTTTTTAACATTTTTTTTAGGTTTTGAGAGGTAAAAATGCTTGGTTTCCGAAACTTTTCGCTGCTGATGGTTGGAAAGGTTTCATAAATGAAAGTCCAGGTCTCAAGGCAGAAGAAAGTGGATGGTTGAGAGATGTTTTACAAAGATAAAAATTCTACGCTATGAAAACAGTTGCTCATTTCGTAGCGCAGCCATACCATCTCTCCTTATACTTTTTCAAAGGCTTAGATTTTTGTACAGGTGGAAAGGAATGGTTCCATGGAAATAATAACACATGGCACTTATCTTAAAAATTCAACATTTCCATAAAAAAGGGTTCGAATATCATCAAAGAAAGAAAAGGCTAAATTACAGGAAACATGTCCCCTATTTTGTAGGGCAAATAAGACATGAACCAACATGAAAGATGTTTTTTCTATCATCAAAGTCCGAATACTTGAAGTTGTAGCTGTCAGTGGAAGCATTAATGGTTTTATGAAAATGATTGGTGGACATGAAAAATATGAAAATGATCTATCCATGATCATAATGTTCAAAAATATGCAAGGGTTTAATGATGAGTTGGAGAAGACAATTTTGGGTGAAGATCATATTCTTGAGGTCATGTTACTATATCTTTTTTTTATAAATATCAGTTTTTATGAGGTTTAAAAATATCCAAGGCACTAATTTTGAAGAAATTTTCAAGAAATTTTCTTGCACAGCAGTTTCATAGCACCCTACGAAACTGCTGAAGCAACCTTTCACCATGAAGAGTAAAACCCTATTTTCTGGCATTAGTAGTAAATTTTAAAAGTGGTTTCCGGGAAACTTAAAATGATATTTTGAAATATGAAAGAGGTTTTTCTTCCTAACATCACTAAATACAAAACCCACTCTCAGTTTATTTAAATTCATTATTAAGTGGGAGATACAAGGCTTTCTTTGAAGCCCTATTTTTAGAAAATAGAATTTTCCTGTTTTACACATGTTTTTCAAGGACAATTTCTGGATAGCAGGAGAAATATTTCAAAAACCAAAGATAGGTTGTTATTCTAGATAGAATGGAATACAAAACTTGCTTCAATTTCTCAAAATACATCATGGATGATAATATAATGGCTTTGTACCAAGACCTAATTTTCAGGGAAGAAACAGGAATAATTTGCTGAAGCAGTCTTTTCAACATTTTTCATAGCAAATTTTGAAGGAATATTTGTGAGTTTGGTTTTGAAAATTATTGTGGGAGTGTTTCAAGTAAATATAAAGGCTATCATGAAAGAAAAATATTGAAATATTTTGAAGAAAGGAGTGAAAAATTTGCACTTCGAAAAGCGCTACGAAATAGTGCTACTTTCGTAGCGCAGATCTGCTTTCACTGTTTTGAGAAATTCAAAGTAGATTTTGCACAGATGGCATGAAGGAATAACTTGGGAAATATTTCAATAATGTTCCTAACATAAATTAGCCTCGAATTAATCAGTTAGAAGTGGTCAAAACATCTTAAGAAACCGAAAGGATCCTAAGCCTAAAAACAGGGAAACATGTTCCCTAATTTCTAAGGCAGTTTTATCATCAGCGGCAGGGTGACTTTAAGTGAATGGTCAACATCAATTATATTTAGGAGTTTTAGTCCTATTTGAATTAGGAATATTAAAATATAGTCAAGCTGTCATTTTGTAATTAATAAGCCTTTTTTATGGTTATAATAGGTGTCAAATATAGGAATTCGAATTCCTCTCAAGATGGATAAGGGAATCAAATATTGTAATGATGACTCTATAAGAGACATGAGGTCGCATTCCTCAAGGTTGGAAATTTTCATTGACAAGAAAACTATGTCACTATAGTAGACTGTGTGTTTTTATCTTAATACAGATATTGGCTTACTACTCAGGATTCAGAAAGAGTTTTTGGTGTTTGATTTTCCTATGGCTTTCCTCATCTACCTAATTGCAGTGGTATGAAGATATGTTACTTAGAATTTATTGGAAAATTCTCTAACATCCTTCATATGTTTGTAAACTGTGTTTTATTCACTGTGTTACTGTTTTGCTGCTAGACCTAAAACTCTGAAATGACCTGACTTCCATGTTCAGCCAATTTTGATGTTTTGTTGAAACATACCTTGACTCCATAGCCCAATAGATGTTTTTTTATTAGTAATTCAACTAGTTATACACTTTATATCCAATTTATTCCTAGAGTTAGCCATCTAATCCTTAATTCAAAATCTTAAACCTATTGAGAGAGCTCTCTCAGGTTGAGGAGGCTAAGCCTCAAATAAAAGTTTGGTTTGAAATATTTACTCAGATTCTACTTGATCAGCAGCCTATTAAGGTCATATTTTTTGATAACACCAGCAGTCGGTTCAACCTATTCAACCTGCTCAACAGGGTCCACCTGCTCAACCTCAAGGCACTACTTACCCTCCTCAAGGTCAATATCAGGCGGTATATAGTGCGCCCCAAGGTTTCACTTATTACCCTCAAAATCAATCCCAGATGGTGTATAATCCACCTCAAGGCAACGATTACATTCCAAAATAGAATTTTTATGTTGCTCAACAAGGACCTCAATGGTATGCTCAAAATCAATATCCCGGTCCTCAACCCCAGTATGGGCAGAACTATCAAGATTATAACCCCTATGGTTAGAATCCTTCAGGACACAACATATGGGGGCATAATTTCTCCCAGACTGGGTGGAATGCTAAAACAGGTCCTTATCAAAGACCTTTGATGCCTTTTAATCCTTAATTACCATTTCTCACTACGTTGGAACTGCCAGATGTGTCAAAGTTAAAAAACAATCTGACTCTTCATAACCCGTATTGGCCTCCAGTTCCAACCAAGATTTCTGGTGATTGTCCTAAGTTTGAGGGTAAGTCCGGAGAAGACTCCCAAGTGCATGTTATGACCTACCACTTGTGGTGTTCCTCTAACTCTTGGGTTGACGATTCCATCTGACTCCGTCTTTTCCAACAGACTCTTATTGGTGCCACTACAAAGTGCTACATTGAATTATCTCGTGGCATATTTCAAGATTTCAACTCTTTAGCCATGGCGTTTCTCACCCATTTTCAGCTACCGGTTCGGTAGGAGACCAGGATGCACCTCCTTACATCCTTGAAACAGGACTGAGCTACTCATATCTCAGATCATATTCATGAATGGAGACACCTTCATCGCTTGATCAAGTTTTATATTCCCGATCAACTTCTAACTAATTGGTTCACTACCTCATTTTTCAATCAAATCGATAAAGACATAGCTATGGGGGCAAGCGTAACCGAAGAATAGGCCATTTATCGTGCCCAGTATCTTGATCTTGTGTACTCTCAGTCTGGCACATTGTATGATATCTTTCCTGATGCTCCTCAACCTAGAACTTCCAAAGCACTGCTGACGCCATCTGTCGACAGTATCATCAGTTCCGTGTCTCAGACTTGTCAGAAGTATTCTCCTTCAATCCCTAAGAAGTAGAAGTCTAATCCTTCCAATAATACTACTTCTCAACCTACCCTGAATTTTGGTACAACTGTGGAAGTCAATGCCATTCAGGCCAATCCAATGGATAAAATGTCCAAGGGGAAAAAGAAGGGTAAAAGTAAGGCCAAAGCCGATATCCTAAAATAGGATTCGTCTAAACCTTGTGCTAATGATGGTTCATAGCGTAAGCCGAAGTACCCTTGTTTGATTTGTGATGAAGAGCACTACACCAAGGATTTTCCTTGACGGGCCGAAGTAAGTAGGTTGCTCAAATTCTCCCAGGGAACTACAACTTTTCTCAAAGAACCTTTTCCATCACAGCAAACCCAGATGGTAGAGAAACCTCAATCCTCTACCCCATTTGGCTCTTAGGTTTTCATGATGAAAGTTTCTGTCACTACTCGGTCGAAAGATTATACTAGATCACGTTAGGCATTGGGGAAAGATATCGTTGATGGTCCTCCTCCTCCACCTGCTTCTGGTCCTCTTCAGATTGAAAGGCCCAGTACTAAGCTCGTTGTACGACCACCTTCCAAAGGTGTACTCTGTAAGTATTCTTACAATCCCAACGACCGTGTTGCTCAACATTATATTATTGTTGAGGATTTCGCTCAGGCATCATCTGCAATGTCTGCATTAGAAGTACTTCAGAGTTGTCTGTCTCAACGGAAGGCTTTGTTATCTACGATCGACAGGGTTGATCCTATTGATTCTAGCCTTCTTGCTTTTGACTTAGAGAATTTCGTCCTATGACTCCCGCACCAAATTGTGCTCATCATACAAGTTGGTATTAATGGTATGAATATCCATTAGGTTGTTGTGGACAAGGGTGCATATATGTGCGTCATGTCATCTACTTTTTGGAAAGCCATTGGTTCTCTAGCTCTAAATTCATCACCAAATGCCCTTGAAGCATTTGATGGAAGGGAATCTAAACCTCTTGTGGTTATCTCTCGTTTACTGATTACAATAGAAGGGAAGACAGTAAATGTCGAGGTTGAATTAGTTGATGCCAAGCTCAATTACAATCTTCTCCTCGGTCGCAGTTGGACTCAGGCCATGCTGTGCATTCCATCCATTCTCTTTCATGTTTTGAAATTCCCACATGAAGGAAAGATTGTTTCTGTCCATTATTTATCGTTCTTCACTTCTTCTTCTGAGAACAACGTTCCGTATGTGGATCAAATTTCTACTCCCTACGAGAGCGTAGGACCGGGTCTCTTCAAAGATCCTGCCCTCATGGGTATTTTTCCTCTTCCTCCACCAAACACTGTTCAGATTAATATGATCTCTCGGTCTGATGACCCATCGATCATCCCTTTGCTTGAGAAAATCAATTCTTTCAGAGATTCGATGTCGTAAGTCCAATCGAGATATATTATTGTGAAATTATTTTGGCTTCAGGGCCTCCACCTGCTGATCATGCTTCTTTGAGCATGTCTCTTAACACTTATTCTCAATCCCCTTGGCTCAGTGATTCGGATTCTTCAAATCCCTTGAAAGAGATATTTCCCTCCGATGAAGCCATCGTGGAAACAATGTCTCTTGAGGATCTTCTGTGGGATGATATTCATCATCGTTCCTCGTTCATGCCTAGTCTTGGGGCCATGTCTAAGTGTCTTGAGAGGTTTGCATCTCAGGTTCCTTCTCCTCCACTTCAAATGCCTATTTTGACACACGAAGTTTTTACGGAGGGTAACTTGAGTAATATCACGCAAATTATGCCTATCGACATTTCCATGAAACCGAGAATCGTCAAGAACATCCATATCCGGGTCACATGTTCTTCAGATGAAGTTCAGGTTTATACTAGCCTTTTCTGCGAGTTCTGCGATGTATTTGCATGGTACTATGAAGATATTTTTGGCATCGATCATAGTATAGTGGTGCATGAGATTCCTACCTACCCTAGTTCGAAGCCTGTTCGGAAACGCCTTCATCAGGTGCACCGTAGAACGACTGCCGCCATTAAGGGTGAAGTTGAAAAAATTCTCAAAGTTAGTTTTATCTATCTGATTCCCTTGACATAATGGGTGTCCAACATTGTCCCTGTAGATAGGAAACAGGGTACCATTCGGGTCGGTGTTGATTATCATGACATAAATTGGGCCTGTCCTAAGGATATTTTCCCTCATGGATGACTTTTCTGGCTATAACCAGATTAACATTCTCCTGACCGATCAACATAAGACTACCTTTATCTGTCCCTGGGGTACTTTCACATATAATAAGCTCCCTTTTGTATTGAATAATGTTGGGGCCACATTTCAGCGAGTGATGTCATATGATTTTCATGATATTAAGCACATCGTTCAGCCTTATCTGGATGACCTTCCGACTCATTCAACTAAATGTAAGGACCACCGTGACCGTCTTCGTCAGATATTTATTTGTTTTCGACGCTATAACATCTGGATAAATCCGCAAAAATGCATCTTTTGCGTCGATTCTAGTAGACTCTTGGAGTTTATCATTTCCAAATATAGGATTCGCCTCGATTTGCTCAAAGTTGAGACTATTATTAATCTCCCCTCTCCATCCTCATTACATCAGTTGTAGAGTCTGTAGGGGAAGGCTAAATTTTTACGCCGTTTTATACCTAATTGAAAGGAAATGAGATCGCCCAGAAGTATTTAGATGCTCTGAAGACATTTCCTTTCAATGCTCCTCTGTTGCGTCCTCCAAAATATCATCGCAATGTTTCCCTCTATTTAGTCGTCACTTTCAGTACGATTGCCATGGTTTTGGTGCAAGACAATGATGACAGTGGCGAGCATGTTATTTACTATCTCTCTCATAACCTTCTCGATCCTGAAACGTGATATGCACATGTCGAGAGGTTAGCGTTAGCTACAGTTTAATCAGTTGAACATTTTCATCATTACATTTTGTTGCATACGGTGACTATGATTTCTGATTGTTGGGGGGAAAGTACTCGAAGTAGATTTTCATCCTCCAAGATTTCGATTTGGAATTTACTACTGCCAAGTCGAAGAAATCATTAGTCTTTTCCAAGATGATCTGCTCCCTCCCCTTTGACTCTGCTTCGTCTGGTTCTGAGGAATGCATTCCGGACGATTCACTTTTTCCAATTAGCACTCTCTATCCTTGGTACGATGATATCATCGTATATCTGTAGACTCCTACCTTTATATCTAAGTTGTCGAAGGATGCTCACTGACGCATCTGTCATCAATTGCAGCTTTATCGTATAGTCGGAGATACATTCTACCGCATCAGAGTAGATTCCATTCTCTATCGGTGTTTGACTCTTGAGGAGGCTGAGAAAGCCCTGAATGATTGTCACAGTGGTGCATGTGGTCGTCACATGTCTAGTTATGCCACTGCACAAAAAATTCTTTGTGCTGGGTATTTATGGCCCTCCATCTTTAAGGACTGCATTGTTGTTGTCCGTAAATGTCATGATTTCTAGATCTATCAGCGCAAGATGCACCTGCCGCCTATACATCTCCACCCTGTCATTACCGTTGGTCCCTTTGCGAAGTGGGGCATCGATATTATGATGTGTAACCCTCACTCGGCTGGGGGCATGCTTATATTATCATAGCCATTGAATACTTCACCAAATGGGACAAATAAATTCCTCCACTTACGGATGACGGTAAGACAACAACTTAGTTCATATTCAATCACATCATTTCCAGGTTTGGTGTCCCTCAAGCCATCGTTACTGATCATGGTTCCAATTTTCGGTATTATATGGTGGCAGAGTTGACTTCCAAGTTGGTTCTGTGTCACGACAACTCAACGCCGTACTATCCTCAGGCCAATGGCTAGGTTGAAGTTGTGAATAAAGTTATTGTCACCATTCCTAAACGTATAATTGGGATGCAAAAATTCAACTTGCATCTCATGTTATTTTCAGCTCTTTGGGCATACTGAACCTTAGTTAGGGATGCGACTGGATTCACTCCATTTCAGCTTGTTTACAGTCTGGAAGCTACCCTTCTGATTAAGTGTGAAATACCTTCGCTCAAGTTGGTTTTTGAATTATTTCCGAACACTTCGCCAGAAAAAGAGCGTCTTCTCTACTTAGAAAGGCTAGATGAAACTCGCCGCTTTGTTGCTTTGGTCATCAAGGCACAGAAGAAGTAGGTCAAAGCTCATTTTGACCAGTCGGTTTCCCCTCGCTCCTTCGTAGAAGGAGACCTCATCCTCCTGTACAACCAAGCTCACAATAAGCTAGGGGTAGGTAAATTTCAACCCATGTGGCATGGGCCCTACATTGTTAAACATCTTTTGCAGAATGG
Organism: Pinus albicaulis; assembly: GCA_034641835.2. Taxonomy (NCBI): domain Eukaryota; kingdom Viridiplantae; phylum Streptophyta; class Pinopsida; order Pinales; family Pinaceae; genus Pinus; species Pinus albicaulis. The sequence goes on from CM076578.1 coordinate 1,944,559,589, forward strand.
GGCCTATGAGCTTATTGATTACGAAGGTCATCCTCTGGATCAACCTAGAAATGGGTTGTATCTTAAAAAATATTATGCATGAGTCATTTGTGCATGTTTTGTGTACATAGGTGTTCTTTTAATTTTTGTACATTTTTGTCTTAGTGTGCTTTACGAGTGTTTTCCTGCTTATTGGGTCGTTTCTTATTGTGCAGATGTCTATTACCCCTTATGTCAGTTTCGCGGATGGTGCTTCCCGCAGTGCTCAGAAGTTGTCAATTTATGATCCTGCTAGTGAGTTGATAGATCTTCAAGGTATTTGTCTAGGAAAAACTACAAACAATGTTGCTGAGTATAGTGTTGTCATTGAAATATTAACCGAGGTGATTACCCTCGGCATACGTGCATTGGTTGTAAATCTAGACTCACAGCTTGTCATTCTTCAAGTTAATGGAAATTATTCAGTTAGAAACCCTCACATTTTAAGGTTGTATTTATGTGTTTGTTTGCTGGAAAGACATTTTTATTATATCACATATCAACATATTCCTAGGTGAATGAATTTATGGAACGATATAGTGGCTAACATTGTATTATATGGACATTTGTGTAATATGTAAAATCATCATCACATGAAAAAGATCCATGTAGGAGAATATATGTATATATATATATATATATATATATATATATATATATATATATATATATATATATATATATATATATATATATATATATATATATATATATATATATATATATATATATATATATATATATATATATATATATATATATATATATATATATATATATATATATATTCAATGTTTGCATCATTGTGCATCATAAGTTCAAAAAATATGTTTGTTTCTGTTACATTCTGACACATCATGTCTCTCAAAAATATGCAGAAATAAAACCTAGGTGTCTAATCAGTGTGATGCTCATGATAGCATGCCACTTCCTATACAAACCACCTTAGAAAGTGGTGAACTCAATTTTACACCCCTACAGTATGTCTCTGGTATGCATGAGGAACATCGTCGAATCACGCATAGTCTGGGATCCCACGAGAGATTCCCTCTAGGGTGCACATGATTTCCTCCTCCTCGCCTCCCTCACCACGAGGGGAAATATCAAAGTCGTGAGGGACTCGCCTCGCTATCGAAGACATACCTGCAGGTCTCTCTGGGCCAACATCTACAAACACACAGATTTAATATCAAAACATGTATAACAAAAAGAAAATCATAATACTCGTGAAAATAAAAAATGATTCTTACCAAGTGCTTCATCCCAATCCTCTCCTTCCAGGAGTGGGAGGTCTGGATCACTAGTGAAATTTTTGCCAGAGTAGGGCCATTCCTCCACGACAATCAGTTGTCGGCGTAGCCAATCAAATAATTCTGGTCTCCAGGACATTTTTTGACTGCCCCCTGACCTTGGCATCAGAGCTGCCCAACGGGTCATCCATGGTTCCTATGCAGTTGGTATCAGAACTATCACCTCCTATCACTGAAATATTGGTATTCTTTCCAGGAAGAACGAGACTAGAATGGACCCATAGCCAAACTTCTTCAATTTGGTTTTATTTCACTTTGTTAGTTGACGCTTCATGTTGATTGTCACTCCCTCTGCCTAGTTGTAGAGGGTCGGTGTTAAGCAGTCTACAGCGAGAAGAAGCTATGTCTTTGTAGCTTGATGCGATGCTTGCGATCTTGCAAATCGTGTGATGGTGTGTAGCACTACCTCTAGTGCCAATTCTGGGAGGGTCTGGATATCCACTTTCCCGATTCCTGATCATTTTTGTGCCCCTTGACATACCTTGTCGATCACCATGCTCATGTTCTCCATGGTGGGTCAGGTGCTGGTCAGGATTGGTGTTTCCCCCCTCTATGATAGTCCTGTTATGAAATAAAATCTGAAACGTCAATCTCGAGTTCCTGATCATGAATAATGATTTTTTCTTGATAGACACGAGTCCGTGCCCGATACTCGTGCCAACTGTCGTGCCCTATTTTTTACAAATTCCCCCACAAAATTCCAAATTTGGGATTGCGGGTAATGAAAGAGGAATCAAAATGCAGGGAAGGATGTCGAATCTTACTTGGAACTAACGGATTTGATATTGGTCTGCCGAATTGCCCATTATCGCCGCCGCAAAATCACATTGTAAAAAGGGTAACTATTTCTCCATAAGAGGTAAAAGTGAAAAGTAATTATTTTTTACCATTTTTGGCATTTTTTAACTTTTTCAAACCCTAATTATGTTTTAAGACATATTTTTTTATAATTTCACTCTGTTATTTTGAGAAATAGGTTTTACGTTTGGCTCTTTTGAAACGACAAGTCTTTAATGAGATAACAATGAAGTAATGCGTTGTCTTTTATACTTTTTTTAGAATCGATAAAAACATGAAAAATTCACTACTCGAGTCATCTTTCAGCTCTTTTCTGACTCTCTAAAACTTAAAATATTGTCAAGACTCTTATCATTTTGAACTCATGAAATGGCTACGAAACGATATCTACCTCATATACATTTACCCCTTTTTCGGGTTGGGATATATTATTTACGAAAAATGAATACCTTAGCCTATCGTGACTAAGAGGTTCTTTCAGATATTGTTTTATACCTTTTTGGATCTGAGGGACTATATATGAAAAGGGAAATGCTATAGTTTTCTTTTTTTCTTCTTTTCAAACTCTCTAAAGATGAAAAGATGTTGAGTTCTTCCTTTGTCAGACTCGTTAAACCCTGATGACATCGGAAATCGTCACCATGACGTTACCCGAGTTCCTCCTTCCTAGGGCTCGTAAAATGTACTAGGATGGATTTTTTGGAAGGAAAAACTTACATTGCAAGAATATGCTATCCCCTTCAAGCTTGTTTTAAAAAATAATTGGGGTAATCGCCAGAAATGGTGGGGGAAAATGGAACCAATTTTTAGTTGTGTTGGCAGTATGTCGCTCTTGAACATGACACTCATTTGCATTCGAGTCGGGTTAGGGATATCTCATTTTGTCATTTTTCGCCTCCATGGGTTTGGGTAATATGTTTTGACCTCTCATATACTCTTTGCCACTTCATCATGACCTCAGATCCCTTGATGTCAAATGCCACCAAATCGAGAGTCTTGTCGGTGATATGTTCAAGAGAAGTTTACCTTTGCAGTTTTCAACCTCCGTCTGATTCTTTGTTGGTCTTGATTAAATTTCATCATGTTCCTCTATCTCATGTCGATGATGTGGGAAACATTATGGCCCTCCTTCGATCAGGTCACTTCCTATCGACTTCAGCTCATTATCCAGGAGGTTGATCTAGAGACTCCCTTTCGGTACCTTGGAGCTTGCATGCCTCAATAACAAGTTATTCGCATTCGACGACAGGTCCACATCATTGGCCTTCAATCAAGTGATTCTACTGGTGTTCGACACCATATCATTGTTCACATTCTGTGGATTGTACCTGTTGTACCTTGAGAGCCATTTTCATTATTGGTGGTTTCTCTCGTGCCTGTTAACAACTTTCATCATTGGTTGGTAATCAGGTGATTTTATTGCATGTTCAACTCCAGCTCGCAAATTCGCATGCTTGAATTTGTACTTGTTTGAGTCGAGATGGAGTGCAAGACCCTGGGTTTTTTCTGATAGGATCCATGCTGCAGGATATTATGGTTTATCATGACTTTATGCATGACTTTTTTACTGTATGGCTACGACCATACCTGAGTCTATTTGTTGATCCCTACTACTGGATGGCTTCATCCATACCTTGGATCTCAGTTTATATATGTACTCTATTATGGATGGTTGTGCCCATACCACATATTCATGTATCAGAGATATCAATTGTATTTTTAATTTCATGTCTTTCGACAATGGTGTTTGGTTCGAACGCGTTCTCGTAAAGCATTTCACCCCCCCTCTCTCTCGGACCTCATGCTTTAGGGGGAAATTGTTACACAAAATTTTGACACTTTCCTTGCAATCCACATCCCTTACATTGGAGGATCATTTCTGTGACTAATAAGAAGTTTCATGCCTTACAAAGACCATCATTGCATCCCTTTCCATGAGGACAACATTACTTTTGTTGAAAATTCCCTGAGCAGATCATCAGAAACACATTTTTTTTCCTTGGCGATGGCATACCATTATGCCCTCACGCCAATGAGGAAGATTAACACTAGGCCTCGTGCCCATTAGTTCTCTGTCCCAGTGAGCTACCTGCACCAACCTGTTTATGGATTTTTTTTTTTAAATATCGAGGTGAATTTTCTATCCTCACAACTTCGTGGGCGAGTCAGCTGGAGTGGTTTGACTAAATAACCACGGACCCACTCCTTTGGCCTCTTGTTTCCACCTTTTGGGGAAACCTCCCAAGGGGTAAAGCCTCTCTTCCACCATTGTAGGGATCCCAACCTCCTCCTTTCCCTCTATAAATAAATCTATCTCCCATTGACACATTAGCTAAACAATTATAGCTGAAAGGCTTAAGAGAATTCTTGAACATTTCACTAGAGAGATAGAATAGAAAGAGACCTTTGTCGAGAGAGCTTAGGCTTGTGTCCTCACCTTGTCTGAATTCCCCAACAATACTTCGATACATGCTACGAGTGAATCCCATTGGAGGAGGCTGCGACGTCAAGGCTCTGGTTGTAATTCTTTCTTCTATTTATATATATATATGACTATTGTCTGGTTCCCATATTGTGTTAATATGGTTTATTTGATGTAATATGCTTAACCTTCCTTGATTGGTTAGTTGATTACGAATGAAATAATTTTCTTGTATGTTGCTCTTGTTTGTTGATCTTCGTGCAGGTATTTGAGAACTGTTGCAGAAGGATTGTGACCCTTCGAGACAGATATCAAGAGGCCACCACCACTACAGCAACGACAGTGTCGGACTCCAAGTAGTTCAATCTACCTCGTCCTTTTCATTAATTAATTAGGAACCTACACTTTAGCTTGTCCCGTTGTTGCTAGAACCACTCTAGGGCTAGAGGGATTGTCTCTATTCGCAGAGAGGATTTACCTTCCCAACAGATGCCAGCACATAGGGTCTTCACAACTACCCTCTTCTTTCCTCTCTGCTCCTCCAAAGAAGACTAGACTTAGGGCTCATAAACCCACCCTCTTATCACTGGTTTTTCTGGAACCTGCAACCAACTGAACTAGGGCACACAAAACTTCCCTCACATAGTCCATAAGTTGAGATATATAATGCTCAATGACACTGCATTCTAGAAATTCTTTTCAACTCAACAAGACAAGTGCACATAAGGACATCAAACTGCCCACTTATCACTCATATAGTTGCCTCATAGATAATTGAACTAGGGAAAAAAAAAATGTTTTCAAATGCCCTTACGACAACCCTACTACCTTATAAATCCATCAACATAAGAACACAATACATACCTCCTTGGAAACTTAATCACAACTTAAAAGGAACCATAGCTCTGGAAACCACTTGACTAAGGTTTCAGCGTAGGTTACATACTTTTGCGACTAGGGTTTTATCAATCATATATAAATCCTTCATTCATTTGTGTTTTAGCTTACTTACAACCCTAAAAATCCTATTTTGTACTGTAAGGTGACTCATCCCTCTCTTAAATACATGCTCCTCCACAAACTGGGATCTTGGCCGACCTTTATTGCATATAATTTTGGTCTATTTGTCACAGAGATGCCATATAAAACAAATAAACCAAACAATGCCCATAACTACCCACATCAAACCCTCCTTGAACTCTGCTTGTCCAAAACACAGAAAAAATATCACTTGTCCTTCTTCTTCCTTAGTAGCCTTGTTTCTTTAGGTCTAAAACCTTATTGTGAATTTTTTTGATGACATTACACTTTTTGGATGTCTTGAATGATTTATCCTTGTATTATATTTATATATTTCTTGGTGTGTTTCCCTTAGCCACCAAGGATCATCATATAACTCCAAGTTGACCTTAAAAAATTGTTAAAACTCCATAAACATAAGACATAAAATTATTTTCATCTAACCAATACCACATCATCTATGCCTTAGGTGGCCATTATCCCCTTGAGTGATCCAGGTGGCTCTATAGACACTCAAAGATCCCATAGGGCTTAGGAAAATCTCAAAAATAAAAGTTGTTGCATTGGAAAGAAGCCAAGCTCATGTCATGGAGCTCAAGGAGAGCTCCCTGCTTGTGCATATGGTAATCAAATCTGAGTACATATGAGAAATGTATCGTCGTGAGAATTTTTCAAGTTACACAAGAAAATTGGACCCTCTATGATTATGTGGTGATTGATTGACCAATAAGCCATTAACACGTGGCACTCCAACAATGGGCTCCTAACTATCAGTTTGTCTGCTACGATCGCCACAAGATTTAGGGCTTTTTCTCCTCTCTACATTCACCACAACTACACTTGCAAATGAATAAAATTGGAGGGAAAATGCCTTATTAAAAGATAAACCCCAGATTTTTCTTTCACCAACTACGACCAAACTGTAACTTGGTTTGAAAAACCATCTACACCATTGGAAAGCTCTCACCGAGCTCTCAAATGGGTATCCTTTAGCCTTTTGTGATTTGATACTTCACCCGAACACATTTTTTCCAAGAAGGGTCACTTCACCACTCCTCAAAATTGAATTTCTTCACTTGCAACACTTGTACTTAGGGCACCACTTTGCCTTCATCCTTGTCCATGCTTGTGTCGATTTGCATCGTGAGTAACCATCTTGTACTCATGTTTTTTGGGTCCCCACTGGGCCTGTTCTGTGTCACAGCATCATCGAGTCGCCCTTGTTTAGAACATTCGAGTTGAGTCATCATCGCATCCATGGAGTCTATCCTAAGTCTATTTGTTTCTGGCTATAGTCCTCCATCCTTCATTGCTTTGTTCCTCTCTCGCGTCACCCATTTAGGCCTTTAGTCATACTGTCCCCTATCCCCTTTGATATTGTGTTAGTTTCTGCTAGGTCATCCATTCCCTTCATGCTCTAACAAGGGAAGTCGTCAGCCTGCTACTCAATACCCCCATTCCATCATTATCCCTGGTGTCAGTCTATCAGTTGCTCTACTATTATCTCTTGTGCCTTAGTTGAGGATCCCTTGTTGCCTCACCTATGGTGGACCTCCTTCTATCGACATCAGCTTATTCATTCCAAAAGACAGGTCTACAGGGGGGTGTACCTTGGTTCAAACTTCCACTCTTGTTCGATGCCTCGGATTAGGCAAAGGGTCTCTTTATTTCCCTTTGACTAGATTGTTTCTCAGCTCTAGCTCCTTAAACCATGTTTGAGATCCATATACTTGATGGTTCAGTGATGCAGCAGATTGTACCGGTGATTCTTGGGTGTGTGTGATATGCCTTAGACCTCATGAGGGTTGGCCCTTCAGGTAGCCCCCCACATGCCCAGATGACATCTATATTACAGCCTTGGATGTAGCTCCATAGATTTGATGCTTCTAGCCTCAGCTGCTTGCATCACCTTTTAGTTTGCATGTATCATTCAAATTTTCAGAGCCCTTTCCTGTTTTACAGGGCCTCTTTGGTTGTACTTATATCTCATGTACTCAGATATTACTGTATAAGTCATGGTCGTTGTCCCAGCCACAGTATGTATGTGGGATCCATTATCATGTTTTTATCTGGCCCATGTTTATGCCAGCATGCACTATATAGTTTAGTGCCTTGTTTACTAGATGCATAATTCTTTGTACTTTGTTATCTCAGTGGACATATGTATGCCTCCCCCACCTCATGCAGAATAGGTACTCACTCATAAAGGAGACCTATCACACCTGTAGGGTTTGCCTCCTTAGGGTCTTGTCCTCTCTCGCTTTAGTCTACCTTATATTTCTCTCTCTCTGACTCCCCCTTTGATGTCTATTGATTGAGTTCTTACAACGTACTTCAGTCATACGATTAGCTCCTAACGTTCGCACACTGGGGGGAAATATGTTACACCAATTTTTGGTCATCTAACCTGTTACTATTAGATGGACCAAAGTACACCATGTAAGACCAATTTTACCCTAGTAAAATTACTTTCACTATGGAAAATAACTTAGTAATCCATAATTTATTAAGTTGTTTATGGTCTAAACAAGAAACCCCATGAAGAAATATGGAATAAGTCCATATTTGTTTGATTTTCCGCAAGGGATTATTAATTAAACAATAGTTTAATTAATATTCTTGGTCATATTTAACCCAATATAGGAAAATTAATTAGATAAATAACTATTTATCTTATTATTTTCTAGGAATAATTATTTAAACATTATTTAAATAATATTCCTTGTTAAATTTGACTAAATGATTTATAAATAATTGAATAAATCACTATTTATTTAATTATTACTCAACCACATTCTTAAAATAATAAATAAATAATTTATTTATTTATTATTTACAAAAAAAGGGATTTGACCAAATTCAAATTCTTTTTCCCTCCAACAAAAGTAATAAAATATTCGATAAAAGTTGGATCTAGATTTGGTTAATAATATTTTAAATATGCACCAATGTCTATACTAACTCAATATTTTGTTATAAATAAAAGGGTTTTTCCATTCATTCACTACCTTTTGTTGCCTAAAGATCACTCTGGATCTATACTTTTGGTCTGACTTTGATCCTCCATCATTGCCATTTTTTTCTACCTTTTTGCTTGTGAGCTCCCTTTGAGTTCCATTTTTGTCTGGGTTTTCTACACCATCAAGGGAGAGATATCTTAGATCTGAAGCATTAAGGACATACAAGAACCCATCCCATTGAGGGGGATTGGTAACATATTTCTATGTTCCCTTCCCAGGGGTCATAAATACAATAATTCTTTAAAAATATTCTTGTCTTGTTTATTGGATGCATGGAGAAACTCTTGCTTTTAGTTGTTGTTTAATGTCTTTAATTGCATAGATATGGATTTTGTAGCATTTTTCTTGGTCAACTAACTCCAGATCTAAGGAAATTGGTAGCCATCTTTGATTTTAGGGTTGTTTTTTATGCATAGCTAAAGTGAACTTTGTTCGTATGCTTGCGATTAGAATTAACACTAACAACTGGTGACTCCACAAGGGTTTATAATTATGAACGTTGTCGTTTTTCAGATCCCTGCATGACCAGCTGCTTCAACCCCTAGGGTTTTTCTTCAACTTCTTATTTTTCTTTTCTTAATGCTTTTTAAACCTTTAAAACCCTAAAATAGTAAAAATTCTAACTTTCGTGTGTTTCTGGGCCTATTGCGCAGGTGACAGGTATTAGTTGTAGCTGAGACGACACATTTTTCTGAAACCTGCTCTCGAGAGTGTTAGAATTACAGGTCACACTTTTTGGGCCAAAACCTACGACCTCAACCTTCAGGGTGCATAAAATAGCTAGAAAAATGCGACCTTTGCTGAAAACAGGTCAGAAACTGTGACGTGTATTTTTTGCGGGATTTTTTCTGTGATTTTTCTAGGTTTGTCTTGGCTACTATTTAAGGTTATTTGACCATTGTCTCCACCTTTCTTGGACCTGTACTTACTCGGTTTTACTCGTTGAATTAGGAACCAAGCCCCCTAGGGCTTCAGTAGACTTCCACCTTTTTAGGAGGAGTTTAGTTGAAGTAGGTTGTTTGAGATTTCAGTGTGTTCAGCCATTTTTTAGATTTGATCTTGCACTTTCAGTTCCATTTTATATTGGTTATTAATCCATCCAAAACATCTCTTTTCAATTTTTTTTTGTCCTCCTTTAGGGTCCCCTCCGTTTCCCTTCAGGTTGTAGCCTTTTGCCACCTCATTTGCAGCACTTTTCCCTCTGGTTTTTTGTTGTTTTCTACACCTATTGCTAGCAGATCTGACCTTTAGATCCCTATCCCTCCTGAATTTAGATCCATTGGCTATTTTTGTGTGTTTTTACTATATTTTTCCCACCCATAGACTAGTTGTTGGGAAGCCCTCGTCCTGGGGTTAAATTGATGCATCTTTATATGTTTATTTTCTTTCATATTTTCAGATTTATTTACAGTTATACAACACCTTTTTTATTTTTTCTCTACACATGTCTAGGTTTAAATTAAAATTAACACACTTATCGCATACACGCACACCCTAAGTAAAGAGCGCCTAGTTTACACTACCATGCCAAGACTATAACATTGTAATCAATTGATCCTACACCTTCCTACCTTTGTTTCAACATTGTAATCATTTGATCCTCCACCTCCTTGCACTTATTGGTCTCTCTTCCTTCTGTAATCCATGTCTGTTTTTTTATCATTGCGCCCCCAAGGCATTTATTCTAGAGACTTCTTGGCCTTCATCCTCAGTTTCCAGTAGGAAGACTTATTCCTCTGCATTGGGTTCAATTTCGTCCTCCATCGAGTCCTCATTCTGACTCTACTTCTGGTTCATTGGGTTCCCCTTCTAGTTCTGTTAGGTCCCTATAATTTTTTAGATTGGTAAGACCAAATAAATAATGGTAACATCAAACCAAATTTGGATTCTTGTTGGCCTAACCTTCCTGGACTCAGAGAGGGCTCTGTCTATATTTGTATAAAATATATAACTTGATTGATTTAGGATGCTAATTTTAGGCTAGTTAAAATGATAGGGTTGTTTGTTTTGTTTTATTTGGTTGGGTTTCTTGTTAAGAAGAACAGATAGAGTAAGAGAAATTAAAACCATTGGTCTATGGGGTCTGTGAAAGGTTTGAAGAGTACAACAACAAATCAAGGGTGTTTCATAGGGCAAGTCAACAAAACCAAATGGATCTTAATAGCTTATGTGGGTGTGAAATGAACATTAAGTTTTGATTTTAGTAGGTTTAAAGGGAAATTAAGAATCCTTTAACATATAATAGAACAAGAAGAGTCTTTAAGATTACTATGCTTAAGAAAGAACCAAAGGACAGGACACACCATAAACTTCTTTGGCTTGGCTTTATCAAGTAAACTTTGAGACGAAAATCCAACAAACACTAGAGAGTAGGGAACTCCTAAATTCTTCAATCAGACTTCAAAGACATTCAAAGTGACTATTCAAGATGGACCAAAGGACAGGGAAAACCATAAACTTCTTTAGCCAAACCCTAGTAAGTAAACTTCAAAGAAAAACTTGAGAACAACATTTCAAGAAGAATCAAAGGACAGGGAAAACCATAAAATTATTTAGCCAAAATATACTGAGTTAATCTCAAGAAAACAAACTAGATGGAAATGGAGAGCAGGGAACTCCTAAGTTCTCCAATAAAACCTAGTAGAGGAAAACATTTAAACAACAGAAAGCAGATAGAATTAAGGTTCCTCTAATAACATATCTTAACCTAAATTTTCTTCTCTGTTATAAGAGAAAGGATTAACAATATGAAAATAGAAGGAAACAAGTATAATATTAGAACAACATCACCATTTAACAAATTTCATGAATCCTGTGAATGTGATTTTTCCATTGAAATTCAGTCCAAAAAAATTACAACGCTCCAAAGCCAACTTCTTTACAACTCAAAGTCTATGTAATATTCAACTCAAAAATCAACCAACAAAGAACATGAAGCATGCATGCAGTGTTTATCTACAAAATGAGGAGGTGAAACCTAGCTAGGGTTTCAGATGTCATTTATTACATAGTTAATGCATTTTGACCTTTGAGACCATGCAAGGCCCAAGGAAAAATATCTAAGACTCATTCATTGTACTAATAACCCCTAACATAAATTATAAGCTAACTTTGGAAAATGTTTCAATTTAAGGCTTCTAAATAACTTTTGCAACAACTCCTGGTAAGGACGCAACTCCAAGGTACAGGGGCACAGTGCTAGTGCAAACATGCAATGCCATGAATGAAAAAATGACCTGTTTTGAAGCTAACTTTTGGAGGCCTTCCCGGTGTCCAAATGATCTAAATGTGATTGAATAAAGTGCTTAAGCAGTTTGATTAGTTTGTCCTTTAGATTGATTGTTAAATGAAGTAATATTTATGTGAAAAATGACATAAACCAGTAGCAATAAATGAATTAAATCATATCAATAAACATAGAGAAGAAGAAGCAAACATTTGATGATGAAGTTTTTCCCTGGTGGACTACATCTCCGGGTCTGCTTTCAAGTGGGCGTCCATTTTTATTAGGATTGATGTTGAGGAATATTTACACTAAAATGGAACAGAATGAATGTGCTCGCAGGCACTTCTGAATTCTGTAATCAGAAATTACTCTTCCTCACCTTTCCGACGCCTATCTCCATGCTCAATTCCGACACCCGACGGCTAAGAAACGTTGCAAACAAGATCACTAATGTCCTTCTGAAGCTGAACACTAAATTCTCTCCAACCGTTCACAAAACCAAAGATTGAATTTTCATAATGAAATATCCATGGCTTTATAAGGTTGCATAGAACCTTGGATAGCCAAATATAACTTTGGTTGAGTAAAAAATGTGATAAGGTTTGAATTTTTCTCTATACATGAACCTTAGGGATAAAATCCCTTAACCTTAGCATTGTATTAAAATCAAAAACCCATTTTAAAACATTACGATATAATTTTCTTTGGTGGTTAGGCTAACCGACGCGCTTGTATAATCGCCACATATGAGCAAGGATATTTTCTGACGGTTGTGGTGGCTCCAACAGTCACATTCTTATCTCGACGGCTAAGGTCTTGACATCTGACAGCTACTTAACCATAACCCATATCCGTTGCGGTCTGCCCTGTCATGTGCACGGTCATAACACAAACAACTTCTGATGTGGTTTGATAAGTTGCGGTCATATGTGACTATGCAGTAACATAACATACCATTCATATGACAACTTTTCCCATCTCCGACGCGGTTTATCCTTAGCGGTTAGCGCTGTGGTGAGTTTTAAATACAAAGTTTTAAAATAATGTTTTTAAAACAAAACTATTATATATATCTCGAAGTCTGAACCTTAGATTAAAGGTTTTTGTAATTTTCTATATATATGGTTTGTATTTGCGCTATAAGGTTTTAACATAGGCTTTTATGCTAGGTATCTATAAGTTTAGCACTTAGGAAAAATGTTTTTCAACATAAGTTGATGATTAGGACCTAGGCCATGATTTAGGTTTATGATTAGGTCTTGTGCTAGGGTTTTAGGCTTAATTCTTAGGTTTGAGATGCATAGTGCTAGGATTAGACCTTAGGATTTATGATTAGGTCTTAGCACTTAGGTGTTAGGTCTAGGACCATCACATCACCATGAACCTTATACATCAAATTAAACCTTTACAAGCCATGAACCTAACCATGATCAATTTTGAGGACATTTTCTTCGGGCGACACTGATGGCGGATTGGAGACTGAACTAGACGTCGATTGTACTTGGAACTCTATCGATCTATACTGATCAAGATCCTCCTAGATCAATCCTCTCCACTTAAAAACTTTTGGACCACAAAACCTTGATTTTAAGCAGACAATAAGTGAGAACACAACTCTCTCACTTTCATCTTGAATTTGATGACATACAACCATACCTGATCTTTGACCTGAAACTGATGCTTATCATGGTGCAATTTGAACCTGACTTGACTCAATGCTTGTCGTGGCATAGAAGAATGTAAGGCTTGATTGTAAGTTTGATGCACATAAGTTACAAATTCATCCCATATCTTAGGATTTTTACTGCAGTTACCTCGAGGAATATGTATCCCAATTGTCTTCACCATTTCTGTCTGTCCTTGAACCAAATCCACGCTGCCCCATGGTTGCAAAGGAACTGGAAGTGGTATGTGAAAACCAATCTTTTAATTTCATGACTTTCTTGTTGAACACATTACACATCCCTTTATGTACTTCACAATTGTTTCATACATATGAGGCCAGTAACAATACCTTTGACTTTGTGTCATAGTCTTGCTTACGCCAAAATATCCTGCAATCCGAGAAAGATTAACTTCCCTAATAACTTGCACTCTTTCTATCTGAGCATTATGAGTTAGTGATTCAAAATTTTCTTCGAAATCATCATCAATATTATACTGTTATACATAAATTTCATGAACCAATGAAATTTTATGCAGTACTAATGAAGCATTCAAAGACAACATATCAACTACTTTACTTGTTACACCTTCCCTGTCTTTAATTTCTAAGTGAATTTGCTGAAGAAATCCCATCCAACTGTAGTGAGATTGTTGCAACTTAGTAAATGGCTGAAAGTATTGAAGCAAGTAATAATCTATGTGAATCATTGTTTCCATTGCATAACCTTTAACATATGTTTTAACTTCATATGGTTGTTGATGATCTAACAATGCTGTGAAATTTTTCTGCTTAAATGAATCAAATTTAAAATCGACACTTATTCCCCATGTCCCATTTTTCTTATGAGCCAAATTATGGGTGAAATGTATGGAGATGAACTAGGTTGCATTAATTATTTTCCAACCATCCCTGGAATTTGTTGCTTTAATTCTTTATGCTCTTGTTAGAAAATTATATATTATGGAGCAGTGCAACACATAAAATATGCGGAAAATACAAGCACACAATAAACACATAAAACCAGAGAGACACAGATATATGTGGTTCACGCAGTTTGGGCTATTTCCACCCCGAACATCCAGTCCTTCCTTTCTATTATCCAGCAAAAAATGAAGAGACAAAACCTACAGCAGATCCGCTGTAATATCCTCTGTTCTCTCTCACAGTCTCCCTCTTTGTTTCTCACTCCGAGAATACACATATAATACACATCCGCAATACAATGCCATCATAAAAGCGAGGGGTTGCCTTCTAAGGCAAAAAACCCTAATCTAAACATAACTTCTACCGTCAGATAGTTTTCCTAATGAACGGCCCAGATTGACTAGAAATTACTATACTTTTACAAGGCAATTTTACATCTATTTTTAGCTTCGGGGGCGCTGCCCCCGAAAACCCCTGCTAGGGTGGGGCTCCCTGGACCCCCCACGGCAATGATTAATTATGGGCAGCGTTGCTGCCCCTTTTAAGGTACTAGGGTCCAATGCTGTGATACAAAGTAAACAAGATAATCAGGCTCCACACCCAACAATCTCCCACTTGGAGACTGATTGTAGCAACTCCACCGCTGCTTCATTTGTTGAACAATGACTCCTCTTTGGACCTGGCTGTTTCTCATCTTCATTGTCATCCTTGAAGACCAATTGAAACTGAGCATGTTCTCAGTTTCTCCCTGGTTACAACTTTTGTTAGCATATCTGCAGGATTCTGGCTAGTGTGTATCTTTTCCAGCTTCAACTCTCCATCTTCCAATACTAATCGTATGAAATGGTACTTGAGATGTATGTGTTTAGTCCTAGAATGAAATGTTGAGTTCTTTGCAAGATGAATAGCACTTTGTCTATCACTATATAGTGTGCCCATATCATGCTTCTTACCCAATTCACCCATAAACCTTTATAACCAAATCATTTCTTTACTAGCCTCTGTGGCAGCAACATACTCGGATTTTGTTGTTGAAAGTGCAACAACACTTTGAATTTTTGAAACCCAACTGATAGTTGTTCCACCTACAGTAAATAAATATCATGTAGTGCTCCTCCTGTTATCTCTATCACCTGCCATATCTGCATCAACATATCCCTGTAGAGCAATGTTTGAACCACCAAAGCATAATGCTTGATTTGTGGTACCTCTCAAATATCTGAGAATACATTTTACTTCCATCCAATGTTCTTTTCCTGGATTATTCATGTACCTGCTTACAACTCCCACTGCATGTGCAATATCAGGCCTTGTGCAGACCATTGCATACATTAAGCTTCCAACTGCTGATGCATATGGAACTTTAGACATATAATCCATGTCTTCTTGGGTCTTGGGGCACATCTCCTTACTAAGTTTGAAATGGCTAGCAAAAGGTGTACTAACTAGTTTTTCATTCTGCATATTAAATATTTTCAACACCTTTTCTATGTACTCATTCTGAGACAGTGTTAATTTACGATTTTTCCTATCTCTAGTTATCCTCATACCAAGGATTTTTTTTGCAGCTCCCAAATCCTTCATTGCAAATGAATTTGCCAATTTTCTTTTGAGCACATTTATTTCCTGCATGTTAGACCCTGCAACAAGCATGTCATCTACATACAATAACAATATAATATAGTTTCCATCATTTTTCCTTTTTAGATAAACACAATGATCAGAGTGACATCTAGTATAACCTTGTTCAGACATAAACTTGTCAAATTTTAGATACCACTGCCTTGGAGCTTGTTTTAAGCCATACAAGCTCTTCTTTAACTTGCACACCAATTTTTCTTTCCCTTTTACCTCATATCCTTCTGGTTGCTGCATGTATATCTCTTCCTCCAAATCTCCATGGAGAAATGTTGTCTTTACATCTAATTGTTCAAGATGTAAATCTTCCGCTGCTATAAGAATTAAGATAGTTCTAAT
This sequence comes from Pinus albicaulis, assembly GCA_034641835.2. Taxonomy (NCBI): domain Eukaryota; kingdom Viridiplantae; phylum Streptophyta; class Pinopsida; order Pinales; family Pinaceae; genus Pinus; species Pinus albicaulis. The sequence continues at coordinate 1,944,575,970 of CM076578.1, forward strand.
TGAATTCATCTTAACAACAGGAGAAAATATTTCATCAAAATCAATACCTTTCTTTTGTGCAAACCCCTTCACCACAAGTCTTACTTTGTACCTATGTTTTCCTCCATCTTCTTCCTTCAGCCTGTAAACCCATTTATTCTGCAATGTAGTTTTACCTGCAGGCAACCTGACTAAGTCCCAAGTCTAGTTATGCATTAAGGAGTCCATCTCTTCTTCCATGGCTAGCTCCCACTTCTTCCTGCTTTCAACCTGCATTGCTTCTTCATAACATTCGGGTTCACCAGAATCAGTTAACAATAAATAATATAATGAAGGAGAGTATCGTTCAGGGGGTCTACTTATCCTGGTAGATCTTCTAACACCACTTTCAGGTGTTTGAGGTGCTTGTTGCTGTTGTGGTAGTTGCTGTTGCTGTGGTTGTTGATTATTATTATTTTCAGGCACCTTTACTTTTTCAGTTATCTCATCAAGAAACGTGTATTCCTTGCTTTCTTTTTCCTGTTTCTTTTCCTGCAGCTGATTCTTATACAAGACCTTTTCATTGAATATTACATCTCTGCTCCTAATGATTTTGTGATTTTCATAATCATATAAGCGATAACCAAAATCATTAGCACCATATCCAATAAAGGTACATTTATTTGATTTTGCCTCAAGCTTTGTTCTGTTTTCTTTATTAATATGGACAAAGGCCTCACAACCAAAAGGCTTTAAAAAAGAGTAGTTTACCTTTTTACCCGTCCATGCTTCCTCTGGAATACCACCATCCAAGGAACTTGAAGGTCCTCTGTTTATTAGATAAACAGCAATATCTACAGCATCTGCCCAAAATTGTAAAGGCAATCCTGCATGCAATCTCATGCACCTTGCACGCTCCATGATTGTTCTGTTCATCCTTTCTGACACACCATTTTCTTGTGGTGTTCTTGGAACTGTCTTCTCTCTACGAATTCCATGTTCTGAACAATACCTATCAAACTCTTTGCTGCAATACTCACCTCCATTGTCTGATCTGAGACACTTCAACTTCTTTCCTGTCTCAATCTCAACCAAAGCTTTCCATTTCTTGAAAGTATCAAATACATCATATTTATTCTAAATACAATAAATCCATGTTTTTCTAGTTGCATCATCAATAAAAGTAACATAATAACGAGAGCCACCGAGAGATGATACCTAAGCAGGTCCCCATACATATGTATGCACAAGCTCCAATTTTTCGCTCTTCTTTTCTTTCCCAACTCTGAGAAATCTGACTCTCTTTTGTTTTCCATAAATGCAATTTTCACAGAAATCCAAATCAACATTCTTCAAACCTGGCAACAAATTTCTTGAGTGAAGAATCTTCATCCCCTTCTCACTCATGTGTCCGAGCCTATGATGCCATAATGCTACATCTGCTCCTTTGGAAGTTAAAGCATTAACAGAGTTAGAAATACCATTGCATAAATAAAATGTACCAACCTTTTCGCCTTTTGCTATTACCAAGGCTCCTTTGGTGACCTTCCAAGTTTTATCTGTGAAAGTTGTCACACAACCTTCACCGCCTAATTTCCCTGTTGAAATCAGATTTTTCTTCAGATCTGGAACATGCCTTACCTCCTTTAGTAGCCATTGGTTTCCATTATGTTGTTTTACAAGAACCTAACCCATTCCAAAAATTTTACAGGGTTTATCATCACCCAAATGAACTTGTCCAAAATCTCCTTGAACATAGTCATGAAAATATTTCTTATCAGGTGTGGCATGGAATGAAGCCCCTGAATCTACAACCCAAGAATCAGTAAAATTTTCTAAAGAAAGAATCAAAGCATCTTGTAACACATCACCTGTCACATTTGCTTCATGATTGTTTTCTTGTTGTGTGTCTCCTTATTTTCCCTTCTGAGATCTACATTCTTTCTTTAGGTGTCCTTTCTTTCCGCAATTCCAGCACACTATCCCCGATCTGGACTTGAATTTTCCTTTCCTTGATTTACATCGATATCCCAAGCTCTTTCCTCTTTCCATTATTCTTCCCCTAGACTCTGCACTCAAAGCATTACCTGATGTGTCACCGGAGCTTTTCCGTCACATTTCCTCGTTAAGGATAGCACCAAAAACATCATCAAACTTTAAAGTAATAGATCCAGAGACAGAGTTACTAATGGCCATTACTAAATCATTCCAACTCTCTAGAAATGAGCACAAGAATAACAGAGCTCTAACTTCATCATCAAAGTTTACCCCTACAGAAATTAACTGACTGGTAACTGTAATAAATTCATTTAAATGGTCTGCAATAGATCCACCTTCCGACATCTTCATATTAAATAGTCGTTTCATAAGAAATACCTTGTTTGAGTCCGAGGGTTTTTCATATAGTTTCACCAACATCTGCATCAAACCCTCTGTTGTTGTTTCCTTCGAAATATTGAAGGCGAATAACGCCGCAAGACACAACCGTACTGTTCCGAGTGCCTTTCTATCAAGAATGTTCCATTCTGCATCTGTCATGGGCGTCGGCTTCTTTGTTTTTCCGCTCAATGGTAGGTATAGATATTTCTGGTACAGATAATCTTCCATCTGCATCTTCCACAGCGGGAAGTTTTGGTTGTTAAATTTCTCGAACCTAAACTTACCATCGTCTACCATTGCTCCCACTCGAACCAGGAACCCTTCTTTCCTACGAGTTTATCAGCCAAAGATACCTTCGGCTCTGATACCAGTTGTTAGAAAATTATATATTATGGAGCAATGAAACACATAAAATATGTGGAAAATACAAGCACACAATAAACACATAAAACTAGAGAGACACAGATATATGTGGTTCACCCAGTTTGGGCTACGTCCACCCAGAACAGCCAGTCCTTCCTTTCTATTATCCAGCAAAAAATGAAGAGACAAAACCTACAGCAGATCCACTGTAATATCCTCTGTTCTCTCTCACAGTCTCCCTCTCTGTTTCTCACTCAGAGAATACACATACAATACACAGCCGCAATACAATGCCCTCATAAAAGCGAGGGGTTGCCTTCTAAGGCAAAAAAACCCTAATCTAAACATAACTTCTACCGTCAGATCATTTTTCTAATGAACGGCCCATATTGAATAGAAATTACTATACTTTTACAAGGCAATTTTACATCTATTTTTAGCTTCGGGGGCACTACCCTCGAAAACCCCCGGCAGGGGGGGGAGGGGGGCTTCGAAAGCGCTGCCGCCCCCCCTGGACCCCCCATGGAAGCGATTAATTACGGGCGGCATTGTCACCCCTTTTAAGGTACAAGGGTCCAATGCTGTGATACAAAGTAAACAAGATAATCAGGCTCCACACCCAACAGCTCTATAACTGACTTGTGATACATTTCAACATTAGAAAGAGGGGCAAAAAACATCAACTGCAACTCATGTGATATTTCCATTTTATGAAATAGATGTTTTGGTTCTTTAACTAGATCCTGAAATGAATCCACCTTTTTAACCAAATTACCTTCATACTGAATTTCCAAACCTGAACAAGTATCATTAAGATCCTTATGTTGTTCTTTTATCGACATGAATATGTATCTCTTACTTGAACTTATTAAGCGCTTCATTTGGTTAGCATTAGTTAAATTCAAGTGATCTTTGATTTTATGTGCCCAAACGATGTATTTAATCCCATATTTTATGAGATGATACATATGTTCCTTCCTATAAAATACTGCATCACGGTTATAGAGATAAGGGCTACCTAAGACAATTCAAATGTCTAGCAGTATCACATCTAGATCCACTTCATCGATATAGTTAGCTCTGATTGCGAATTTTAACCAACACTGTTTAGTAAGATGAATTTGAGATTTTTCCTTTAACCACCCTAAAGGATATGGGTATGGATGATTATGTGTTTTCAATCCCAATTGTTTAACCAATGACTCAGATATCAAATTTGCATGTGATCTCGTATCGAACAATGTATCTATCTTAGAATGTTTTGAAGTTACCCTTATATGAAATAACTCGATTATTTTTCCTTCATTCAATTGTTTGATGTTTGAAGAAGCAAAAGTACTAGCATCAGAAATTTTACCTGTTGTAACCATAACAAAGATTTTGCCTTCATCACCTGAATCCAATCCCAAGTCCAAGCCTTGCTAGATTGCTGTTTTAGCCTTCTTTTCACCCTTATTCATTTGGAATTTTTTTGGCTTTAGTTTCGGATGATGTTTCCAACACCTAGCTTCATCATGTTCGATCCTTTGGAAATGTGTACAAGTAGGTCTATCATCTTTCTTCTGAGTCATGATAGTATTATTTCCCTTTGACTTGCCCTTATTTTTGTTATGTTCAGTTTCCATCTTCTTGGATGTCTTTGGTGTAAACTTGAATGGTCTACCACCTGATTCGACATGAATAGCTTGAACATAAACTTCATCAAAATAATTAGGATTTAACATTAATAATGTATGCTGCAAATATGAATGCAAACTGCCAATATACTTCAACAAAGTTTCTTTTGTGTCCAAAGAAATAACAAGTGCTAATGCTTTCGTTCTAAATTCCTATGTGAACCCTTGAACATTGTGTCCCTTACCTTGTCGTAAGCACTGATAATCCATTACAGGTTGTTGTGTGTGATCTAATGGATAGAATTGTTTCTTTAGAGCTTTTATAAACTTAGTCCATGAGGTGATAACTTTTCCTTTATGCTTTAAATCTATCTGTGTCTTAATTTCCCACCAGATCAAAGTAGTACCCCCCATTCTAAGAGTATTTAACTGGATCTTTGTCTTATCATCGGTAATATTTGGAATATGACAATAGACTTCTAACTGTTTTACCCAATTATCTAGTTTATGAGGGTTTATTTCACCATCATACACAGCTAATTCGAACTTAACATCAAGTTTCAAAAGTGGACTCTTAGGTTTCTTTTCTTTTTTTGATTCAAAAAGTAGAAAAGGAAGAAGAAGATGACGGAGATGATGGAGGAGAAGGAGATTTATCTGCCTTGCCTTTACCCTTGTCCTTATTTTATGACTTCGATGATGAGGCTGCATCTCTCGTCTTTTTGTCTTCATATAATTCTGCCAACATTTGTTGCATGTTTAGAAACATCTACTGGATTTGATTCTCATCCATGGGTTTCTTTTCAGTAGCTTCAGGAGTCTCAACGGTCTCAGTCCCTGTCATCGTAGATTGATGAATGAATTTTCGCTTTCTGATCTATGGATCGAATTCCTCAAGCTCGCCCTTTCCACGTTGCAATCCCAACCCAGTTAACATCCAATGATAAACAAACTACAAAGCACAGCCTGCTCTGATACCAAATATGATCTGAATGTGATCGAATAAAGTGCTTAAGCAGTTTGATTATTTTGTCATTTAGATTGATTGTTAACTGAAGTCATATTTATGTGAAAAATGACATAAACCAATAGCAATAAATAAATTAAATCACAGCAATAAACAGAGAGCAGAAGAAGCAAACAGTTGATGATGGAGTTTGTCCCTGGTGGACTACATCTGCGGGTCTGCTTTCAAGTGGGCGTCCATTTTTATTAGGATTGATCTTGAGAAATATTTACACTAAAATGGAACAGAATGAATGTGCTCGCAAGCACTTCTGAACTTTATAATAAAAAAATACTCTTCCTCGCCTTTTTGATGCCTATCTCCACGCTCAATTTCGACACCCGACGGCTAAGCAATGCTGCAAACAAGATTGCCTATGTCCTTCTGAAACTGAACACTGAATTCTCTCCAAGCCTTCAAAAAACCAAAGATTTAATTTTCATAATGAAATTTCCATGGCTTTATAAGGTTGCATCGAACCTTGGATAGCCAAAAATAACTTTGGTTGAGTAAAATATGTGATAAGGTTCGATTTTTTCTCTATACATGAACCTTAGGGATAAAATCCCTTAACCTTAGCGCTCTATTAAAATCAAAAACCCATTTTAAAACATTATGACATAATTTTCTCCAGCGGTTAGGTTAACCAGTGTGCTTGTATAGTTGCCTCATGTGAGCAAGGATATTTTCCGACGGTTGCGGTGGCTCCGGCGGTCACGGTCTTATTTCGACAGCTAAGGTCTTGACATCAGATAACTGCTTAACCATAATCCATATCCGTTGCGGTCTGCCCTATCATGTGCATGGTCATAACACAAAAAAATTTCGACGCGGTTTGATAAGCCGCGGTCATTTGTGACTGCGCGGTAACAAAACATACCATTCATATGACAACTTTTCCCATCTCCGACACAGTTTAGCCTTAGTGGTTAGGGTTGTGGTGTGTTTTAAATACAAAGTTTTAATATATATTTTTTTAAACAAAACTATTATATATCCTGAAGTCTGAACCTTAGATTAAAGGTTTTTGTAATGTTTTATATATATGGTTTGTATTTGCGCTATAAGGTTTTAGCACAGGTTTTTATGTTAGGTATCCATAAGTTTAGCACTTAGGAAAAAAAAATTTCAACATAAGTTGATGATTTAGACCTAGGCCATCACTTAGGTTTATGATTAGGTCTTGTGCTATGGTTTTAGGCTTAATTCTTAGGTTTTATATGCATAGTGCTAGGATTAGACCTTAGGATTTATGATTAGGTCTTAGCACTTAGATGTTAGGTCTAGGACCATTACATCACCATGAACCTTATACATCAAATTAAACCTTTACAAACCATGAACCTGACCATGATCAATTTTGAGGAAGTTTTCTTCGTTTGACATTGATGAAACTGGTGGATTGGAGACTTAACTGGACATTGATTGTACTTGGAACTCTGTCGATCTGTACTGATCAAGATCCTCCTAGATCACCAAATAAGCTCCATGATGACTTCTTGGAAAAGTCTCTGAGTATATTTTCCAAATCTTCTTTCACTTTCCAAAATTGTGCCCATATGCCTTGTCAAAAACCTGCTCTCCCAAGACTGGAAAACGCACAGCGCCAATGCCAAAAAGAGGGCAGAAAGGCGATTTTTTGTTAGTTTTTTGCCTTTTTGAGGGACCAGATTTTCTCCAAATATTCTGAAACTTTTTGAGGTTGATGTAATTCCATTAGGAACATGAATATACTGACCTTTTTCCATTTGGATGGCCCAAAAAAGAGCACAACACTAGTGGCGTTGCGCGTTTGGCTAATTTTCAGCATGCCAAACTGTCAAAAATTCAAAATGTGCACAAAAGTGCCAAAATTAGAATTTCGCTTGTTGATCAAGATTTAAAGGCTTGGAGGGACACCTCAAAAATAATGTTGAGCTTCTCTTTCTCTTTTGCCTTGGTCAAAGCTCAAATCTTTGCATGGGCTCATTTGTGCTCAGCCCTTTCAATCTTGTTTCTCATGGCGTAATGTCTTGCCATATTCCTTTGAATGTTATTGTCTCTCTTTTCCTTCTCTAGTTGACCCTCCATATGAAAATTTTCCCTCTCAAGCCAGGAATCTCTATCCTTGCTAATTTCTATGGGATGCAGCTCACATGGAGTGAGCTGCTCTACCAATTCTACTTCTTTATGCCTTTCTCAGGCTAAATCCCTCTTCAGCCAATGGTCCTTAGTCATCAAAACTACCCAAGGTCTAATCTAGCAAATCCTTGGCCTTTCTTGCCTCTTTTTGAGCTCTGATTTCCCTAACCTCACTGATGGTCTGCTTTGTCTCCAACTGTTGATTCTCTAGCTCAAGAAAGCTAATCATATTCTTTTCTCTACCAAGATTAGCTTGAAGCTCACTAATCCTAGCATCCTTGCTTTTGATCAACATATTGGTGATTCTGACCTCATCCTCATCATCAATTTCAATCAACTGAAAATATTGCTCAGCTTCATGTCTATCCTCCTCCTCAACAATTATATGCTCTGTAACCTTTTCTTTGCCCTTATCAACCTATTTTTCTGATGAAGAAGGAATGGCCCCTTTCACCTCAAGTGAAGAAAACACATGCCTGTGACCTCTATGATAGGTCAAAGGAAATGGCTCAATATCATTCATTTCAGTGCTAGATGTCCCAATATCCCTTTCAATTCTTGAGGCTCTGGTATCATGATGTGATGGTGAAGGGTGGTGGAAAGGTGATGAGCAAAGATCATCATGAGGTGAATGGATGTGAGTGGGTGGAGATGTATGAGCAGTGGGATGTGATGGAGGAATGGATTCGGGAGGATGGGATGATGAAGGAACATCCTGCTCATGATGAACAGGTGTGGAAGTGAAAACCTCATTGGAAATGAATGTATCCCATGGAATTTTTTTCTGTTGTAGCTAATGCATGACCACCATCTTGATGAGTGAATGATGAAATAGGCTCCGCATCTGCTGATTATAATCTCTCTTTTGCATAATGTAGGCTATTTTTCCAATGCTACAGAAAATATAATATGGTATATGCAACATTCTAACTCTATTTAAACACATAAGAAGATGGATATGGTATGAGTAGAGGCAGGAAAACCTTCCCTCACAAGTGAAATACTTCATTATTATCTTCATCATGGGCGTATAGCTATCAAGAAGATGAGAAAAAGGGAAGATGGACTTGTTGTGATCTTTATACCTAGGTTTGAGGTATGGTTCATAATAGCTCATGTCGAAGTTTGCTTGTTTGAACCACCTTTATCCCACATTAGGTATCCCTGTAGCAGCTACAATGTCATTGGAAAACATCTCAAAGGTGACCCCAACAAGATTGCCCTGATTTTCATGTAGATTGATGATGAACAATCTTGTTAACTCCAGGTGATTTTGGACTTGTTGCACTCTTTCACAAAACTCAAAGCAGCCCACATGCTTAAAGAAAGAAATAGTGAGAGGAGAGGCCATGATTTCCAATGTATTGATGGGTTCAAACATGCTTATTTTTCCTCCCTTATGATCATGTGTCCTTGGAATTTGTGCCTCAACACCACTGCCACTGTATTCTTCCTCTAACATCTTCAAATTCTGGATTGGAAACCCTAGGGTGGAGGTGAAATGAAATGAGGGGGAAGAGAATGAAATGGCAGTTTGAGAAAATGAAGGGAATGAGTGAATGGGAAAAATATAAGAATGTAAACCCTAAATCAATGCAATTACCCTTTTTGTGACTGAAATTTTGTTTAGGAAGATGAAACAAGGGTAAAACAATGATCTCAAGCTAAAATTTAGGGTTTCTTTTAGGGTTTCATTTCCATTCATTAAATGATGACCAAAATAACTTAAAAATGGGTTATGTTATGCACTTACCACTTAACAGTGCTTTGGAGGACTTTAGAGGAAATTTGAAGAAGTTTCAAACTTGTTTAGGCAGCTAGATCACTTGGGAACCTTCTCTGGCTAGGCGCGCAGTGCCAGTGATAAGCGCACAACACCTCTGGAAGGGCGCAAAATTGAGATCCAGGCACACAACGCCTTAAGAAAATGAGTTGAGTAAATCAGGCAAGGGCGCAGCGCCAAATCCCAGGAGCGCAGCGCTAAGGCAAATGTGCATCACCAAGTGCGGAATGTGCAGGGCCGAGGAATTTCGACCAAATTCGCTTAAAACTTCACAAATTTTTCCTTTGCTAAATGGTTATTACTCTTTGAAAGGAAACAATGACTCTTTTGAAGTCTTTGATGAGCTTTTATAGAAAAGTGGAATTTGATTTATTTTGAAAAACCCACTTTCTTATGTTTTAAAGTCTTCTTCCTTTTCTCACTAATGCTCTTTGATACTTTTTTCTTGTAGGCTGCTGAAGTCATTGAGTTGGCTTTTCTTTCTCTCATTTAGGCTTGAAATTTTCACTTTGACAACTTTGGGACTTAATTATTACATACAGTAGCATCTTCAAAATATTCTATAGTTTCCACCATAAAATTCAACTCTTTTTTTCCACCCTCTCTAGCCACCTTTTTCAAATCTCTAAGCGTCTGCAGTTCTTTACAGTAATCATTAGTGTTGTATTCTAATTTCTCTATAGAAATTTCGAGTTCATTCATTTATGTCCAGTTCACCTTGCCTTTTTTCCATATTCCATCAATATTTTCTGATATACTTTCTTCATGTTTGGCCTTATGTGCTTCCTCCATGTCATTTTCCTGCAAGTAATCACTACTTTGGCACTCAAATGGATTATCAAGTTTATAACCTATCATCTACAAGACCAAGTTTTTTCTCTTTCCCTTGATGTACATTGTTTTCATTCAGAGTAGACAGTCTACATCATCAGTACTTTCTGCTGATAAATCTTCCAAAACCTCTACAGAAGTGCCTAACTTTGTCCTATCTTTCTCACTTTGCAGGTTTTGAACTAAGAAGTTAATCCTCCTTAGAAAACTTTGGTTCTTTTTGAATAACCATGTCTTGACATTCTATTACATCTAAGATAGATTCTAGCAAAGGAAAAGCAGTGCCTGAAACATCCAAGGATTTTGGGGAGCCAGAAGAATGCTTGTCATAATCAACCCTTCTCATATGTGTGTTGGGCTCATCAGAATGAAATGATGAACTTGAAAAATGAAAAACCCTAATGACCTAATGGGAGTGATTTTTGACCTGATTTTGAATGAAATTTGATTTAAAAAATCTCAAGTGAAAAGAGAATTTCCAAAAGTGCTATTATGCTCAAAGGGACACGGAAATGAGTTAACAAAAATAAATATTAGAGGGGGGTGGAGTTTATTGACAGCAGAAAATGGGGAAATGAGGTTTTAGGTAGGAAAGAAGGATGAAAATGAGAGGAATAAACCCATAATGAGTCTTTTAAGAGAAACGGGTGACTTTGAGATGGCAAACTGATAGACAGGGAAAAGGTTTTATGAAGATAATGAAGGAAGTGAGATTTCTGAAACTCAAGATATTCAAGGAATATTGTTTTCAGAAACTATAACCATTCTATAGTCATCCAAAGATAGTGAAAAATACTGATGACTAACAATGGCTCCACCTGGGGAGGGCAGCTTCTTTAGGAGCTATCAAGAACCTCAAAGTTCAGATCTTTGGAATTTGTAAATCAATGCCTTGATTGTGTTTGGCAGATTTTCTCCTTCCTCAATTGCTAATTTTCTACTGTTCCTTGAAGCTATGATATTAAAATCTAAAAAACATGATTGCTTCAACATCAACTCTACCTACTCATCATACTTTTCCTAGAATTGTTTCTTCATTTGGGCACTTTTGAACCAGAAAACCCTAGACATCATTTTTATTTTGAAAGAAGAAACTATCTACTTCTACCCTTATATCATCCAAAGGCCTAGATTAGACTGATGGGATCTTTTATTCTCTACCTAGTTTACTTATCTGTCAATATTAAACAGTTTGACATATTTTCATTCTCTAATCTATCAACATAAAATTTAAAACATGGCCAAATCTAGGTTAAGCAGTTTGATTTTTCATGAGCTGTGGCATTTTGGACAAGCTACACACAGATTTTATTTTTTCACAAAGTAAAAACTAATGGCTATAATTTGGAATTTTTCATTCATCCCTCTCTTTTCTCTTTGGTTCATATTTGAGCTTTGGTAACCAATATCTTTTCCTAACCTAGTCTACTGATAAGCCAAATTTAAATAGTTTGGAAAATCCTCATTTTCTAACTTATCATCAGAAATTTAAAACATGTTCAATCATGATTAGGCTGTATGACTGAACTAGGCTTTCCTTTCCGAAAGGTAGTGGCATTTTGACTTGCACACTTTCATAAATATTCTTTTTTGGTATGGGGCTTTACCTTTTATTTTATCTGCCCTCTTTTCTTCTTTTCTTTGTTTGTGTTTCATTTTTCTGATCTTTTATTCAAGCAGTGTTATGTACAATGAATAAAGCTTTAAAATAATAACTTCAACAAAAATAATGCTTGTGCATCCTGCCATTGACAGGACCTCCAAATAATTTTGTTCCATCCATTTCTTGTAGGAAGAATGCATTGTTACCTCTAATAGAATGAATGATATATGGAAATTTCCATAGATTGTCAAATTTCCCATGCTTGCCTTTGTCCTCTCTTATTGAATCCCATTTTAGAACTTTTTCTCCAAACTAGAAATCATTGGATTTAGTCCTCTTATCAAATATTTTCTTAATATTCTCTTACACTTCTTGTGTTCTATTGTATAATTCTTCCCTTGATTGTTGCATTTGAATGGTTTGGTTTAGCCTCCTTTGTATATCATTCTCCTCTGACTATACCTCTTGAATGAGCTTCATTACTGGCACTCCCAAAGCTGTTGGAAAAACTACATCCATGCCATACACTAGCTGATAGGGAGACATATTAATTGATTTCTTGTTTTTTAATCTGTCTGCCCATAGTGCATGCACTAATTTGTTGTGCCATGACTTATTGTTTTCTTCCAGCAACTTCTTGATGATATTTACCAAAATTTTGTTAGAGGATTCAGCCAACCCATTACCTTAAGGGTAATAAGCTGTAGAATGCCCTAATTTGATGTGATACTTGTGGCAAAAGTCCACCATTCTCTTGGATTTGAATGCAATAACATTTTCAGTAATAATCTTTCTAGGACAACCAAATATAGACAAAACGTGATTTTCAAGGAATTTGATGATTACTGTGTTTGTGGAAGTTCTAGAAGGAATGGCCTCTATCCATTTTGTAAAATAGTCAGTTGCAGTGAGGATCCATTTGTGTTGGGAAAAGGAGGCAAGGTGGATTTCTCCAATGAAATATAAACCCCATTGTTGAAAAGGAGTTTCAACACAAATAGGTTGTACAGACAAAGGCAATAGTTTTCTCTTTCCCTCAAAGATTTGGCATTTATAGCAAGTCACTACTAGCTTGTGGATATCAGGGAAAAGAGTGGGCCAATAAAAACCAGCTCTAAGAATTTTGTTGGCAGCAGTTTTCCAATAGAGATGACCTCCACATTCTCCTTCATGAAACTCATGCATGACTCTATCTGCATCTTCTTCAAGTAAACATTTAAGCAGGATACCAACATAATTTTTCCAATATAAATATTTATCTAGAATGAAAAAATTTAGAGCTTTTAGTTTGAATAATCTAGCCTTTGTTTTGGACAAAGAAGGATGAGCATTCAGATTAAAAAGCACATATAATATATCAGCATATCAGAGTGAGTTCAGAAATTTTTCTTCAATAGGTGGAGTTTCCAGCTCCTCTTGTTCATCCAAGGAATGTATCATGTCTATGTCTAGTGCTTGAAAGTTTTCTTTAGCCATCAGTTTGGCCAATCCTTGCCCTTTGATTAGCTTGGTGCGCTTGATTTCTAGATCATACTCTAAGAAGATAGGAATCCACTTACCTCTTTTACCATCAGGATCCTAAGTTAGTATGTCCTTAACAACTGTATGAGGAACAAAAGCAATGACATGTGAATGCAAGATGTAAACTCTGAAATATTTTAATGCTTTGTTTAAGGTAGAATCTTGTTTTTCCATAATGTTATATTTCGGAGGTGCATCTCCTAGTTCCTTTCTAAACAAATCTATGGGTTGTTCTTGTCCCATTATGTTCTTTTGTAGTAATACTGCAGCAATTGTGTGTTCTGATGCAAATGAGAAGATGAAGAAGTGCTCAGTGAATTCAGGGCTCATGAGAACTGGTGCTTGGGTAACTGCTTGTTTTACCAGTTCAAAGGATTTCTTTGCTTCTATGGTCCATTTGACTCCTATTTCTCTTTTCAACATGTTTGTAATGTTTCTTAGGAGTACTGTAAGGTTTGGTATGAACCTTCTTAGGAAATTGATGTTTCCAATGAAAGATTGTAGCTCTTTCATGTTCCTAGGGTGACTGATCTGCAATATTCCCTCAATCTTCTTTGGATCTATCTTAATCCCTTATTCAGATATAATATGGCCTAAATTTTTTCTTTCTTGAAGACCAAACAAAATTTTCTTAGGATTTAAAGAGATCCCATACTTTCTACACTTTTCAAAGACTTTTCTTAAGTGAAATCTGGTGTTCTTCATCGGTTTTTGAATAGACAATTAAGTCATCAAGGTATATCACAATGAATTAACCTAATTCTTTGGAGAAAACAATGTCCATGTATCTTTAAAAAGTGGCCCCAACATTCATTAACCCAAAAGGCATTTTGACATACATGAAGGTGCCCCAGGGTGTAGTGAAGGTGGTTTTGTGCTATTCATCTCAATGTACTAGCAATTGATTATACCCTGAAAAACTAGATATCTTTTGGATCCTACCACCCTTTGCATTATATGATCCATCTTAGGTAAAGGGTAGTTGTTTTTAGGGAGGATTTGTTTAAATTTATGAAGTCTATGCATAGCCTAATTTCCCCTGTTTTCTTCCTCACTGATACAATATTTGAGACCCATTCCGAGTACCTAAGTAGGAGTATTATTCCAGCATCATACATTTTTTTTATTTGTTTCTCAACCAGAGGCATTAGGACAAGGTTTATTTTGCACAATTTCTGCTTAAATGGTTTCTTATTTTCCTTGAGAGGAATATTATGCTGAATGATGCTTGTATCATAGGACTTCAAGTCCTCATAGCCCCATTCAAACACATCCTTAAATTATTTGAATATCTCAATGTATTTATGTTTCATAAGAGATGGCAGTGTTTTGGACAGTTTAATCATTTTAGGTTCTTCCTCACTGCCTATGTTGTATTCTTCTACATCTGTATCAGTGGATTCTTTTTTAGGATTCCTAGCAACATCATTCAAATCAAACAATTCTTCCAAGGGGACAAGTCCTCTTGGCAATAGATTGTATTTTCATTGCAATACATCAATGTCCTTTTTATCTAAATCTTCACACAATTATGCCTCATGAGGGTTTTCTAATAGATTTATATCAACAGCATAAGGTGGCTCTATTTTGTGTGTTTGTTCCTCAACAGAGCAGTCCTCTTCATGATCCGAGTCTGGTTTTGGCATTTCAAACTCATTTTTGGATTGCGGGAAGTCTTCGATATGTTTGTCCCCTTCAAAAAATTGCTAATAATCTATGTTATCAGGGACTATTGGTCTGCTTTTGACCTTTACTGTGTATTTTTCATTGGCATGAGGTAGTTGGCAAGTGTCGACAACGAATGCTAGTTCATTTGCAAGGTTGTTTTGATTTCTTGGGACAGAGGTAAGTTCATATTTTTCAAATGTTTTTAGGAGGTATAAGGAAGAATTTCTATATTCTCTTAACCTAGGATTTTTGGCTAAATATTCTCCTTTAATTTTCCTAATAATTACCTCAGAATCTCCCTAAACGGAAATCCTCTTACCTCCTATATTTTTGAGCAATTGTAAACCTAGGAGAAGAGCTTCATATTTTGCAATATTGTTTGTACATTGAAAATCCAGCTTGTAAGAGTGACCTTCATTAGTGTTGTGTATCCAAACACCTACTCCTGAACTAGCTTTGCCACAAGAGCCATCAAAGCTCATGTTCCAAAGAATTTCAAGTTTAGATTTACCATTGTGTTGTTGTTCATGGCTGTTAGGGTTTTGAATATTACGTTATTCATTTTGTGCTTGGTTTGATTGTTATGACAGGTCTTGCTCTTCCTCTTTTCTATCTACTTGTTCATTAATGTCATCTTCATTGTACAAGATAAACAAATCAAGGTCTGAATGGAAAAAATAGAGAGGGGTGTTATTTGTCTTATCTTGGATTCTTACCATGTATTTCATGTGAGATTCTCTGTACAACCTTCTTGTTTGGTTAAAGACTATAATGGTAGCATATTTCATGTCCATTCAGAGGGTTCCTTGGAGTTTGGCTCCCCATAATCTTGATAAAAGCATGCCATATTTTGGGGGAATGTCAACCACTACAATATCCATTACAAGGCTCTTGGTTGGTATTGTGCCAGATTAACACATAGATCTTTGATTAGGCCCAGACATTTAACTCTACTTGAATCAAAAGTGGACAAGTATTTGTTTGGTCTGGTTATTTCAAGGCCTAATCTTTCCATCACTACCTTTGCCATGAGGTTATGTGAAGCACCAAAATCTAGCATGGCATTGTGTAGGATTTTGTCATGGATGTTCAAACTGACTTAGAATGGAGGCACTCCTCCCTCTTGAAACTTTCCCTCTACCTCTAGACCAAAAATTTTTTTGGCTTGTCATCACTCAGATTTAGAGTATCAGTGTCATTTCCTATGTTTAAAGCCTTCAAAACTTGAGATCTATATACATCTTGAGTCACTAATTCAGTAAGGGGTATGGCTATTTTTATCTTGGCAATTTCACTCTCAATACTGAATGGTGTCTGTGTTCTTGGTAGATCAGTTTTATCAAGCATATTTTTTTAAACAACTTTAGCTTGCTGATTTTTGTTTGGAATCTTAGTTAAAACAGTTTTTTCAGGGCCACTAGTAGATGTACTAGGGCAACTATGGTCACCATCCTGTTGGCTAATTTTTCTTTTTCCTTGTTCAACATTCTTAGCCATGGTCTTTGTATTTTCTGCTGTCTTTCTAGGAGTGATCTCAGGGGTCTTCCTAGAAGAAAATTCTAGTTTGTTTCTCTTGGGGATATCTTGGGTTTTCCTAATTCTAAGGTCATACTGCCTATGAACCTCAATGATAGCATTTTCAAATCCTAGTTTATATTCTTTGAAATCCTCATATGTTCTTTTAGCTTGGTTTTAGGAAAACATACTTTGTTATTCTTCTATGAGGAAAACAACATCCTTATTATCAGAGCCTATTATATTCACATGGTTTTCCTCTGGCTCAGTCTCTCTCTCCTCTTCATCTACATAGTTTTCTTGGAAAGGAGGTCTGGTTTGCTGGTCATTTTCTCTTTGTCTTGTTTGAGGAGGATCTCTTTTGAAGTTTTGGTTTATGTTTTTGTTTGTAGGATTTTTTTGGTTTTCCCTAGGGGGTTCTCTTTCATTTAAGTTATTTCTCTCCATCATCTTTTCCATTTTCCTAACTAAATTGTCCATTTTAGCATCAGATGTGGAGGCCATATGTTACTCTTTGTATGTAACCCTCTTTTTTGTTCTCATTCTAGCCCTTTTATCAATTATATTGGATCCTATACTTACGAATCCCCTTTTCTTGTCTTCTAGGGTAAGGGGATCTCTTTCTCTGAAATATCCCCAAATTGGGATTGCTAGCAAGGCATGCCTGAAAAACATATTTTTTAGGAATGGATGCTACAGAATGTAGAAAATTCTGTTTCCCACCCCGGTTTTCAGTTTTCACCTTATTACTCCAAAATAGTTAAATGCCCTTTCCCATAACCATACATTAAAAAACTGGAAAATAAATTTTGCTGAAAACACAAATTCTGGAAATTTTTCAGAATGCTGGAAAATGCAGAAATAAAAAAACAGCAGTAACAAACAGCCATTCAACACATCATAACACAGTAATTTTTGGTCAAGGTGACCCTGGAAAAACCCCCTACAACTCTTGGGGAAAACCAGTTCGAAAGCTCCTTCTTATTTCTGGAAAAATGCTTTTTACAGTGATAGAAATATTCAGCAAAATAAATAATCAGCAAACAGACTTTTACAACTTATCTCTTTTTCCGTGCTTAACCACTGCCTCGGAAAACGCACAAACAGCGAAACAGGAACAACAATAAATGTTGTACGGATTTCTCGATTTGCGTGCCCAGAAATCTGCAATAAATGCAGCTGTACGGCCACCTTGAAATCTGTGCCAAAACAACAATAAATGCTGCTGTACGGACCTCGAAATTCGTGCCAAAAACGCTGCAAAACTCTGCTGTACGGTACAGCCACTAGCTGCCTCGATTTCTGTGCCAAATACTGCTGTACGGCCCTGCTGTACGGCCTTGCTGTACGGCCTCCCTGCCTAGGAAACCGTGCAAAAATCAGCCTGCTGTTTGCTAAATCTGCTGCACTTGTCTGCTGAAATGTTTTGCTGAAATGCTGCCTTGGAATGCGTGCCAAGCTGCTGCCTCCTTCTCCTCACTGCCCAGAAATCTCCCTTGCTCTCTTGCTCTCCTTCTCCCAATCTGCTCATGAAAGAAAATGAATGACCTTTTCCTCCTTTTCCTCCTTTAACCTAACCCTAAGTGACTTTTGGGGAATCCCTAAATCCAATGGCTGAGATAGATTGAGATCTAGGGCTGAGATTAAATGCTCATTTAAATCTCACTTTCTATTTTTTAATTCACCCCACTTTAATAGAGACCCACTTAGTCTTTTATTTCCAAAGTCACTTTTTTCCTTTCTAATTTTATATTGACTTTATTAAAGTCACTTTAAAATTAGACTTGACTTTATAACTTTATAAAGTCACTTTAGTAACTTTATCACTTAAGTCACTTTTAAATTAGATTTAACTTTATAAAAAATTATAAAGTTACTTTAGGAGAAAAATTAAATTCTTTTGGACACTTTTTCCTAGGCCAAAGATCAAAGCCTTAGGGAACCACCTGTCCTCCGGTACCAAATTTCAACACTCCCTCTTACCGAGGAAGGTGTTCCTCAATCTGCTCATGAAAGAAATGAATGACCTTTTCCTCCTTTTCCTCCTTTAACCTAACCCTAAGTGACTTTTGGGGAATCCCTAAATCCAATGGCTGAGATAGATTGAGATCTAGGGCTGAGATTAAATGCTCATTTAAATCTCACTTTCTATTTTTTAATTCACCCCACTTAGTCATTTATTTCCAAAGTCACTTTTCCTTTCTAATTTTACATTGACTTTATTAAAGTCACTTTAAAATTAGACTTTAGTAACTTTATCACTTAAAGTCACTTTAAAATTAGACTTTAGTAACTTTATCACTTAAAGTCACTTTTAAATTAGATTTAACTTTATAAAATTATAAAGTCACTTTAGGAGAAAAATTAAATTCTTTTGGACACTTTTCCCTAGGCCAAAGATCAAAACCTTAGGGAACCACCTGTCCTCCGGTAACCAAATTTCAACACTCCCTCTTACCGAGGAAGGTGTTCCTCACCACACCCATCTTGTCTCTGAAGTAGACATGCTTGCCCTGTGGTAAGGCTTTGGTAAGAATATCTGCAACCTGCTCATCAGTGGGAATATACTCAAGCTTCACAGCTCCTTTCTGAACATAGTCTCTGATGAAGTGATATTTGATCCCGATATGCTTTGACCTGTCATGAAATACCGGATTCTCCGTGAGTTTAATGCAACTCTGATTATCACAGTAAATCACTGAAGGTCTCAACGGCTGACCAAATAAGCCAAACAACATCTTGCGAAGCCCGATGGCCTCACAACTAGCTAGACTGGCTGCCATATACTCTGCTTCCGCTGAACTTAATGCTACCGATCGCTACTTCCGCCGAACCATGACACCACCGCCGAACCCAACCCAAAACAAGACCAAGTGCTCTTCCTATCGAAGCACAACCTGCGCAATCGAATCGCAACCTACCAATTCTACCCATCCCCCGCCTAGGTTTCTGTACCATAATCCATCATTCCCCGCAAGTATCATTAAAATGTGTTTTGTACCACCCAAATGCTGAACCTTCCTAGGCTCAATACAACCGGCTCATCGTGTTGATCGCAAAACATGGTGTTGATCGCAAAACAAATATCCTGTCTAGTGTTGACCAAATACATCAAGGAACCAATCACCAGCTCGTACAATGTGGGATCCACCTCGAATCCGGCTACGAAGCTTCTTCCGCTTGGTGATCACCTGTCGACATGGGTCTACAATCCTCCATGTGGAATCTGCCAAGGATGTCCACAATATACTTCCCCTGTCCCAGGAGGAAATGCCCCTCCTCCTGCCACACCTCCAAACCCAAAAAGTAATGCATCAAGCCGATGTCCTTCATCTCAAACTCCACCGCAATATCTCTCTTGCAGTGCTCTATGAGTCTCTCTGCACCTGTAATGACTAAGTCATCCACATACAACACCAGAATGAGAGGCTCCTCACCTATCACAATATAGTAAAGGTTCGAATCTGCCTCACTCTTTGTGAAACCCATCTTCTGCAAGTAAGTATCTATCCTGGAGTACCAAGCTCTGGGAGCTTGCTTCAGGCCATAAAGGGCCTTCTTCAGTCTGCAAACATGGGACTCCTTCCCATGCGCCTCAAAGCCCTATGGCTGCTCAATGTACACCTCCTCCTGTATGAAGCCATTGAGAAATGCGGTCTTCACATCCATCTGGTGGATCTTCCAACCCATCTCTGCTGCTATCGATATAATGGAGCGGATCGAAGTATATCGAGCCACGGGAGTGAAGGTCTCCTCATAATCAACTCCCTCTACCCGGGAGAACCCTCTAGCCACAAACCTCGCTTTGAATTTCTCAATGCTGCCATCTGCAGCATGCTTTACCTTGTAAAGCCATCTGGAAGTAACCACGGATTTGCCCTCAGGCCTCGGCACCACCTCCCAAACATCATTCTTCATGATAGAAGAATACTCCTCCCGCATGGCCTCTCTCCAGACCTGCTGGCTAGCTGCCTCCTCATAGCTAGAAGGCTCAGAGTCAAGGATGCTGGTAGCCATTGCCATATAGCTACAAAACCTCTCAGGTGGTCTGCTCTCTCTGACCGGCCTCTTAGGCTCAGCAACAGATGTGGCATCTCTCAAGGTGTCCTGAAGCCACTTGGGCTTCCTCTTCCCCGAGCACACTTCTCCTGCTGGAGAATAAAACTCCTCCTCCTCAACATCAGGAGCCTGAACTCCTGACTGTCTGTTTGCTGTCCTCCTGCCTGCACCTGAACCTGTAGATGCTGAGGTACCGTGTGAATCGGCCCACGTTGACTCCCAAAGAATCATCGGACCGCTTCCGCATGCCACCGTAGGCACGCCCCTCTCCGACTCCTGAGCCACCCCACCGATGGACTCCGACATCACAGAGCGGCCCCCGATCCTCCGTCCCCGCCCACCGGATCCCCGCACGGTCGGGACCGCCGCCGGAGGTCCCACGACCAGGCACACCGCCAGACCCCCAGTGCTCTGTCTCTCCTCGAACTCCACATCTGTCCCAGACACACCTTTCCTCTCAGGCACACGTTGTTGCGAAATCCGAAAGGTCTAGGGTTCACCGTAGTCGGCACATCTCTTCTGCAGTCTGCTGACAATCCTTCTTAACAAAGAGAGCATGTGGTCAAACCAAAGATACGAGATATCAAATAATGCTTCTTCCTTAAAAGCCTCCTTGGAGTCATGTGCCCTAAGGCATGATGCACTCGTTCGCAAATAAATGTTCGTGTTGCAGGCCTCTGCCCACAAAAACAATGGCAACCCCCGATCATGTAACATGGCTTTGGCAGCCCCTCCGATGGATCTGTTCTTCCTCTCCGCAACCCCGTTCTGCTGGGGGTTGTAAGGAACAGTGAGCTCCCTCCTAATGCCTGCCTCCGCACAATAGTCAACAAACTCTCCAAGGGTGTACTCTCCTCCATTGTCCGACCTCAGGGACTTGATCTTCCGACCTGTCCGTGTCTCCACAAGAGCTCTGAACTCCTGAAACCGCTTGAAGACCTCACTCTTGGTCTTCAAGAAATAAATCCAGGTCCTCCTGGAGTGATCATCAATGAATAACACATAGTACTCATATCGACTCAAGGAAACATGAGACATCCGACCGCTCACATCGGAATGAATCAAATCAAGTATCCCAGTCGCTCTGCTGTCACTGCTGGGAAAAGGGGATTTGGCAAACTTGCCCATCGCACATCCTCTACAAGTATCAAAGTGATCAGTACTGAAATCTGGCACACCTGTAGTGATCTCCTGCAAAGTCCTCAAGGCTCCATGATACATGTGCCCCATCCTGCGGTGCCAAATATCACACAACTCAGAACTGCTAGCTCTACTGTCGGTACTGCTGCTCAATGCCAAAAGGGACTGAAATGCAAACTTGTACACCTTTGCATGGCGTACACCTATCACTCTAGCTGAATCAGCTGGAGTGCCCCTGGGATACATCAACACCTGTCCTCCCCTGAACAATACCTCATATCCTCTATCCTCCAAAGCTGAGATGGATATGAGGTTCTTCCTCATCCCTGGCACATAAAGAAAATCTGACACCTTCAAGGGAGGTTTGGACTCCCTCTGGAATGTCAATGTTCCCACACCGACTGCTCTAACAACTCTGTCATCACCGAGTACTACCTCTACATCAGTGCCACTCTCTGAAAGCTCTGAGAAGTACTCACGGAATCCTGTCATGTGACGTGAAGCCCCACTGTCCACATACCAGATACCTGAAGATGCTCCGCTAATCAAGGGAAATGCATGCTCCCTCTGAACCTGTGTGGCAGGTAATCCTGCACAAGAAGACTCACACGCAATGAACCCAAACTCCTGGTCAAAGCGATCTGCAAAGTCCTCAACCTCTCCTGAAGCTACCATGCTCTGGTTCTTCCCCTTCTTTTTCTTCTTCTTCAGAAACACAACTGCATAGTGTCCCATCTTCTGAAAATTCCAACACTTCACTTTGGAATAGTCCTTCTGTGTGTTATCCTATTTACCTTTACCTTTTCCTTTTCCCCCACCATTGCTTGTGGAAGCCTGCTTCTTCGCTTTGCCTTTCTTGCATCCTGCCAACAGTGCTACATCCTCATCCTGCTCAATTGGCTTGGCTGCCCCAAGCTGACCTTTCCTGATCTTTGTCTAAATGCAATCATCCGAAAACCTCTCCCATGTGGGAAGGGTCTCACGTGCACAAACTCCATCAGCAAAGTTCATCCATGAACGGGGGAGACCATTCACTGCAATCCACACCAACTCAGTGGGTGGAATGGCCTCTCTAATCGCTGCCAACTCATCTCTCACATTAGTAATCTTTGTGAGATATCCAGCTGCACTATCATTACCCATCTTAATGGTCTTCAGCTTCTCCTTCAGGACCATTTTCTGGTTCTCATTGGTACTCTGGTAGAGATTGGACAATGCTGTCCACATCTCATGAGCATTTCTCTTCCCTCTCACATGAGGAATGCAATGGTATTTGATTCCGTCTAGAATCAATCTCTTACCCTTGTTGTTCTTTTTATTATATGCTGCCAACTGAGTAGCATCAGTAGGCACATTCACAAGGTTCTGTGTGGTATGCACCATAATGTCCCAGACTTCTGCCTCCTCAAAGATACTCTGCATTCTCTCCTTCCAAATGTTGTAATTGGAATGCCCATCCAACCTATCCTCCACCCTCAGTCCCAAAGACATCCTGCTATCCTAAAACTGAAAAATAGCATTGCTGTAGTAAAGATAAAACTGTTGTTTGTGAAAAATCAGCTTGCTGGAATTTTCTGAGTGAAAAATCAGCAGGCTGTAATTTTCCTCCTTGCTGTCCCAAACTGCTGTTCAACACTCAACCTCTGATACCATGTAGAAATTTATAGTTTCCCACCCCGGTTTTCAGTTTTCACCTTATTACTCCAAAATAGTTAAATGCCCTTTCCCATAACCATACATTCAACAACTGAAAAAATAAATTTTGCTGAAAACACAAATTCTGGAAATTTTTCAGAATGCTGTAAATGCAGAAATAAAATAACAGCAGTAACAAACAGTCATTCAACACATCATAACTCAGAAATTTTTGGTCAAGGTGACCTTGGAAAAACCCCCTACAACTCTTGGGGAAAACCAGTTTGAAAGCTCCTTCTTATTTCTGGAAAAATGCTTTTTACAGTGATAGAAATATTCAGCAAAATAAATAATCAGCAAACAGACTTTTACAACTTATCTCTTTTTTCGTGCTTAACCACCGCCTCGGAAAACGTGCAAACAAAACAAAAGAACAAAGAATAAATGCCGTATGGATTTTCGATTTGCGTGCCCGTAAATCCGCAATAAATGCAACAGACGTGACCACCTCGAAACTGCCAAAATGAATACGTCGCTATACGCACTTCGAAACTATGCCAAAAAAATGCCGTAAACTCACAGACGCACATGCTCAGATGCCCTCTGTACTGCAACCCCAATACCGCTGTACTACTGATGTACGGCCGCCGTACCTACTTAGCCGTACGGCCTCCGTTTGCCATATGCAAAAATCACTCGTTATTTGCTAACCGCCACTTGTCTTGCTAAAATGTCTCGCTGAAATGCCGCCTTGGAATGATGCCAAGTCGTCGCCTCCTTCTCCTCACTACCCAAAAATCTCCCTTGCTCTCTTGCTCTCCTTCTCTCAATCTGCTCATGAAAGAATGAATGACCTTTTCCTCCTTTTCCTCCTTTAACCTAACCCTAAGTGACTTTTGGGGAATCCCTAAATCCAATGGCTGAGATAGATTGAGATCTAGGGCTGAGATTAAATGCTCATTTAAATCTCACTTTCTATTTTTTAATTCACCCCACTTTAATAAAGACCCACTTAGTCTTTTATTTCCAAATTCACTTTTTCCTTTCTAATTTTATATTGACTTTATTAAAGTCACTTTAAAATTAGACTTGACCTTATAACTTTATAAAGTCACTTTAGTAACTTTATCACTTAAGTCACTTTTAAATTAGATTTAACTTTATAAAAATTATAAAGTTACTTTAGGAGAAAAATTAAATTCTTTTGGACACTTTTCCCTAGGCCAAAGATCAAAGCCTTAGGGAACCACCTATCCTCCGGTACCAAATTTCAACACAGAAAATAATATTATCCCTTGGGTCTCTTAGATTTGATAATATAAGATCCAAATACAAGAGGAAATCAGAAACCAAGCAAACTAGGTGAGATAAAAAGGCCTCTCACACCTAGAATGGCCGGAAAATGCCCAATAATGGGACTGCAACAATATGTAAACACAATTTTGGAGCTTCAGAAGGCTATTAATCCATGTAATGTGTCAATAAACACATTATCATTAGTTTATGTTACAAAAAAAACTTCTTCTTCATTTTAGGACCCAAAAAGTGGGGAAAATCAGCAATTTATACGCTAAAAAGGTTAATTTCAAAGATCTGCATAAAAACATAAAAAAATTATAGTTGGATCCCTTATAATATGTTATAGGGGACTTACATATCAAATTTCATAAAAAACAAAGCACTCTAGCTATGTTAAACAGATCTCCCCGTCCCGGTATGGCTCAAAAAGGCCCAAACCCCATGACTTAGCTAATACAGAATTTGTGGAAGCCTTCAAAGCATATTTTTCAGAGGTTTTATGATACAATATTATGGAAATATCCAATATGGAGTGTATTATATCAGATCATGAATAAAAATAGAGTATCAGTCTCTTTTACACATTTTATAGTGACCCGGCAAGGGTTTCATGAAAGTGCAAGTGTGAGAATGATAGATCTACAGAATATGGATCTTGAAAATGTAGTACACTGCAGATTTATAATAAAATATCTGAATAATACATGAGAGTGAAGAATAATGAATTACAATGCTTTCTGGGAGAAGGGTTGGCCCTTAGTCCAAGGAACAAGCTCAAAAGCAAGGGGATAAACCCTGCTACTGCAACACTGATAGAATAACACAGTCCCTAAAAATAACTATGTTGGAAGAGATATATAGTATATTGGCCACATTCCAAGATCTAAATATTAGCCCAAAGTGCTAATACACTCTTCCAGGAGGATAAAAGACTCACTCACTAAGAAGAGGCATTAGTATAGTTTAGATCTGAATAGATCTAGTCTCTACTTGTTGCAACTCACTGAAAAAAGTAAACCCTAACAGTATTTACACTATTTGAGGGAGATGGAGCTTGGCCATATGCCTGATAGTGGAAGAGAAGTACAATTCCCTCCAAGAGCTACTCAATGGAAGGAGAGAGAATCCCTAAACAGGAAATCCTCACAAGTCTCTGCTAAATAGCCAAGAGAACTCGAATTGTCTAAACAGACATCAAAATAAAATATCATGAACAACCTTCTCTTGAGCCTTCCCCTTCCTTTTATAAGATGATAGCTTGAGAAACCCTAAACCACCTTCAAAACTCTAGCTCCTTTCACATGAAGATCCTCCATCTAAAACTGTGCTGATCAAAAAGGAGGTTCAATGCATTTAGATAGTGTTGTGATTTGGTCATGTTGACCCAGTCAATTTCCTCAATCCTTGTTCACATACAAGTGAATTTTATTGAGACAACCCTTATTTTCCTCTGTTCACATTGGGCATTGATTTATTTTGATGTTTTTAGGAGTTTACATGTCCTCCTTTACATTTTATTCATCAATTAAGAAAATAAAAATAAAATGAAATATTCCTATTAGCTTGGGCTAATTAGGAATATTACAGTCCTCCCCTCCAAAAAAGTTGCTTTCCCTCAAGCAAATAATAAGGTGAGTGCTACAAATTCTCCCATGTTCCCATTAGAACATGTATTGCAGAAAATGTGGGAATCTCCTCCCCAAAAGGACACATTCAAACCATGTGCCTCACTCAACATCATGTCTCCCATCAAGATAAAAACAACACCAGAAAGTGGGTTCATGATTGGCATCAAAACAGGGGAATTACTGATGGTTTCATAAGGTGTTGGAAGGTACAAAAATTTTCCCAAGTGGTGATAGCGCAGTTTTTCAAACTGCTGCTTCAGAAAAATACATGGAAAATTGTTTCTTGATACATGGTTAATCATATGAATCAACTGAGCATACATGTAATGAAAAAACATCTGCCCAAGGCCACATAAGAGATGGTTGTCTCCATCATATGGTTTGGCCCAACATTGGTCATGGAGCAAAATCAAGAGCTTGCTTACTTTTGGAGCAATGCACTACCAAGAGATGGTAAGAGCATGCAAATATTGTGTTGCACAAAAAAATATCTCACCATATGTTGGAAGTAAGAAGACACATGGATCCATGAATGGATCCTCCATAGTAGTTTGGCACACTTCCATGAAGAGAAATGAACCAAGTACTTCCTGGAAATCCTCTCCCTCATGCTAGGAAACCCAAGACAAGAAGAGTACATCATAGTAATAGATGTCCCCATCTACTACCTCATATTCCTTACCTCCTCTTTTCCCATCAAGTGCATCAAGTGTGAAGTGATCCTAAGGATACTCCATCAATAAACCCCAGCTCCAAAGTGGCAACGTTGTTGGCCTATGCAAATAGGCTCCATCCAACTCATGGCTCCAATCTTTGACATGCAGAATGTCAAAGGCACCTCCCATAATGCTGCTACACATAAGAAGTCTCTCTCATTGGGAAAGTACCTCTTGAACATCTAAGGCCAAGAAATAGCCCCTTTTCACTTTCATAGTTCCATCCTCTACTCCTACAACATCATGAAAAATGTGAGAGCAAATCTGCCCTTGCTCTCCCAACAACACCCCAAGCAGCAAAATATTTTGTTGCCTCCTCATACTTCCATCATCCAAATCATGTAGTGAAAACATGGTGATTGGCATGAAGAATGTCATGTCAACACAATGTGTCCATACTCCTTGCTGCCCCATGATGCAAGTATCCTGCCACATACCCTTGGAAAAAGGATGATGACCAAACTCTTTCAATAGTAACCAACGCATCCAAGCCTCTTGCTGCCCAGTATCATAGATTTGCAAGTAGCTTTCCAGCTCCTTGCTCATCATCCACACCCAGCCATCCACATGTGGGTGCCCTCCATCATATTATTCCTTATCATTCTGCCAAGGAAGACTATCATCCTCCCAAATCAGATTTCTGCTCTTACATTTCATGGGAAGTTGAAATGCAATCTTCTCAAGGATCAATTTGATCCCATAAGGACCCAAATAGGCGGTAGGAAAAAACCTCCCATAATGATGTGTATGGCACAAGAAGTGTCCAACACACATATGAGAGATGTTATCCATCCGAAGATGTCCTCCATCATCTATCTATTCCTCCTTGAATCCATGAAGATCCAAGTGTGAGAAGGAAAGAGTCTCCTCAGACTGTTGAAGAACTTTGCACTCCATGATGTGTTGAAGTGCACCTCCAATGAGACCTCGCCATGAGATGTAATACTCCTAATTAGCCCAAGCTAATAGGAATATTTAATTTTGTTTTAATTTTCTTAATTGATGAATAAAATGTAAAGGAGGACATGTAAACTCCTAAAAACATAAAAATAAATCAATGCCCAATGTGAACAGAGGAAAATCAAGGCTGTCTCAATAATATACACTTATACGTGAACAAGGATTGAGGAGATTTACCGGCTCAACAAAACCAAATCACAACACTGTCCAGATGCATTGAACCTCCTTGTTGATCATCGCAGTTCTAGATGGAGGGTATTCATGTGAAAGGAGCTAGATTTTTGAAGGTGGTTTAGGGTTTCTCAAGCTCTCATCTTATAAAAGTAAGGGGAAGGCTCAAGAGAAGGTTTGTCATGATATTATATTTTCAGAGTGTATTGTCTGCTTAGACATATCTCATTCTCTTGGCTGTTTAGCAGAGAATTGTGAGGATTTCCTGTTTAGGGATTCTCTCTCCTTCCATTGAGTAGATATTGGAGGGAATTGTACTACTCTTCCACTATCGGGAATTTGGCCAAGCTCCATCTCCCTTAGACAGTGTAAATCCTATTGGGGTTTACTTGTTTCAGTGAGCTGCAGCAAGTGGAGACTAGATCTGATTAGATCTAGATTATACTAGTACCTCTTCTCAGTGAGTGAGTATTTTATCCTCCTGGAAGAGTGTATTAGCTGTTGGGCATCATTTTTTGATCTTGGCATCAGGCCAAATTTTCCACAAAGCATACAACATAGTTTGATCCCTGAAACTGCGTTATTTTCAGTTGTATAATTGCAGGGTGTTTTGGCAATAGTTTGGAGGAGAGATCTTTGGTGTATGGATTCTTCCTTCACCGTGGTGATCCATGGATTAGCCATATAATCCATGTCTATTTCAGATCTGATCTATTTACTGTTATTTTCACTTCATATTTTTTGAATATTTCTGTAGATATGCTGCAGTAAAACTCAGATCTACTCCTGTTCTTTCATGTAATGCTGAAAACCCCAAGGGGTATGTATAATAAGGAAATTTTTACATATGGATCTGTTGTAGATATAATTTTTTATGTAATATCTTGCTCTAGATCTAATTTATAAGCTACTACTGTAGTATACTGTGTTTTCAGATCTAGATCTACAAATCTGTACTTTTAAATAGTGGATCTCATGAAACACTTGCCGGGTTATCCTCTTTGATGTATAAAGGAGCTGAATCTCCATTTTTCTTCATTCTTTCATGTAACAAACTCCAGATCTGATAGTCAAGCTATTTCGCATTCAAAACCTTTAGAAAATCATGATGCATAAGCTTCAGTTAATTTCTGTTGAGTCAAGTCATGTGGATTGGGCATTTTTAAGCCATATCGGGAGTGGGAGATCTATTTAACATAGCTAGAGTCATTTGTTTCAGATAAAATTTGGTATGTACATCCCTCATGACCTAAGCTAAGGGATCCCACCATCCTTCCCTTATTTTTACGCACATTTATGAAATGGACGTTTTTAGGGCTAAAATAACTGCCTTTCCCCACTTTGGGTTAAAGGAATGAATCATAATGTTTGTTGCTGTACATATTATTGAAGAAAATATGATTTAATATATGTTATGAGCTTAATGGTTGCATCTCAAACTCTGGAATACCTTAAGGTATTCTATTTTTTGTATAAAATCCCTATTTTTGGATATTACAGTGGTATCAAAGCATGATCTCTGGCTCAGCCTGTGAGATCCAGATATTAAAATAATAAAAATAAGTAGAGAAAAAAATTATGGAGAGGATGAGATTACTCTCATCAGTTTTCAGATCTAGAGAGGACCTTCCCAAGGAGGTTAAGAAGATAGAAGAAGGAGAAGAGGAAGGACCATGCACTTCCTACTCTCACAAAGCAAAAGGCAAGAAGCATGGAGGACACTTGGATCAACAGATCCTGAGTGAGTACCTTGTTGAGTATAAGTCTCAACCTAGAGCCTTCAAGGAGACTCTAGCCTTCCCACATTTCATTCAACTGAAGGAAGGAAGGAGACACTGCAGCAAGAGATAAATCAAGGGCAATAGGTTTCTATTGTCCACTTTTGATGGGACATCTACAACCCAAGCTTGGGCAAGAAGACTCAATTCTTTTTTCCTACTACATTCAGTGGTAGAGAGAGAATCATTGGAGATTGCAGCGCTGCACCTTGAGGGGGTAGCAAGAAAATGGTGGTTAAGCAATGTGAGACATGCAAAAGTTTCTTCTTTTGCAGATTTCACTCAAAGGGTGATTAAGATATTTGATGAAGAGAGATTAGAGGAAGAGAAGTTCTCACCATCTCTTGAGAAGACTTGTATCAGCACTAGCAAAAATTTGGAGGGGCAACCTTCAAAATCGTCAGTTGAGGAAGCCAACACAATGGAAGAAAGAACTCTTGCAGCCATGCAAGGTGTTCCCAAAGGCCAGCAAGGTATGATTGTATTTCCACTTCCTCTTATTGTAGCAAATATTTTAGAGGGTTGTGGAAAATTGCTGTTACATGACCCAAAACCATCACTTACTGATAATATAGAGTAGTAGAGTTGCACTGTGTTGTCCAAAAGCAGCAGTGAAGAGAGGAGGACCCATTCCTCATGGGAGCAATTAGATGACAACTTCATTCAGGAAGTAGTGAAGACAAGGGATAGACATCTTGAGATGAGAAACATTTTCTCCTCTCTAGATGACACTTTCTCAATGAGCATGCCACAGCCCAAAGAGATACTTATACTTGCAGCAGATCCAAGACTCCACTGGTTTTGGAAGACCATGCATGAGGAGGAGGTCTCATCAAGAGATCCCAAGGAAGGTGCACTTCAACATTTCATGGAGTGCAAAGTTCTTCAACATTTTGAGGAGGTTCCTCCCTTCTCACACTTGGATCTTTATTGATTCAAGGAGGAACAGATAGATGATGGAGGACATCTTCAGATGGATAACATCTCTCATGGTTGTGATGGAAACTTATTGAGCCATACACATCATGATGGGAGGTTTTTTCCTACCACCTATTTGTGTCCTTATGGGGTCAAATTTATCATTGAGAAGATTTCATTTCAACATCCCATGAAATGCAAGAACAGAAATATGATTTGGGAGAATGATAGTCTTCCTTGGGAGAGTGCTAAGAAATAACAATATGGAAGGCACCCACATGTGGATGGATGGGTGTGGATGATGAGAAAGGAGCTGGAAAGCTACTTTCAAATCTATGATATTGGGCAGCAGGAGGCTTGGCTGCATTGGTTACTCTTAGAAGAGTTTGGTTATCATCCTCTTTCCAAGGGTATGTGGCAGGATACTTGCATCATGGGGAAGCAAGGAGTATGGACACATTATGTTGACATGACATTCTTCATGTCAATCACCATGTTTTCACTACATGATTTGGATGATGGGAGTATGAAGAGGAAACAAAAGATTTTGTTTCTTGGGATGTTCTTGGGAGAGCAAGGGCATATTTGATCTCATAGTTTTCATGATGTTGCAGGAGTATAAGATGGCACTATCACAGTGCAAAGGGGTTACTCCTTGGCCTTATATGCTTAAGAAGTACTTTTCCCATGGGAGAGACTTCTTATGTGTAGCAACATTATGGGAGATACCTTTGACATTCTACATGTCAAATATTGGAGCCATGAGTTGGAGAGAGCCTATTTGCATAGGCCAACATTGTTGCCACTTTGGAGATGGGGTTTGTTGATGGAGTATCCATAGGATCACTTCACACTTGATGCACTTGATGGGCAAAGAGGAGGTAAAGAAGATTAGGTAGTAGATGGGGACATCTATTACTATGATGTCCTCTTATTGTCTTGGGTTTCCAAGCATAACGGATAGGATTTGCATGCAGCACTTGGTTCATTTATCTTCATGGAAGTGTGCCAAACTACTATGGAGGATCCATTCATGGATCCATGTGTCTTCTTACTTCCAACATATGGTGAGAGCTTTGTTTGTGCAACACAATATTTGAATTCTCTTACCATCTCTTGGTAGTGCATTTCTCTAGAAGTAAGCAAGCTCCTAATTTTGCTCCATGACCAATGTTGGGCCAAACCATATGATGGAGACAACCATATCTTATGTGGCCTTGGGTAGATTTTTTTTCATTACATGTATTTTGAATTGATTCATATGATTAACCATGTATCAAGAAACAATTTTCCATGTATTTTTCTGAAGTAGCAGCCTGAAAAACTGCGCTGTCACCACTTGGGAAACTGTTGGTACCTTCCAACACCTTATGAAACCATTAGTAATTCCCCTGTTTTTATGCCAATCATGATCCAACTTTCTGGTGTTGTTTTCTTCTTCATGGGCGACGTGATGTTGAGGGAGGCACATGGGATGAACATGTCCTTTTGGGAAGGAGAGTCCCACATTTGCTGCAGTACATGTTCTAATGTGAACATGGGAGAATTTGCAATACTCACCTTATTAGTTTCTTGAGGGCAAGAAAAGTTTTTGGAGGGGAGGACTATAATATTCCTAATTAGCCCAAACTAATAAGAATATTTTATTTTGTTTTAATTTTCTTAATTGATGAATAAAATGTAAAGGATGACATGTAAACTCCTAAAAACATCAAAATAAATGAATGCCAAATGTGAACAAAGGAAAATCAGGGTTGTCTCAATAAAATACACTTGTACGTGAACAATGATTAAGGAGATTGACTGGGTCAACAGGACCAAATCACAACACTGTCCAGATGTTGTTGGCGAGGAATCAGGTCTCGCAGGCAAGACCCAGGTTCAAGGATTGGGGCCAACAAAGGAATCCGTTGTAGTCTAGAACCATGATGGCATTATCACCCTACTCCGGAGAGAAGAGAGTCTCACCCGAGGTTTGCCGCAACCACATACAGGAGGGGAATAGATCGATAGCAAGGAACGGATCTGAAACTCATGATTACCATTAAACAGATTGCATAAGCACTGGTATATCTGCAATAACATTCAGAGCATGAACAGGTATTAAGCAAATAAAATTTTAAACCATCGCAGCCATCAGGCATGCATAATAATTACACAGTAGGACAGTAACCTGCAATTGTATTGATATCTTCATCCACAATCGTCATTACATAGCTTCCGCAAGGAGAGCTTACAGTCTGATACAGATGCCTTACATAACAGAAAGGTAAATGAGAGAGCCCTAGGAAATACAGAGATATCCTGGCTGATCTCCTTTAGTCGCTCTATGTCCCGTCTCCTGTTGCATTCCTTTTCTTCTCGGCCGGGTGACTACTATTTATCCACCCACTTTCGCAACTGTTAGTTCCTCTTTTCGTTCTTCTTCAGCTGCTTCAAGCTTCTCTCTTGTTATCTGTGTGTTCCACTTTCTGTCTTCTACTGTATATCCTCATGCATTTGCTTTCTTCAGCTATCTCTTTCTTCTGCACCACCTTGATAGCTCCACGGCTTGCTATAGTTGCGAATTGGTTGCGATTGCCATGTGTCATCTTGCCGCAACCCAAAAAGGCCATCCTTTATTCAAAATGAAAAATATTCCAAACAAGTTTTCAAAAACAAGGGCCCCAACAGACCCCGACCACAGTTTCTTGACTCATCCCCGAGTCAATCACAAATGACAGTCTCTATCTCCATCGCCCCGCTTGAACTCATGCCCTGTTCGGCCTTTGTGCCTTCATTTTGTACCTGTTCCCGTTGTGCGCCATTAGCTTGTTCCTGTTCTCGTTGTGCGCCTTCTTCCGGTTGTTCAAACAAGGGCCCCAACTCCGGGACTCTGCAGAATGCTATAGCTCGAAGCTCAGTGAAGGTCGATACAGCTTGCTGCCATCCTTGCAAGAGTGAATCTATGTCTTCAGCGATCTTGGTGACATCGGCCTCTTCTAGGGGTGCTGGGATAGCCCTGAACATCGTGCTAATTTGGGTTTCGGCCTCAGCGGCTAGCTGTTGTATCGTCCTGGCGCTGTTTTGGAGGGGCGGGCGGAGCTCACGAATTACCTATTTGGCCTCTGTAGAATTGGCTTTTGTTTGCTGGATCTGTACTTCGAGCTCATCTTCTTGGCCGTATAATTGGTCAAACCTGGCGGGGTCCGTGACCTCTTGAATTTCCCAAGAAACTTGTTGTAGTTGTGCAGAGATTGGCTGTGCTTTGACAGTCAAGGCCAGTGAGCATTCCTGAAGACCCTTCAGGAGGTCATGCACCTCGCGCACCACAGAAGTGAGCACTTCCTGCATTTGGGTTGCTTGGCCCTGCTTTGCAGCAAATTGGGCTGAATAGGTAGCCGTTGGGTCGGGCAGTGCTGTGCATGCGGCTAATGCTGCGTGGAGCTCCGAATTTTCCCGGTGGAGACCAGTGAGTGAAGTCCGGATGTAGAAAGCTTGGGCGATGACATTCTGCTCTGCAACATCAGCAGGAAGCGAGGTATAATGAGCCTTTACCGAGGGCCATAGGCCTGAAAAATACCTGAGTTACGTTGTCTATCTGATCTTACAGGCATTCTTGCGCCATGATAAGCCAGTCGCGCTGTTCAGTAAGCGCCATGATTTGTTGTTGCTACTCTTCGCACCGCTGCTGCAGCTCTAAGTGAAGCCTTTCGGCTTGCTGGGCAGCCCTCTGAATGAATAAGTACAGCTGAGTTGTACCCCATGTTTCTAAGTTAGTTGTGCCCGAAGCACCCTGGTCCGGCCGCCTTTCTTGGAGGGGTTTCCCACTGGAAACTGAGCAGTTGGAATGCTTCGAAGGGGACAACGGTGTCTATTGTTGTGTTGGGTTGGCCATATTCAAATATGGCCGCTCCTGCTGATCAATTTGGCCAGTGGGGGGAGGATCAACATGCTCAGGCTGAGCCTCGGCCGAGTCGGCCCCAATGTTTGCTAGCTTGGTAAATATAGCAGATAAATAAACCCGAGGTGTGCCCACGGGGTCGACTGGTGGTACTACGGTAGCAGTACTGGAGTTAAATTCAGCCCCGTGGTCCCCGCTAAAGAGTTCTCTGATGAGCAGGTCGGACACAGTGGCAGATGAATTGGACGGAACGGATGAAGTGGTAGGTGGAGGTGGAACGGTGGATGGAGGTGGAATTGTGGATGGAGGGCGAATGTTAATAAACTCAAAAGGGTCAATAAGGGGCTCTTCCTGGATCAGTGCCCCTATATTTGTGGGCGGTGGCGGATCATCATCAGTAAGGTCCACCACCGAATTGGCTACGGTGGTGCAGGCCCGCTTAGCCAAAGGAGTTTCTAATTGTTCTGGAGTCCGGGCCTTTCCTCCCATCGGGGTGATGATAGGGCTTGCAGAGGTAAATAAAATGGTCAGGAGGGGAGAAGTAAGAGGAGTGGTAGGGGTGTGCAAAGTAGACCGAGAAATCTGAAATTCAGAAAATAAAGGGAACGGAGAAGCACCACTGGAAATAACCAGGCCACCGCATTGAAATTGCGTACTTGATTATTGAAGTGGTGGACGATGGGGACGAGCGGTTTGGGAAGTTCCTGTGGTGGTGCTTCCGCATCCATCTCGACAGGCTGTTGCAATGGCAACATCCGCTCAAAGTTGTACCTAGGGAGGCCATCGCGGGTGTGCTTCATGACCCCTGGCCATGAACAGACTTCGCGGTGGAAGGTGGCATCGTCCAGCTGGAACTTCAATGACGTCATGTGGAAGGTGGCTTCTGGCACGCAAGTGGGTCGGAGGTAAGTATGCCTGTGACTTACCCTGAACCACACTTGCTCACTATACTCATCCAACAGGTTCCTGGGCACCCGTTGCTGACCGGCCACCACGTCCGTCATTAGCCCATACCAGGACTGAAACGCCTCTGCATTCACCTGTTTGGTGCTCGAATCAACCGACACCTTCCATGGAGTAAGCTTCATCGTGAGGGGTTGGCCCTCTAGAATCTCTACTGGTATCCGGACAAGAGGAGTGTGCCATTTCCACATGGCAAAAGCAATGATCAAGTATCCATAAATAAAGCTGGTCGTGCACTTGTAGTTTTCTTCGCACGCAACAAATAGCTCTTTCAACAGAAAGGAGCACCAATTCAGTGTGGCACCCTGAACGCAGTGCTCCGCAATAGAGATAGTGTCCAAGGTGCATTCGCCCTTGGTGTAGTGCCTCATTGTCTTGCTAGAAATGAGGTAGCAAGAAAATTTAATCTCGGGCGTATTGATGAGCTCTATCTTGGCTCCCTTCCCTCCCTGCCGGGTGCCGTATTTGTTGTATAGGTCTGCGTCCCCAGATTTCTGTGCGCGCTTAGAGGTGGTCTGACATGCGATCGAGACATCCACACCATTCTGTGAGAGCCCAGTCAGACGATGGATGTCTTCAACGTGAATGGGAATTTCCTTGTTCAGCCACAAGGACCCATTCTGAATGCGGCTAAGTAAGAAATGAGTGCACTGCAAAACCAGTCCAGTGGTCCCGAAGACCAGAAGATTTCTAAGATTCATGAGAGAATATTGCTGAAGGCCCTGGAATGCTGGTAAAATTTGGTTAGCGGAGTTCCCAGCTGTGCTGTAATAGTGTTCCATATACACTTGCCAATTGAGCGCCGGGAATTCAGACGAGTTGGAAAGGTTGGCATCTATCAAAGCTACACTGTCGTATTTCCCAACCAGAGACTTTGTCTTGTGAATCCTACTGTCAAGCTCTGGTTTGACAACGGATAGGAGGGCCTTCGGCATTTTTGCTCAACGTTGATAGACCAGTAGAATTCGCCTTGGTCTCCCCTCTTGAGCCTGTGTGTTCTGAGACTTCAACTACTCTAGTGCTACTACAATTGCTAATTCGAACTGGTTCGGCATTCTCGTGCTTTTGGGTGTCATGCAAGTTATGTCATCACCTGGCACGAGTGGAGTTGATGAGACCCCTTAACAAGTTAATTCCTGCTGGCATTATTTTCTGTGAGAATCATGCGATCAATCGTGTGCCAATGGGTATTCTGACAGTTGCTGATAGTGGCATGGGGAAATGGGTAGACGCGATGGCTGAGGTAATTGCAGATGATGGAAAAATGATTATGGCAAGGTTACTTCCAATTATGGTAATTTATCATGCAAATATAGACGATCCTACGGACTGAAACAAGTACTAACTGACATGACCTGGACTGACATTGACACGTGTATGAAGCCTACTGGGATGACACGTTGGACGCACCCCTCCCTGACCACAGTCGGTTGTGGTGCGGTCTCGTAACAGAGGGATTATTGACAAATGATGCAGGAACGAAAAACACTACCTATGCTCATCCCGGTTGCGGGAGAGTTATTCGACTACAGTACGCTACGGGTGCTCTCGGTTGCGAGAGTTATTGATGGATGTTGGAAGAAACTTATTCCTGGTAGGTTTTCAGGCGTGCGCCATTCACCCATCCCGATAAAAAAGTACCGTCCAGCTGAGCCAAACGAATGGCGCCGGACTCTCTAATCTCGACGACAAGGTAAGGTCCTAACCAGTGCATCTGCAGCTTTCCTGGAAACATCTGGTACTTGCTGTCGTATAAAAGGACCTTGCCGCCAACCTGGAATGATTTGTTCTTGATGTGGCGATCGTGTCACGCTTTCTGCCTATCCTTTTGAACCTTCTGATGAAATTCCGCCAGGAACCGGGCTTCGTCCAGTTCCTGTAATTCATGTAGGTGCTCCTGGAGCGATGCTTCTTCCGAGAACTTGAGAGTCATGGAAATTAAAAGACTTGGTACCATGAACTCAGTGGGGATCACAACTTCCTGGCCATACACCAACTGGAACGGTGTCTGATTGGTCAAGCGCTTCACCATAGTCTGGTAGGCCCAGAGTGTTGCTGGTAGCCATTCATCCCAGTCATCCCGCTGGGCGTTACAGATCTTTGTTAACCCCTTTTCAAGAATTTTATTAAATTCTTCAACAGTACCATTGGACTGCGGGTGGTACGGGCTGCTTTTGTGATGTTGAATCATAAACGTGTCCAACAATGACTTGACCATGTCATTAATGAAATGCATACCTTGTGTTGAGCCTCAAATTTGTGCTTTCCTTCACCTCATTTTACCTCATTCTCCCTTGTCCATTTCTATTTTAAACCCAATTGATCAATAAAAATAGTTAAAATTACTTCTAGAATGGTTTACATGACTGACTTGTTGAATTTTGTGATTTTTTCCATTGTTAAGCATTTTGACCGGAACTAGCTGCAGAATGCAGACATTCCGTAGCTAACCGGTGATTCTGCAGCTACCTTCATGTTTGAGTATGTTCCAAGTGGCCTCTTGAGGAAAAACGCATATGGGCATGATCCACGTCGTGCCTACATGGTTTGTTGCTCATCATGGAAGAGGAAATGAATTCTGGGTACGGTTATGCACGTGGGAACACATTTGTGAAGGAAGACTCCTACTAGGACTGTCTCAGTCCAGATGTCTTGTCTTCTTCACGTAGCCACCTCAAAGACTCCTAAGATGATTCGGATAAGGAAAGACATTATTCCTAAATTGTTGTAATTATTGTTACTTGCATTTACTTTATAAACTCTTGAGTAGACCGAGAGCTTAGTTAGAGATTTTATGTTAGATTTGCTGCTAGATTTCGTTTAAACTCTGTGTTACGTCCTTGAAGACACAGAGTGTTATGTTCAAACTATTGCATCGTTAATGGAGCAGACAAAGTTATTTTGAAGGCGTGATTTAATTTGAAGTTGAATGCCGTCAAGTGGTAGAGGGCCCCTGCCTCTTGCACGGATTTCTTTTGCGTAAACTAGATAAGTTTTCCTAGCTGCCTTTACATTTTGCATTTGAATTGGTAGTTGTTTTGTTTTATCTACTGTAGTCGTATTCATTCTAGCTCTTCCACAAGAAGACACTCTT
Organism: Pinus albicaulis; assembly: GCA_034641835.2. Taxonomy (NCBI): domain Eukaryota; kingdom Viridiplantae; phylum Streptophyta; class Pinopsida; order Pinales; family Pinaceae; genus Pinus; species Pinus albicaulis. Next base: position 1,944,614,578 of record CM076578.1, read on the forward strand.
CCAACAGACCAAAATGATGAATGTTTAATGACTATGGTATTGTAGGATAGGAGTTAAATTTGTATTTGTTTTAACTAGCTACTGTAGTCATATTCATTCCAGCTCTTCCACAAGAAGACACTTTTCCAATAGACCAAAATGATGAATGATTAATGACTATGGTATTGTAGAATAGGAGTTGAATTTGTATTTGTTTTTAACTAGATACTGTAGTTATATTCATTCCAGTTCTTCCACAAGAAGACATTCTTCCAACAGATCATAACAATGAATGATGAATAGCTATAGTACTGTAGGAATTAGTTGTAGTTTTTTCTATTCACTATCACAGTTACACTTGTTCTAATCACTCTTCCACAAGAAGAAATTCTTCCAATACATCCTTAAGAAGTTCAAGACATGACTGTGATAATGCAATATTTAGTTGTTTGTTTGTACTAAGTATCATCTCTGATCTTGCTCTTAAACGCTTGCCCAAGACATCATAATGACGAGTAGGGTATGGGTGTGATAACTTAGTTTTTCATTTGCTTTCAGTTCAGTTGCTTTCAATTGCATACAAGTCCACAGTCAGAATTGTTCTACCTCTTCCACAAGAAGGAACTCTTCCAAAATATCACTAATGATGAACAAACAGATTGTGTAACTTCATAGAATAATGCATGTTAGTTAGAATGCTCCGGAGTTTCATTTGCATTTAATTCATGTTCAGTTACTTTGTTTCAAGTTTGATGATGACTTATTGTTCAACATTGTTCTAGTTTAGAAGCATCTTAGATCCATTCTTAAGTTAACTCATTGCACTTACATCTCATAGTCACACTGTCATCCTTTGCACAATAGATTATTTTAGTTGTTAGGATTCACAAGACAGCCTTCATTATTCACAAATATCTTTTTTTTCTGAAAACTACAAGTGATCCATAAACATAGGAACAGAAGATAACATCACTATAAGGTCTGAAATCTCTTTGCAATCTCCTCATCATTTTATGAACAGAGCTCTTCCTCAAAAGAACTACTTTGAACAAGAAACCAATAACTCTTTGAGTATAGGTTCTGTGACATTCAATTAAATTGCAGAATAGAACTAGGAATTAATCATAGAATAGAAGAGCTTAGGACTGAGTATTACATCATTAGTGTTTGACTATTTAGTTAGAGGATTTGCATATTTAGTGATCATTTCTCAAGTTTAGTTTGTGTCATTTGCCTAAAAAGTCATTATCAAGCTTTTGCTTCTATTTTAGTCATAGTTTAGATTTTGCTTCAGTATTTCTAATTGCATTTGCCATTCCATACATTAGATTTAACTCTGTTTTGACCACCAACTTCTTTCCATTAGTTTTCTAGGCAGTTTCATTGTGAACATAAAACACCAAAAGACCAAAAACATCACAAATCATCACAAAAGACCAAAAACATCACAAAACCACATACAACGCACTAGGAAACAAGCACCTAGGTACATATGGTACACTTCACTTCAGCAGTTTACAAATCCTGGTTGACAATTAAATGAAGCTCAGTTTAGGAGACTAGATTGAGACCCAACATTTTGGCGTCATTGCCGGGGAAGTGAAAACTAGGTAACCTTTGTTTCTTAGCATCCAAAAACAATTTTATGCGTAGGGAGAGAGATTCAAGGGGAAGATTTATAAGCAGCAGAGGCAGAAGTTTGATATCTAGAACACCACTTGTTTCATCTAGATCCAGAGCTAGTATACCTTCAACTCAAACCCATCTTCCATCCTTTACTGATCCTGAACTTCTAAAAGATCTAAGGTCACCTATTCCATTAGAGAAACCTTCCACTTCATCCACTGAACCTGCCATAGAAGAAGATCCAAAAACTCTTGTTGAGGATACAAACCTTTCTACTTCCACAGGAGAGTCAACCATGGCATAAGAAGGAGGAGGAGGAGTTGTTAATGGAGAACACACATTATTTGGAGGAGGTAGAGGTAGAGGTAGAGGAGAAGGAGGAAGAGGAGGTAGAGGTGCAGATGGAGGAAGAGGTAGAATAGGAAGCTCTTTTGGGTTCCCTATACTTGATGGAGAAACCAATGCAACCATGAAAAACATTTCACCTGCTGTCCTTCGACTTCTATGGACTTCGCGGCGAAGGTCCTGTTTTCTTGTCGGGTGAGTCTTTGTGTAGGACTTGAAGCTATCTTCAAAGATGCTCAAAGATGAAATTTTTCCTTTAGCTCTAAAATGACATTGAAGTGGTTTATGAGTTTAAACAGTAGTTCCATTAGAACATGGGAAGACATGAAACAAGCATTTCTAGAGAGATACTTGGATTATTGTATGCCGGTTAATCATAAGGAAGAAGTGTTAAAGATGTTACAAAAAGAAGATGAAAACTTAGAAGATTTGTTGGAAAGATTTAAATACAACATAAAAAGGGCACAAATGGAAAACCTAGATCAAGACACTTTAAAAGCTCTTTTGTTGAAAACCATTAGGGATGAATGGTTGGATATCCTTAACATGATGGGAAAAGGGGATATATCACAACTCATATTACCTGAAATATCTGAGTTATGTATCAACCTTTCCAGAGGGAAATCCAAAACTGTCAAAGGTCCAAGAGATCCTGCTCTTGCAAGAGCAAGTAAATCTGCTTCTGGGACAGTAAGTAGATCAGAAATAGGACACATGCTTGATGATTTTAAATCCGACATCTTAGGGAGTCTTAGTGAACAAATAGACACCCTCAAGATACAAAACAAGCAAAAGGCTGAATCTGATGCCTTGGCAATCTTTTGTCCCAAATGTAGGAAGAAACATGCCTTGAGAGAGTGTCCTCTAGATGTCAAAGTTGTAGAAATCTGGTTATTTGTTCTGAGAAACATGAGACCAAAAATTGTCCTTCTCTTCCTGGTCTCAAGGCTTTTTTTCAAGAAGAAACTCCTACAGACTCCACAGAATCTCTTAACTTTGTATCTAGAAGACCTTGGCAGGGACCTCAGACACAAGGATTCCATGATCAAATGTATAATCAACCTCCACCTTGGAATTCTTGGCAGCAACCTTGGCCCCAATTTCAAAATCAATCTCAAACTTGGGCACAAGGATCACAAGGTCCCTATGGAAGATACTCTCCATATTATCAGTATCCACCATCCTATCCACCATATCCACATTTTTATCCTCAAAATCCTCAACAAAATTTTCCTCAAAATCTTCAACAAAATTTTCAAGAAAATTCTCAACAACATCATCTGAACCAACCTCATCAAAATAAACCACTTCCATTACCATTCCCTCAAAAATCCAATCAATTGCCAGCTCAGCCCATACCAAACCCCAATAATAAGAACCCTCAGAATACATACATGATAGAAGGACAACAATTTCCAACTTATTTAATTACTCCTGTAGACCTTAGTGATGTTCAACTTAGGTCTGGAAGAATACTTCAGAAGAGGAAACCTTCTGTGATCATACAAGAACAGGACAATTCTGAGGAAGACTCCCTACAGGTTAATAAAAGTCTTGAGGAAGGTACATCCTTTCAAGACCAAAACATTGAAAAAGCAAAACAAAAATCCAACGATAAAGTGCTCAGTGTAGAACGTATCCCACATATACTTCTACTACACTCCCTTTAGGAAAGACTACAAATTGATAAAGGTGTAGAAAAACAAATAATGGTGCCTAATTATGATTTCTTGGATGAATTGAGAAATGTTTGCATTAAAATTCCATTATTGCAAGCCATCAAGGAAATCCCAATTTTAGCCAAAACAATAAAGGTGTTGAGTATGAAGACAACAAGAAAAAGAATAAGAGAAACCAAGAAAATTCAACTGGTAGGACAAATAGCAGACATTATGATGGGCAAGATTGCTATTCCAAAGTATCTTGACCCAGGAAATCCAGTTGTCAAAATTCACATCAATGGAATTTAAATTCAAAACACACTCATTGATTTAGGAGCAGCAATAAATATCATGAGTAGACAAATCATGGACAAACTGAAACTTCCTAATCTTCTCTTTACACCCACACTATTACAATTAGCAGATAGATCTGTGATCAGACGAGATGGGGTAATAGAAGACATTCCAGTGTCCCTAGACTCTTGGGAGTACCCTGTGGATTTCATGATCCTAACACCCAAGAATAATCTAGGAGGCCATCCTGTTATACTAGGAAGACCTTGGTTGGCTACAGCTGATGCTTTTATTAGTTGTAGGTCCGGTGATATGTATATTTATGATGGTAGTTCAACAAAGAAATTCACTTTATATCCTCCATCTAGGACAATTACGGATCTAGATGACACTCAATGGATAGAGGATGAAGAATATTTACAACCACTCTTCACAATTTCAGAAATTAGTGAAGATAATCAAATTCTGAATACTCTAGAAAACTTTGAATCTTCTCCAGAACACAAACAAGAATCATTTCAAGAGGGATCCAATATTGAGTTCTTGTCATCTAGACGGATGTCTCTTCATTCTATGGACAAATTTGGCAGCTCTACAAGTGAAATTTTTCCAGGCAAAACCTTGAACATAAACAAAAACCTAGAAAAATCTCAACAAGAAGAGTTAGTCAAAGTATTACAGAGACATTCTTCTGCATATGCATGGGAATACACTGACATGAAAAGGATAAGTCCCAAGACTTGTACTCATCACATCTATATAGAGGCAAATTTCAAACCAATCAGACAGCCTCAAAGACGGATGAATCCAAATCTTAGGGAAATTTTCAAGGAAGAATTACAAAAATTGTTAAATGTTAACTTCATCTATCCTATTTCAGATAGTCAGTGGGTTTCTCCTTTAGTGATTGTGCCTAAGAAAAATGGAAAATGGAGGGTATGTGTTGACTACCGAGAACTGAATAAAGCTACTCTTAAAGACCATTTTCCCTTACCTTTCATAGATCAAGTATTAGATACATTAGCAGGTAAAAAGTACTTTCCATTCCTGGATGGATTTAGTGGTTACAATCAAATCCAAGTAGCACTTGAAGACCAAGATAAAACCACATTGCCGTAGCCAGGTGCTATTGCCTCGGTATTGCCATTTTTGCGTTGTGCAATGCACACACCCAACATTCAAAGGCGTGTCAGGCCTTTTAAGGAAGGCTACCTTATTTGTGTAGAGGTGTACATGGATGATTTTACAGTTTATGGGGATACATTTGAAGAGGCTTTAGAAAACTTGGAAAAAGTCTTAAAAAGATGTGAAGAAGCAAACCTTTCACTTAGTCATGAAAAATGTTTTATGATGTTCACTGAAGGTATTGTTTTAGGGCACCACATTTCAAGGGATGGGATTAGAGTAGATGAGGCGAAAGTTGAAGTTATTTCTAACCTATCCATTCCAAATTGTCAAAAAGATGTTATAAGTTTTCTAGTATTTACAGGGTATTATCGGAGATTTATAGAAAACTTCACCAAAATAGCATCTCCTCTCTTCAAATTACTCACCAAAGATTGTGAATTTAAATGGACTTCTGATTGCCAGTTAGCTTTTGAAACCCTGAAAACCAAAATTTCTGAAGCACCTATATTAAGGGGACCTAACTGGAAGTTACCTTTTCATATCTCGACAGATGCTTCTGATACAACTCTAGGAGCAGTATTGGGACAGAAAGATTTAATTCCCTATGCCATCTATTATATCGGTAAAAATTTGACTCCTGCAGAGTTAAACTATACTGTAACTGAAAAAGAGTTTTTAGCTGTTGTTCATGCCATTAACAAGTTTAGACACTATATAACAGGCTATGAAACTTTTGTTCACACTGATCATTCTGCAATTAGATATTTAATGAATAAATCAATCACTAATGGCAAAGTTATAAGATGGTTGTTATTATTGCAAGAATTCAACATTACTATTCTAGATAGGCCTGGAAAACAAAACATTGTGGCTGATTTCCTGTCTAGAATTCAAAATATCAAAGATGACACTCCGGTTGAAGATCAATTTCCTGATGAATATCTTTTCGCAATCTCTACTCAAACTCCATGGTTTGCTGATATTGCCAACTATTTAGTTTCAGGAAAATTTCCTTCAATTATGAATGCAAGGGATAAAAGAAAAATCATTAATGATAGTGCAAGATATTCATGGGTCGCTAATGAGTTGTACAAGACAGGTCCAGATTTGATTATTAGAAGGTGTGTTCATGAAGATGAGATGCCTGAGATTCTCAAGGCATGTCATGATGAACCTTGTGGCGGACACTTTGTAGATAAGAGGACAGCTTATAAGATCCTTAATTTAGGATATTATTGGCCATCCTTGTTTAAAGATGCTAAAGAGTATGTCAAAAGGTGTGACAGTTGCCAAAGGGTAGGGAAACCTTCTCCTTCAGGTGAGATGCCATTACAACCTCAGGTACACATAGAACCTTTTGAAAAATGGGCTTTGGATTTTGTAGGACCTATTAGTCCTCCATCAAGACAAAAGAAATATATATTAGTTTGCACTGATTATGTTACTAAGTGGGTAGAAGCTAAACCATTACTTGTTGCTAGTGAATCATCTGTAGTTACTTTTCTTTTTGAGGATATTTTTACTCGTTTTGGTGTCCCAAGGGAAATTGTTACAGATCGAGGAGCTCAATTTACATCAAGGCTAGTGGAGCAAATGATGGAGAAGTACAAAATCAGACATAGAAAATCTACTCCTTATCATCCACAAGCAAATGGTCAAGTGGAATCCACTAATAAAGTCATTGAAGGGATCCTAACAAAGACTGTTCATCTACATAGAAGAGATTGGGTAGATAGGCTTCCTGAAGCCTTGTGGGCCTATAGAACTACATGGAGAAACACAACATGCCATACTCCTTATGAGCTTGTTTATGGAAAGCAAGTTTTGTTTCCCATAGAGTTCCAAATTCAAACATTCAAGATGGCAGTTCAGCTAGGACTTGATCTAACGGAGGCACAAAAGCATAGACTGGAGCAAATTAATGAATTGGATGAGATCGGACAAGATGCAGTTCAGAAAACAAGTCTAGTCCAACAGCAAAGGGCTAGATGGCATGACAAGTACATCAAGGAGAAGAAATTCAAAGAGGGTGACTGGGCTCTCTTGTTTGATTCAAAATTCAGAGATTTTCAAGGGAAATTTCAGACACATTGGCTTGGGCCATATGAAATTGTTCGAATTTTTGATAATGGGGCGGTAAAAATCAGAACTATAGATGAAGAAGAGGTCACTTTTCTTGTGAATGGTCATAGACTGAAGCTATACCACAAGCCACTCTCAAGAGAAGAGTTTGTCAAGAAGTTCCAAGAAGACAATGATGTGAAGTTAATGAAGAAGAGTCTCTCTTCTTCATCAACTTGATTAAATTTTCTGAAGCATTTCTCTTTTGAAAAAAAAAAATAATAAAAAATAATAATAAAAAAATAATAAAAAAATAAAGGTATAAGCATAAAACCAATCATTGATTGGCATGTTTATACAGAAAAGATAGGGTGAAAATCAGAGTCTCTCTGACACTCTAACTTTTCCCATTTTTGTTTTAAGCAGCTGTTATAAAAATCATAAGTTCAGTTCCATAGTGCTTATGATTCATTTCATCTCACTCCATTCACTTATCCATTCATACTCCCTTCCATCCATCATTCATTTCATCTGACTCCATTCCACATTTCATTCATTTCATTCCATCTTCCATCCATTTCATTTTCATGTCAAAACACAAAATTTGATACCATGTTGTAAGTGAATAAAATATGTCATGAATTGCAGTACAGCCCTTATGTTCCTTCATTCCATTTAATGGACTGAATCCATTCCATTCCACTTATCCACTTCATACATATCATAATCCATCATCCATTTTCATGCATACCACATAACATTTCACCCATACTCCAAAAACATTCCATTTTCATGATTAAGGTGTTCTACGGGAACATTCTGCAGCTCAGTGGACATTCTGCAGCTGATCAGCCTTTCTGCAGCCCGACAGTCTTTTCGCAGCTATAAACCCTGAAGGCATCAACCAGCAGACATCAGAATTACAACAAAGTGATCCAGTGAATTCATGAATCAAAAACATCAAGAAAAATTGTGAAATATTCCTCCAAAGATGAGCAGAGAAGACAAAGGCTACAAAAACATCAAATAAAGGGCAGAGGTAACAAATTTAAATTACGATGGCATTTCATAAAAGTTTAGCATATTTTAGTTGTGGATTATTCGAAAGGTTGTTTTAATTGTTTTATTGATCAAACACCAACAAACCCTCTACAGACTTTGTATTAAAATCTTCCATTTCAAAATTCATATCCGATAGCATTTAAGCGGTGAAATGGCCAAAGCATTTGAATTTTCCACGTCTCTTAACCAAAGCATTTAATGATGATGATTCCTTCTGCCATCGTAAAATCCTCCGCCGTCTCCTCAATCATTAATACAAGCCCTCCACCTCACTCCACTACTCTATTCCGTGACCATTTGCCATAACTTCATTCCGTAGCCGGTATTCCATTCCGAAGACAGAGATATTATTATCACCAGGAGCAGAGCTAAAGGATATCAGTTTGAACAGCATTGAGCATTGTAAACGCATAGCAGAACAGAAGGGGTAAATTTGGAAGTATAACAGTGTGAGGACTCAAAGCCACTTGATCCCGTGGACAGATAACATATCACTGTGGACGAAGTTTGGAGCATTTTCACTGTCAACACAGAATTGTGGCCGTGTAGAGTTTAAAGTCTGTTGTTACCAAAAGACAGAGGTGCTAAAATTGAAGTCTTTTGCTACCAAAAACAGAGGTGTTTTTCAGTGATTGAGTTTGAAGTCTTTCTGTTACCAAAGACAGAGGTATTGCAGTATTAAAACTGAAACCATTTGCTACTAAGAGTCAGAGGTATTGCACAAAAAGAAATCTGAAGCCATCTCTCACTGCCTATCAGATACATATCAGTTCGAAATTTGAGATTGCTTTCATGATCAAACAGAAGCATATCAGCCAAAGTTTTTGAAGCTGTTGCCACTATAAAACAGAGGTATGTCATTCTAAGAATTGAAGCCATTTTCATTTAGATCTTGAAGCCATTTTAATCCGAAAGTGAAAGGCATTGTTTTGTGGGTAGAAGAGTGTTAATTTGATATTGAAAAATCATGGGTTTCATCGTAAGGACTGAGCCTATGGGATCAAAATATTTAGAAGGTTACCCACAATGCAAGGAAATGTTACAACAAATAGGATGGCTTCAATTTTTGGAAAAGTTTAATGGCTTCCATAAGGAAGTCACTAAAACGTTTGCCAGATCATTCCAAGGAACCGAAGTTGAAATAGGGGATGTCAAGTTTACTGTCACTGAAGTTTTTATTGCAGAGGCTACAGGATTGTCCAGAATTGGAGAAAGATGGTTTAAAAATAGAGAATTCCATAATGACTCCTGGAAACAAATTTTAAAATCACCAAATATGGATGTTAGTGTGTTCAAGAAAGGAATTCCCAGTACTGCATTGAAAAGCAAATGGAGAAACATACTACTTCTTTTACAAAAATTTGTTACATGTGAGGGTAGATATGGGACATTTTATGTCTACCACATCAGACTAATGATGCATTTTATGGGAGAAGATTTAAATCTACCATATTTCTTGCATCAAAGTCTGAAGAAAATGGCTTCCTGTGTTCAGAGAAGAGTTCAGTTTTTAGAGACAACCCTGTATCATCATGGGTTGGTCAAAATTTTGATTGAGCATCATCTATCTAAAAAAAATGATACATGGGATGATTTCTTAATAAGAAATCATTTTGAAGAAGCAAAAGAACTATCACCTGAACCACATCCCACAAAGAGAAGTAGGAAATGGAGGACTTCAAAAGGTAAAATTGACAAACCAGTTCAAGAAAGCAGTGAGGAAGTCATTTTAGAGAAGTTGACTCGAATAAAGAGGCAACTTAAGGAAGAGAAGATAATCAAGGAATCTACTGCAGAGAAAGGAGAGGGGTCCTCTCAGCTTAGGAGAAGTCACAGATTAAAGGGAAAACTGAAGAAAACATCAATCAAACAAACAGGGGTAATCAATATTGAAGATGAAGAAACATCCATTGAAGAGGATGATGGAGAAGATTTTTATGAATGCACCCCTGAAATTGATCCTGCTCAACAGGAAATTTATGACTATGTGGAAACCTTAGAGAGGACAGCTTCAGAAAGCAGAGAAAGAACCCCCAGTCCTCCACTGTCTGAAATTGATATATTAAGGAGGGATAGGTATGAGTTGGAAGTGTTGAATAGACACATCAAAAATGAGAATGAAATTCTCAAAGATCAAATCAAGCTCAAGACTGACATGAACTCAACCTTATCCCTGCATATAGACAAAGTGGAGAGAACCAATGAGAAGATGAAGACAAGGAACAGAAAGTTGATCAGAGCACTCACAAACCTCAAGTTCAAACTTGTGATCAGGAAACCCAGAAGGCCTTTAGCATGCAGACAAAGGAAAAGAAGGGGATTAGATGTCCTTGCAGAAGCCTCAGAATTCATAGGATAATTTGCATGAGGACATGCAAAGAGACAGCATTGGGGGTATGTTGAGCCTCAAATTTGTGCTTTCCTTCACCTCATTTTACCTCATTTTCCCTTGTCCATTTCTATTTTAAACCCAATTTATCAATAAAAATAGTTAAAATTACTTCTAGAATGGTTTACATGACTGACTTGTTGAATTTTGTGATTGTTGCCATTGTTAAGCATTTTGACCGGAACTAGCTGCAGAATGCAGACATTCCGTAGCTAACCGGCGATTTTGCAGCTACCTTCATGTTTGAGTATGTTCCAGGTGGCCTCTTGAGGAAAAAACGCATATGGGCATGATCCACGTCGTGCCTACATGGTTTGTTGCTCATCATGGAAGAGGAAATGAATTCTGGGTACGGTTATGCACGTGGGAACACATTTGTGAAGGAAGACTCCTACTAGGACTGTCTCAGTCCAGGTGTCTTTTGTTCTTCACGTAGCCACCTCAAAGACTCCTAAGATGATTCGGATAAGGAAAGACATTATTCCTAAATTGTTGTAATTATTGTTACTTGCATTTACTTTATAAACTCTTGAGTAGACCGAGAGCTTAGTTAGAGATTTTGTGTTAGATTTGTTGCTAGATTTTGTGTAAACTATGTGTTACGTCCTTGAAGACACAGAGTGTTATGTTCGAACTATTGCATTGTTAATGGAGTAGACAAAGTTATTCTGAAGGCGTGATTTGATTTGAAGTTGAATGCCGTCAAGTGGTAGAGGGCCCCTGCCTCTTGCACGGATTTCTTTTGCGTAAACTAGATAAGTTTTTCCTAGTTGCCTTTACGTTTTGCATTTGAATTGGTACTTGTTTTGTTTTATCTACTGTAGTCGTATTCGTTCCAGTTCTTCCACAAGAAGACACTCTTCCAACAGACCAAAATAATGAATGTTTAATGACTATGGTATTGTAGGATAGGAGTTAAATTTGTATTTGTTTTAACTAGCTACTGTAGTCATAATTCGTTCCAGCTCTTCCACAAGAAGACACTCTTCCAACAGACCAAAATGATGAATGATTAATGACTATGGTATTGTAGGATAGGAGTTTAATTTGTATTTGTTTTTAACTAGATACTGTAGTTATATTCATTCCAGTTCTTCCACAAGAAGACATTCTTCCAACAGATCATAACAATGAATGATGAATAGCTATAGTATTGTAGGAATTAGTTGTAGTTTTTGCTATTCATTATCACAGTTAAACTTGTTCTAATCACTCTTCCACAAGAAGAAATTCTTACAATACATCCTTAAGAAGTTCAAGACATGACCGTGATAATGAAAGATTTAGTTGTTTGTTTGTACTAAGTATCATCTCTGATCTTGCTCTTAAACGCTTGCCCAAGACATCATAATGACGAGTAGGGTATGGGTGTGATAACTTAGTTTTTTTCATTTGCTTTCATTTCATTTGCTTTCAATTGCATACAAGTCCACAGTCAGAATTGTTCTACCTCTTCCACAAGAAGGAACTCTTCCAAAATATCACTAATGATGAACAAACAGATTGTGTAACTTCATAGAATAATGCATGTTAGTTAGAATGCTCCGGAGTTTCATTTGTATTTAATTCATGTTCAGTTACTTTGTTTCAAGTTTGATGATGACTTATCGTTCAACATTGTTCTAGTTTAGAAGCATCTTAGATCCATTCTTAAGTTAACTCATTTCACTTACATCTCATAGTCACACTGTCATCCTTTGCACAATAGATTATTTTAGTTGTTAGGATTCACAAGACAACCTTCATTATTCACAAATATCTTTTTGTTCTGAAAACTACAAGTGATCCATAACCATAGGAACAGAAGATAACATCACTATAAGGTCTGAAATCTCTCTGCAATCTCCTCCTCATTTTATAAACAGAGCTCTTCCTCAAAAGAACTACTTTGAACAAGAAACAAATAACTCTTTGAGTATAGGTTCTGTGACATCCAATTAAAATTGCACAATAGAACTAGGAATTAGACATGGAATAGATGAGCTTAGAACCAAATGTTGCATCATGATAAGATTAATGTTTAACTGTCTAGTTAGAGAACTTGCATATTTAGTGATCATTTCTCAAGTTTAGTTTGTGTCATTTGCCTAAGAAGTCATTATCAAGCTTTTGTTTCTATTTAGTCATAGTTCAGATTTTGCTTCAGTATTTCTAATTGCATTTTCCATTCCATACATTAGATTTAACTCTGTTTTGACCATCAACTTCTTTCCATTAGTTTTCTAGGCAGTTTCATTGTGAACATAAAACACCAAAAAAAACCAAAAACATCACAAATCATCACAAAAGACCAAAAACATCACAAAACCACATACAACGCATTAGGAAACAAGCACCTAGGTACATATGGTACACTTCACTTCAGCAGTTTACAAATCCTGGTTGACAATTAAATGAAGCTCAGTTTAGGAGACTAGATTGAGACCCAACACCTTGATCGCTGGTTAAACTTCGTGGGCAGCCAAACCTGCTGATGATATTTTCAAAGATAAATTGTGCTGTTGTATCCACCGTGCAATCTCATACCATTGCCGCCTCAGCCCATCGGGTGAGGTAGTCAGTTGTGGTAATGATGTCTCGGGCCTTGGAGTGTCTGGCGACAGGGGCTATAGGACCTACGAAGTCGACAGCCCATTTCTTGAACGGTCGCAACACATGCACCGGTTGCAACGGAAGTTCGTCCCTGTGAGAGGGCCTCCCCGTCCGCTGGCATACGTTGCATCGCTTCAAAAATGCTTTACAATCGGCATGTACTGTCGGCCACCACAGTCCAGCTTGGAGCACCTTCGTCGCAGTTTGTTTTGCACCCACGTGGCCTCCCGCAACGCCGCAGTGGCATTCCCACATCACATCTTCGCACTCGTGGTCAAGGATGCATCGACGCAGAACCTCTTCAAGAACTAGCTTATATAGCTGCCCCGCAATCAGTTGGTATTCGGCAGCACGGATGACCAAGTGTCGTTTCTGGAGCGGGGTGTAATCCTGAGGGCATTACCCCATGGTTAGATAGGTGGCAATGTAGGCCAAGTAATCCGATACCGCTTCGACCCGAAAGAGGTCAGCATCCGGCAGCTGATCATCAAGTGAGCCATCGTTCTCCCCATCTCCAACTTGGATAAATGATCGGGCCCGACGTTCAACCTCCTGGGCTTGAAGATCACCTCAAACGTAAATTATTGAAAGAGCAGCAGCCAGCGACAGATCCGTCCTTCCAAAATAGACTCATTTACCAAGTACTTCAATGCAGAGTGGTCCGTAAAGAACTTAAATATGCCTCCAAGAAGGTACTGGTGGAACTTCTGGAGAGAGTACACCATTGCCAAGGCCTCCCGTTCAGTAGTGGTGTAATTCTTCTCCGCATTAGACAATTTGTGGCTGGCGAAGTAAACGAGATGGTCAACTGTCGTCTCTCCTGGTTGCGCCAAGATAGCCCGAAGTGCAATACTGGAAGCATCAATATGCACGTGGAACTGCTTATCCCAGTTTGGGTGAACAAGTATGGGCGCCGTTGCCAGCTTTTCCTTCAGCGTGTCAAGGGCCTTACGACACTCCTCCGTCCACTGGAATACTTCTGACTTCTGCAGTAATCTCTCCAAAGGGGCAATGATCTTTGCGTAGATGCGGATAAACCGCCTGTAATATCCTGTGTGCCTGAGCAGTGCCCGCAACTGCTTCACGGTTTTGGGAGCTTCCATGTGGAATATTATGGTGACCTTGGCGGGGTCGACAAAAAACCCTTGCTTGCACACCACGTGTCCTAGCAGCGTGCCGAAAGGAACTGCAAAAATACATTTCTTCAAGTTCAAGGAAATCTGCAACTGGCGACACCGATCAAACATAATACGCAACATGGTGGCATGTTTCTTCAGTAGACTGTAGACAGTCCAATCGTCCATGTAGACTTCCAGAAACTTGTGGATATACTCCCGAAAAGTAGCAATAGCAATCCAAGAAAACACGGCCAGAACATTTTTCAATCCAAATGACATTACGTGGTATGCGAACGATCCCCATTCGGTGGTGAATGTCGTTTTCGACTTGTCCTCCTCCGCAATGCACACCTGATGGTAGCCCGAAAAACCATCCGTGAAGGAATAAGATTCATTTCCCGCAACATGATCCAAGACTTCATCGCTAAAAGGAGTGGGAAACGGATCATGGATGCAGGCATTGTTCAGACTTCTGTAATCGACACAGATGCGTATCTACACCTTGTCCTTCTTATTCTGAATGACGATAGGACTCACCCACTCTGCTTCTTCCATTGGAAAGATGAGACCTGCAACCAGCATCTTGTCAATATCCATCTTGAACTTTTCTTTTATTTGTGGGTTCAGCTGGTAGGGTCGATGCTTTACGGGTCGGGCATCGGGTTTTAGCACAATGCGCATTTCTCTGAGGTCACCCTTGATTCTCTTCAGATCTGCCACCGACGAAGGGAACAAGTCTTCGTATTCCTGGAGGAGGCTGAAAATTTCCTTTGTGGTCTCTTCGTCCCAATAATCACCCACCGTTTCCAACTTAGGCTTCTCCTCTGTACCAATTTTTAACTTCTTGGTCTTCAGCAGATGTAAGTGGACGCCTTCAGTGTTCAGTTCTTCATTGATGTTCCGCTCGCCTTCCTTCTCTTCGAAATACAGGTGCTTAAGGTCCTCCAGACTGTCATTGTCTAGATCTCCGTCATTTTTTTTGCAAACCAGCTCCTACCTGGCCTTAGGACATGATGCAAATAGGGCCCCATCGGCCTCGGGGTTGCGGAAAAAAATGACCTCCTTGATCGCTTTTAGTGCCTGAGATTCCTGCTCTGTCTCCCCTTCAAACGATAAGCACCGAAAAAACTTGTCCATGACTTCCTGCCAAGAGCGGGATCCTCGTTTCCGCTCTTCTTCCAAGTACTAGGCCTGGGGGATTGTATCCAGGGAGTGGATAAACCGATGTACCCACATCTCTTGCGAGTATCCCAAACCTTGCCACTGTTCCTCATAGCTCCTCAAGTGGTCCGACGGATTGGAAGTCCCTTTGTACCTGTGCCCGCTCCGAGGGCCTTCGTCTTCTTTAAACCATGCCTTCAAAGCCTGAGTTGCGCAACTCCATCGCGACAAGGTGGTGTGGTGGTTCCTCCACCACCTTGCTAACGTGGACTGTAGTGCGACGTCCAAAAGTGGTATTCTGCGGCTTTCTAGAACCATGTCTTCCACCATTGAAATAAAGGTATTGACAACCTGCATGTTTGATAGGGTGGGGTATTCTCTAAACTCAGCACCAATCCAGCTGACTCGGGCAATGGCTGCACATCTCTGCTTGCTGGTCTCATACACCCCCTGATGCCAGTCTTCCCATGCGAGTTCTGAACCCAACTCCAAGCTCTGGACACTGCGCCAGCTGACAGAGCCCGTTGCGGTCGGGTTGATATAGTCCTCCCGCTTCCCTGCAGTTAGCTGATAAAGGTGATCCATCATCTGCACATCCACCTGGTTGTCCACAGTTTCGGTGTATCGCGGACCTTGATATGGGTCAAGGGGCTGCGTGATCCGTACCTCCCCATCCTCGAAGATCATCAGCTCCTTTTTGAGGTCGATGATGGCGTAATTCTCAAAAGCCCAATCGATGCCTAGTAGGGCAGGGTAAGGATCCTTGTCGCCCATAATATCGATAACCTGAAAATCTGTGTAGGTCTTCACCCCCGCAATGTCGACCTCGACACCTTCAAGTCGACCGATCGGCATAATGCAGTACTGGTTCACCATTCTGAGTTGGATTGGCGAGTAGGTCAGCCGTGGCCTTCCAAGAGCCTCCCATGTCTTCCACGGTAGGATGTTGACGTCGGACCCCAAATCCAGTATGGTATCGCTGATTTGGAATCTCGCAACCTCCGTGTTAAGCTGGAACTCTTTTCCCATTCGACGCTTGTTCCGCTTGACGCACTGCACGTACTGGGGTGCTGTGTTACCCAAGTCTCTGGGCCCTGCACTTCCTTGCAGTGTGTCTTGCAGGGTACGCTTGAGCTGGTCCCGCATCGAAGTATCGTCAACAATCTTGAGGAACAGCTGAAGCCATTCCACAATCAAGGTCCCTGTGGCGCTCTGTTTGCCAGAACCAGTTGTCAGGGGTATCTCAAGGCCCCCGACGTCTTGCAGCTGAGCAAAGGCCTCCACAGCCTCCTGAAATTACTTCTTATGCGCATCTGGTCGGATTAGTTGTTTGGGGGAAGCAAGTTGAATAGCCCGGACCAGCTCCCTTCCATGGGCGACCTCACTTGTCTTCTTGCCACCTCGCGTCACGATTGCAACATTCTGCATGGCCGGGGTTGCGATCCCTCGCGGCTCCGAATTTACCAAGTTCGTTCCCCTCTGTTGTGCCCGTTCCTCCCACTTTTTGATGAGCTCTAGATAGTCCTCTTTTGCATGGGCATTCACGCGGCACTAGGAACACCACGGATGTTGCGGTAGGGGACATTCCCGAGCCACGTGACCATCCTGGTCACAGTTGTAACATTTCACCGGACCTCGTCCCCCTCTGCAGCCTCCATGCATATTGCCGCCTCTTCCCCTGGAAGCCTCGTTCACCCTGTAGGAGGGACGGTCCAATCTATCCGCAAGTGCATCGAGAGCCCTCCACTGCTCAGTGTTATGAGTCGTGGAAACACAAAACTCACAATATACATTGTTGGGGACGGTGGAGCACTTCTGTAGTATCAGGCACATCTGAGGTGGATGTCCCATCGTCTAGAAAATCTCACAGTATTCCGCGGCGGTTGCGTTCGGCTGAGGTGGGAACCTCGCATAGGGCTATTGTGGTGGGTATGCCCCCTGTGGACTCATTGCTGCGCCACCCATCGTGGGTGGACCCCCTTGGATTGTCGCAACAGAGGGTCCCACACCCGCACCACACAGCCTAGGGCATTCAGTTGTGATGTGACATTCAACCAGGGAGTGAGTGCACCAAACATTCGGCCTGGCTGGTCTTATAGGTTGCATCTCCCTGAGATTCTCTATCAAAATAGCGATCTGATGTTGTAGCCCCACTAAGGAAGGATCCTGCGGAGCCGGCCCCCTGTGATATTCCTGAGGGTAGCCTGCCATGGCCTCTATTTTCACGGCCTGTTCTAAAGCATCCTGCAAGTTGTCAATCTTTTGCTGTGTGAGGGGGGTTCGTGTCAAGGGAAGCAGAGCCTTGATGAACCAGTCCCTCTGATGGTTTGGATCGATCGGGTAGCTGAGTTTCCCGATCGCGTCCTTGAAGCGCCGCATCAGCTCCCATGCGGTCTCTCCTTCTTTCTGCTTAATCTCCCAGAGCTCGGATAGACCCTGCTGGTCCGTCTGGGGTAACTTGAACTCGCGGACAAAATCCCGCTTTACATCTGCAAGTACTGGATTAGGATGGGCCTCAGACCATTTGATAAACCACCGCAGAGCTCTCTCTCTAAGTGTGGTTTGGAACTCTATTATCTTCCTTGCATCTAGCGTCTGGCGAGCCCTCCATATGGCTTCGCACAGATACCAGTGTTGTTCTACATCATCATTGCCTTGAACAGAGAATTCTGGATACCAGGTGAAGGACCCAGCCATATTTACTTGCGGAGTGTTGACTAGGATAAATCCTTTGGGTCCCGGTTGCGTAACTGTCCCACTGGGGAATGCAATGCTACTAGTGACGCTGCTAGTCACGTGGGTCGCCGTCAAAAATGAACTGCTATGCAACTGACTTAATGCCTATAACTTAATGAAAATATTACTTAAAGGTTGATAAAGTACCAGGGGAAGGTAGGGATCCTTGCCATGCAGAGTGTGGGAAGCAAGGCTGCCTGGAGAAATGAATGTCATCCGCTCTTGAAACAACCGCTACATCGCGACGTACCATTCACCGTCGGAACTCTCATCGGGCTACATCCCTGTATCATCTTCATCAGTCATCGTCTCCCTTTCCCACTTAGCTGGGCTCCCATGCACCCGTCATACTCCCACAGTAGTCCCGTCTCCTTCCTGGGTGTCCGCGTCCATAATTCCTATCCTCTGAGGCGCCTCCTTCTGGTTCTTCCTATCAGTTTCCCTTCGTTTCAAATTCCGCATCACCCGTTTTCACCACCTATCGGCAATCTGCGCCCGCCGATGTGCACGTCTCTCCCTCAACTTCCGTGCAGCCTCAACATCCATTCCCCACTCTCCGCCTCACATTCTACGTAGCATTGGTCCCTTCAACCCTCCCCCTAGCACTAGGGGCTTACGCTTCCATGCTGGAATTTTGAAATTCCACCAGCCCCTCGTCCACCATCAGGCCCTTGATCCACAACGGAATCTCCTTGAGCAGTTTCCCTCTTAACCCGGAACAGAAAATAGCCTCAGCCTTCGAGAAGGATTGGTAGCACTCTGCGGAAAACTCTACAATATACCTATTCAAAGTGGTCTCTACTAAAAAATCCACCGCGCGGGTCAATTCATTGTCCAATCGATGCAGAGCCACTAGACCCCCATGCACCCACTTGCAGTTTATCTTCCGTGAGCCATCCTTAGGAACCTTTGTCTGTAACCTCCGCAACCAGTTGTAGAGGTCGCTAGGGAACTTCCCCCAGAGGATCTCGTATATATCACTGGCTGAATCTGAGAAAAGGACGAGCTCCTTGATCGCCGCCTCCTTTTTCTTGGTCAACTCTTCTTACTGAGCAATAAATTGGTCGAGATGATTATCCCACCATCGCCGTATTTAGCCTTCATAGATTCTTGAGACCATGATCTAGTTCCCTTCATATCATGCAGATCTCGGCAACGGAACCATTTTTTGGCGAGGAATCAGGTCTCGCAGGAAAGACCCAGGTTCAAGGATTGGGGCCAACAAAGGAATCTGCTGTAGTCTAGAACCACGCCGGCATTATCACCCTACTCCGGAGAGCAGAGAGTCTCACCCGAGGCATGTCGCAACCACATACAGAAGGGGAAAAAATCTATAGCAAGGAACGGATCCGCAACTCATGATTACCATTAAACAAATTGCATAAGCATAGGTATATCCGCAAGAAAATTCAGAGCATGAACAGGTATTAAGAAAATAAAATTTTAAACCATTGCAACCATCAGGCATGCATAAGAATTACACAGTAGGACAGTAACCTGCAATTGTATTGATATCTTCATCCACAACTGTCATTACATAGCTTCCGCAAGGAGAGCTTACAGTCTAATACAGATGCCTTACATAACAGAAAGGTAAATGAGAGAGCCCTAGGAACTACAGAGATATCCTAGCCGATCTCCTTCAGTCGCTCTGCGTCCCGTCTCCTGTTGCATTCCTTTTCTTCTCGGCCGGGTGACTGCTATTTATCCACCCACTTTTGCAACTGTTAGTTCCTCTTTTTGTTCTTCTTCAGCTACTTCAAGCTTCTCTCTTGTTATCTGTGTGTTCCACTTTCTGTCTTCTGCTGTATATCCTCATGCATCTGCTTTCTTCAGCTATCTCTTGCTTATGTGCCACCTTGATAGCTCCGCGGCTTGATGTAGTCGTGACTTGGTCGTGATTTCCATGTGTCATCTTTCCGCAACCCAAAAAGGCCATCCTTTATTAAAAATTCAAAATATTCCAAACAAGTTTTCAAAAACAAGGGCCCCAACAGATGCATTGAACCTCCTTGTTGATCAGCGTAGTTCTAGATGGAGGGTCTTCATGTGAAAGGAGCTAAAGTTTTGAAGGTGGTTTAGGTTTCTCAAGCTCTCATCTTATAAAAGGAAGGGGAAGGCTCAAGAGAAGGTTGTTCATGATATTATATTTTCAGAGTATATTTTCTGCTTAGACATATCTCTTTCTCTTGGCTATTTAGCAGAGAATTGTGAGGATTTCCTGTTTAGGGATTCTCTCTCCTTCCATTGAGTAGCTCTTGGAGGGAATTGTACTACTCTTCCACTATCATGAATTTGGCCAAGCTCCATCTCCCTTAGACAACATAAATCTTGTTGGGGTTTACTTGTTTCAGTGAGCTGCACAAAGTGGAGACTAGATCTTCTTAGATCTAGATTATGCTAGTACCTCTTCTCAATGAGTGAGTCTTTTATCCTCCTAGAAGAATGTAGTAGCTGTTGGGCATCATGTTTTGATCTTGGAATAAAGCCAACTATTCCTCAAAGCCTACAACATATTTTGATCCCTGAAACTACGTTATTTTCAGTTGTATAATTGCAGGGTGTTTTGGCGATAGTTTGGAGTAGAGGCGAGGGTTTTACTGCTATGTTCACTTCATATTTTCTGAATCATTCTGCAGATGTGCTGCAGTAAAACTCAGATCTACTCCCGTTCTTTCATGTAATGCTGAAAACCCCAAGGGGTATGTATAATAAAGACATTTTTACATATGGATCTATTGTAGATCTAATTGTTTATATACTATATTTCTCTAGATCTAATTTATAAGCTAATGCTACGGTATACCACGTTTTTAAAATCTAGATATGCAGATATGCACTTTTAAATAGTGGATCTCATGAAACCCTTACCGATTTATCCTCTTTGATGTATAAAGGAGCTGAATCTCCATTTTTCTTCATGATTTCATGTAACACACTCCAGATCTAATATTAAATCTATTTTTAATTCAAACCCTTCAAAAAATCACGCTGCATAAGATTCAGTTAATTTTTGTTGAGTCAAGTCATGGGGATTGAGCATTTTTAAGCCATATCGGGAGTGGGAGATTTGTTTAACATAGCTAGAGTCATTTGTTTCAGCTAAAATTTGGTATGTACGTCCCTCATGACCTAAGCTAAGGGATTCCACAATCCTTTTCCATTAATTTTACATACATTTATGAAATGGATTTTTTTAGGGATAAAATATCTGCTTTTCCCCACTTTGGGTTGAAGGAATGAATCATAATGTTTGTTTTTGTACATATTATTGAAGGAAATATGATTTAATATCTTTAATGAGCTTAATGGCTACATCTCCAACTCTATAATACCTTAAGGTATTCTATTTGTTGTAGAAAATCACTATTTTGGGATATTACATGAGATCTCCTCCTCAGGCATGGCCTTCCAAAACCATAGAGGCCTTGGATCTGCTGTAGGTAGAAGTCTCTCTTTGAGCTAGGGATTTCTCATTGAGAAAGTTTCATCTCGAAAGGAGAAAGTGTTTCTCACTTCAAGATTCCTACCATCTATCTCTTCTCCCTCCAAGCCTTCAAACCCCAACCTCAAGTGTGGTGTGAAAATCAAGAATGGCTCATGAGGATAATGGTTCATCTCTCCCTTGAATGATTCAAGGTTTCACAGCGCAGTGCAATTCTGTTGCTCTAAATCAACAACATGTAATGATATAGACCCATCCATAATGTTTGTTGAAATGATAAGAGATGGAAATTCCGGCATACCTCTGGAAACCTTGGAATCATCTTGTATGACCGTAAGGGATTCCTCCTCCAATGTATTGGCTTCACCAACTGCTGAAGATTAAGGCTGCTCCTCCATGACTGTGACAGCGCTGATATATGCCTCTTTAACTGGTGGTGAGGGCTCCTCCCTTCTTTGGCCAAATATTCTGATCATCCTTTCAGAAAATTCAGCAAGAGTAGATACCCTTGCATGGCTCCAATGGTTGAACCACTAAGTACTTGCTTCACCTTCAAGGTGCATCATTGCAATTACTGCAGCCTCTCTATCTACTACAGGGTGTAGCAGGAAGAAAGCCTCTAGCTTCTTCACCCAAACCTCTGCTGCACATGTGAGTGATCCATTAAATGTGGACAATTGAAATCTATTTCCTCTCATCATCCATAGTTGTGGGGTCTTATTTCTTCTTCTAGCTGAATAAATTGTGGTAAATATAGAGTCTTCTTGAAGGATTTAGGTTTATCTTTGTATTCAGCAAGGTAATCACTTAGAATTTCGAATTCCAAGTGTTCTTCATGTTTCATGCCTTCTTCTCTTTGAGAATAGGAAGTGCATGGTCCTTCCTCTTCTCCTTCTTCCATCTTCTTGACCTCCTTGGAGAGGTCCTTTCTGGATCAAAAAACTGATGAGAGGAAGCTCACATTATTCATCATCTTGATCTGTTCTATCTTCTTATGGCTGAAACTCAAAGGCTAAGCCAAATATCATGCTTTGATACCACTGTAATATCCCCAAATTGGGATTGCTAGCAAGGCATGCCTAAAAAATGCATTTTTCATGAATGGATACTACAGAAAAAAAAGTATTAGCCCTTGGATCTCTTAGATATGATAATATAAGATCCAAATCGAAGAGTAAATCAGAAACCAAGCAAACTAGGTGAGATAAACAAGCCTCTCACACCTAGAATGGCCGGAAAATGCCCAATAATGGGACTGCAGCAATATGTAAACATAATGCTGGAGTTGCAGTCGGCTATTCATCCATGTAATGTGTCAAGAAACACATTATCTTCAGTTTATGTTATAGCAGCAACTTCTTCTTCATTTTAGGACCCAAAAAGTGGGGAAAAGCAACAATTTATACCCTAAAAAGGTTAATTTCATAGATCTGCATAAAAACAAAGGAAAATGATGGTTGGATCCTTTAAAATATGTTATAGGGGACTCACATATCAAATTTCATAAAAAAAAATCACTCTAGCTATGTTAAACAGATCTCCCCATCCCGGTATGGCTCAAAAGGGCCCAAACCCATGACTTAGCTAATGTAGAATTTGCTGAAGCCTTCACAGCGTATTTTTCATAGGGTTTATGATGGAATATTATGGAAACAGCCAATATGAAGTGTACTATATTAGATCATGAAGAAAATTAGAGTATCAGTCTCTTTCACACATTTTAGAGTGACCCGAAAAGGGTTTCATGAAAGTACAAGTGTGAGAATGAAAGATCTCCAAAATATGGATCTGGTAAATGCAGTACACTACAGCTTTATAAGAAAATAGCTGAATAATACATGAGAGAGAAGAAGAATGAAGTACAATTCTTTCCGGGAGAAGGGTTGGCCCTTCCTCCAAGGAACAAGCTCAAAAGAAAGGGGATAAACCCTACTACTACAACACTGAATAGAATAACACAGTCCCTGCAAATAACTGCACTGGAAGAGATAGAGAATATATTGGCCACATGCCAAGATCTGAATATCAGCCCAAAGTGCTAATACACTCTTCCAGGAGGATAAAATACTCACTCACTGAGAATAGGCACTAGTATAGTCTAGATCTGAATAGATCTAGTCTCCACTTGCTGCAGCTCACTGGAACAAGTAAACCCCAACAGGATTTATGCTGTCTAAGGGAGATGGAGCTTGGAAATATGCATGATAGTGGAAGAGAAGTGCAATTCCCTCCAAGAGACACTCAATGGAAGGAGAGATAATCCCTAAACAAGAAATCCTCACAAGTCTCTGCTAAACAGCCAAGAGAGCTCGAACTGTCTAAACATACATCAAAATCAAATATCATGAAAAACCTTCTCTTGAGCCTTCCCCTTCCTTTTATAAGATGAGATCTTGAGAAACCCTAAACCAACTTCAAAACTCTAGCTCCTTTCACATGAAGATCCTCCATCTAAAACTGCACTGATCAACAAAGAGGTTCAATGCATCTGGACAGTGTTTTGATTTGGTCCTATTGACCCAGTCAATCTCCTCAATCCTTGTTCACATACAAGTGTATTTTATTGACACAACCCTGATTTTCCAATGTTCACATTGGGCATTGATTTATTTTTATGTTTTTAGGAGTTTACATGTCCTCCTTTACATTTTATTCATCAATTAAGAAAATCAAAACAAAATGAAATATTCATATTATCTTGGGCTAATTAGGAATATTACATTCTCTTAATTGGTAAGCCATTTCTGGATCAAATCCATCTAGAAATTTTATTAGGGCTAGGCCTTGTGGGGGTTTCATGTGGGGAGGGAGTTCATTATATACACTATTGAACCTAGTGCAGTAGTCTTTGACACTATCCCCAACATTTATTTTAAGGTTTTCATACTCTGATAAGATTTGAAGAGGATTTTTCTTCATCTCCCACTTGTTTATGAATGTTTGATAAAGGGAAGGGAGATCATGAATGCTATTAGGAGTTAAGTTCTTGAACCATTTCTTTGCTTCTCCCCCTAATATTTGGGAAAACATTCTCATTTTTGTAGTCTCATCTTCTATTTCTTGGTAATCAAAAGCATCATTCATCTGGTCTACATGCTGTTCGGCAATTGTAGGATCAGTCCCATTAAAGTGAGGGATTCTAGATTGATAGTGCTGTGGCATAGGTAGTAAAGGTTGTGGTAGTACCAATGGGGCATACCACGCTGCCATGATGGGAGGTAATGGAGCCTAAGGAGGATTTATAAGAGGAGGGTTTATGAGTGGAGGTGGAGGATGAAATGGAGTGGCTTGCACAGTGGATGTATGAGTGGGGGTAGCAGATGTAGTTGGACCAGCTAGCTGATATTGAGCATATTTGGAACAAAAGGAGTCAAAGTGATAGAGACGCTAAAGATTAGGAGGAATGGAAGGACAAGTTTCTCCACTAGGACTCTACTATAAGCTTGTAGGCTCAAGGTTTTTCTGGTCTATCCAACTTTGATACTTGATTCTGAATAGTATTCTTCTATGGTATAAGTCAAATTGGGTATCTTGTAAGGATGTAAGGTTTTCAGGAAAGGAACTTGCTTTGTGAATTGGTCTGACAGTATTTGAATCCTTAGTCCTAGAAGTTTTTCTTAAGATTCTTTTTGGGTTATCAACTATAGTAGGAGGGTTTGGGTTAGGGTGAGATCTGGTGTTGATTCTTTGTGAAGCTAGATTTCAGACCCACAACATAGAGAGGCTGAAATTTTATAAGAGTTTTGAAAACGAACCAATCTGTAAGAATATTGAATTCACACAATATGTGACTGGGCTTTATACTATTAGGACTGCTTAATACATTCCTGGAGGAGTCTATGTGAACCAGTGGAGTCAGCAGGCCTAATGAAGATGAGTGGAGTCACCAGGTGGATGATGGTAACTGTTCTGAGGAGTTGTTTGTTGTCCACCATCAACAATTGGATACCAATCTTGAGATATTTTTGGATTTTCTAAGTTCTTTATATAACACTAATATTTTTAATGAGTGTCCCCAGTCAGGTCACCATTATGTTAGGTCCCTATAATTTCTTAGATTGGTAAGACCAAATAAACAAGGGTAACATCAAACCAAATTTGGAATCCTATTGACCTAGCCTTCCTGGACTCAGAGAGGGCTCTCTCTATATTTTTATAAAAGATATAACTTGATTGATTTAGGATGCTGATTTTAGGCTAGTTAAAATGATAGGGTTTTTTGTTTTGTTTTGTTTGGTTGGGTTGCTTGTTAAGAAGAATATATAGAGTAAGATAAATTCAAACCATTGGGCTATGGTGTCTGTGAAAGGTTTGAAGAGTACAACAACAAATCAAGGGTGTTTCATAGGGCCAGTCAACAAAGCCAAATGGATCTTAATAGCTTATGTGGGCATGAAATGAACATTAAGTTGTGATTTTAGAAGGTTTAAAGGGAAATTAAGAATCCTTTAATATATAATAGAAAAAGAAGAGTCTTGAAGATCACTATGGTTAAGAAAGAACCAAAGGATAAGGCACACCTAAAACTTATTTGGCCTGGCTTTATCAAGTAAACTTTTAGACAATAATCCATCAAACCCTAGAGAGAAGGGAACTCCTAAATTCTCTAGCTATTTACTTTCATACAAAGAAAACATTTAAGATAACATTTCAGTGATGATTAAAGAGCAAGGAACTCCTAAATTCTTCAATTGGACTCCAAAGACCTTCAAAGTCACTATTCAAGAGGGACCAAAGGACAGGGTAAACCATAAACTTATTTAGCTAAAACCTACTCAGTTAATCTCAAGAAAACAAACTAGATGGAAATTGAGACCAGGGAACTCCTAAGTTCTCCAATCAAACCTAGTAGAGGAAAACATTTAAACAATAGAAAGCAGACAGAATTAAGGTGCCTCTAACAACATATCTTAACCAAAATTTATGCTTTGTTATAAGAGAAAGGATGAAAAGTATGAAAAAAAAAGGAATCAAGTATAAGATAAGAAAAACATCACCATTTAACAAAGTTCATGAATCCTGTGAATGTGCTTGTTCCATTGACATTTAGTCCAAAATAGTTAGAAAGCTCCAAATCCAACTTCTTTACAACTCAAAATCTATGTAATATTCAGCTCAAAAATCAACGCACAAATATAGTATTTATCTACAAAATGAGGAGGTGAACCCTAGCTAGGGTTTCAGATGTCATTTATTACATAGTTAATGCATTTTGACCTTTGAGACCATGCAAGGCCCAAGGCAAAATATCTATGACTCATTCATTGTAATAATAACTCCTAACATAAATTCTAAACTAAATTTGGAAATTTTTTGACTTTAAGGCTTCTAAATAAATTTTTCAATAACTCCTGGCAAGTGCACAGCTCCAAGGCACAGGGGCGCAATGCCAGTGAAAATGGATAGCACCATGAATGAAAAAATGGCATGTTTTGAAGCTAACTTTTGGAGGCCTTCCCGGTGTCCAAATGAGATCCATGATGGCTAATTGGAAAGGTCGCTGAGTTGATTTTCCAAATCGGCTTTCATGTTCCAAAATGGTGCCCATTTGCCTTGTCAAAAACCTATTCTCCCAAGACTGCTAAACACGCAATGCCAGTGCCAAAAAGAGGGCAGAAAGGTGATTTTTTGGTACTGTTTGGCCTTTTTGAGGGAGAATTTTTGCTCCAAATATTCTAAAAATTTCTAAGGTTGATGTAATTTCCATTAGAAACATGAATATACTAACCTTTTTCCATTTGTGTGGCCAAAAAAATGAGCACAACACCAGTGGCGCTACACGTTTGGCCAATTTTCTGCAAGTCAAACTGTCAAAAATTCAAAATGTGCACAAAAGTGCCAAAATTAGAATTTTTCTTGCTGATCAAGGTTTAGAGGCTTGATGGACACCTCAGCATTAATTTTGAGCTTCTCTTTCTCTTTTTCCTCGATCAAAGCTCGAATCTTTACATGGGCTCGTTTGAGCTTAGCTCTTGCAATCTTGTTTCTCATGGTGTAATATCTTTCCATATTCCTCTGAATGTAAGTGTCTCTCTTTGCCTTCTCTTGTTAACTCTCCATATGAAAATTTTCCCTCTCAAGCCAATACTCTCTATCCTTTCTAATTTATATGGCAAGCAACTCACTTGGAGTGAGCTGTGCTGCCAATTTTTCTTCTTTCTGCCTTTCTTGGGCTAAAGCCTTCTTCAGCCCAATGGTCTTTGGTCTCTGCCTAGGAAGTTGATCTTCTTCATCGTCACTGTCATCAAAATATCCCAAGGTCTCATCTATGATCTAGCAAAGCCTTTGCCTTTCTTGCCTCTCTTTGAGCTCTTATTGCCCTGACCTCACCGATGGTCTACTTTGTCTCCAACTGCTGATTCTATAGCTCAAGAAAGCTAATCACATTCTTTGCTCTACCAATATTAGATTGAAGCTCGCTAATCTTGGAATCCTTTCTTTTGATCAACATATTGGTGATTCTAACCTCAAACTCATCATCAAGTTAAATCAACTGAAACTCTTGCTTAGCTTCATGTTTATCCTCCTCCTCAACAATGATATGCTCTGTAACCTTTTCTTTTCCCTTATCAACCTGTTTTGTTGATGAATAAGGCAAGGCCCCTTTCAGCTCAAGTGAAGAAAAAACATGCCTGTGGCCTCTCCCATAGGTCAAAGGAAATGGGTCAATATCATTCATTTTAGTGCCAGCTATCCTAATATCTCTTTCACTACTTGAGGCTCTGGTATCATGATGGGATGGTGAAGAGTGGTGGAAAGGTGATGAGGAAATATCATCATGAGGTGAATGGATGTGAGTGGGTGGAGAGGTATGAGGAGCGGATGTGATGGAGGAATGGATTCGGGAGGATGGGATGATGAAGGAACATCCTGCTCATGATGAACAGGTGTGGAAGTGAAAACCTCATTGGCAATGAATGTATCCCATTGAATGTTTTTCTGTTGTAGCTGATGCATGACCACCATCTTTATGATTGAATGATTAAATAGGCTCTACATCTACTTATTATAATCTCTCTTTTGCAAAATTTAGGTCATTTTGGCAATGCTACAGAAAATATAATATGGTATATGAAACATCCTAACTCTATTGAAACACATAAGAAGACAAATATGGTATGAGTAGAGGAAGTAAAACCTTCCCTCACAAGTGAAATACTTCATTATTATCTTCATCATGGGTGCATATCTATCTAGAAGATAAGAAAAAGGGAAGATGGACTTGTTGTGATCTTTATACCTAGGTTTGAGGTACGGTTCATAATAGCTCATGTCTAAGTTTACTTTTTTGAACCACCTTTCTTCCACACTAGGTATCCCTGTAGCAGCTGTAATGGCATTGTCAAACATCTCAAAAGTGACCCAGGCAAGATTGACCTGCTTTTCATGTAGATTGATAATGAACAATCTTGTTAACTCCGGGTGATTTTGGACTTGTTGCACTCTTTCACAAAACTCAAAGTAGCCCACATGCTTAAAGCAAGAAACAGTGAGAGGAGAGGCCATGATTTCCCTTGTATTTATGGGTTCAAACTTGTTTATTTTTCCTCCCTTATGATCATGTCTCCTTGGCATTTGTGCCTCAACACCACTGCCATTGTCTTCTTCCTCTAACACCTTCAAATTCTGATTTGGAAACCCTAGGGTGGAAGTGAAACAAAATGAGGGGAAGGGAATGAAATGGAATTTTGAAAAAATGAAGGGAATGAGTGAAGGGGAAAATTATATGAATGTAAACCCTAAATCAATGCAATTACCCTTTCTGTGACTGATATTTTGTTTAGGAAGATGAAACAAGGGTAAAACAATGATCTCAAGCTACAATTTAGGGTTTATTTTAGGGTTTCATTTCCATTGATTAAATGATGATAAAAATAGCTTAAAAATGGGTTATGGTATGCAATTACCACTTAACAGTTATTTGGAGGACTTTATAGTAAATTTGAAGAAGTTTCAAACTTGTTTGGGAAGCTAGATCACTTGTGAACCTTCTCTGGTTAGGCACGGAGCACCAGTGATAAGCACGCAATGCCTCTACAAGGGTGCATCGCCAAGCTCCAAGCACGCATCACCTTCAAAAAATGTGTTGAGGAAATCGAGCAAGGGTGTGACACCAACTCCTAGGCGCGCAGTGCCAAGGAAAATGCACAACGCCAAGGAATTTTGACCAAATTCACTCAAAACTTCACTATTTTTTCCTTTGTTGAATGGCTCTTACTCTTTGAAAGGCAACAATGACTCTTTTGAAGTGTTTGATGAGATTTTATAGACAAGTGGAATTTGATTTAATTTCAAAAACCCACTTTCATATGTTTTAAAGTCCTCTTCCTTTTCTCACTGATACTCTTTGATATTTTTTTCTTGCAGGTTGCTGAAGTCATTGAGTTGGATTTTATTTTGCTCATTTAGGCTTGACATGTTCACTTTGACAACTTTGGGACTTAATTATTACATATAGTAACATCTTTAAAATATTTTGTAGTTTCCACCATAAAATTCAACTCATTTTTTCCACCCTCTTTGGCCACCTTTTTCAAATCTATAATTTTCTGCAGTTATTTACAACAATCATCAGTGTTGTCTTCTAAGTTCTTTATATCCCTTTCAAGTTAATTCATTTTTGTACAGTTCACCTTAGCTTTTTTCCATATTCCATCAATATTTTCTGATAGAATTTCTTCATGTTTGGCCTTGTGCTTCCTCCATCTCATTTTCCTGCAAGTAATCACTACTTTGGCACTCAAATGTACTATCAAGTTTATAACCTGTGTCATCTACAAGACCAAGTTTTTTCCCTTTCCCTTGTTGTACATTGTTTTCATTCAGGAGTAGACAGTCTGCATCATCAGTAATTTTTGCTGATAAATCTTCGAACACCTCCACATAAGTGCCAAACTTTGTTCTATTTTTCTCACTTTCCAGGTTTTGAACTGAGAAGATAACCCTCCTTGGAAAACTTAGGTCCTTTTTGAATAACCATGTCTTGAAATTGTATTACATCTGAGCCAGATTATAGCAAAGTAAAAGCAGTGCCTGAAACATCCAAGGATTTTGGGGAGCCAGAAGAATGCATGTCATAATCAATCCTTCTCATTTGTGTGTTGGGCTCATCAGAATGAAAGGATGACCTTGAAAAATGAAAAACCCTAATGACCTAATGGGAGTGATTTTTGACCTGATCAAATCAGGACTTCATAAACCCTTATCAAACCATAGAAAGCTCAAATTTATAGCCAATGAGTAGAATCTAGTTGTTTCTCCATCCTAGCAAGGTGATGACTCAGTTTTAGGACACTCATTCAAGCCTTAAAGCTACATAAAAACATTATAAAAACCCAAAAAAACATTCCTAGATTGGTTTTGTGTTAGTTATTAGTGGTGAACCATACACACATATCCTCAAAAAAACTAAAAACATCCACCAGGCCACTCCACTATCGTCTAGTAGGCCTATCACTTCACTAGTCCTCATTAGACTTCCCTAGGATTATGTCAAAACAACCACTCCACTACCCTCCAGTAGGCATATTACTTCACTAGTCCTCATTAGACTTCCCTAGGATTATGTCAAAACATCCCTGAGAAGTTTACAAGTCTAGTCCTATACTTTGTAAGTTTACTAAGCACTGAGAGAGGTTATCCTTCCAAAAAAAATCCTAAATTTTTAGCCTCCCTAAATTTTTTGTTTGAAATCTGGCTTCACAAAGGATCGATTCTAGATCTCATCCAGACCCAAATCCTCCTGCCATAGTTGATGACCCAGAAAAGATTTTGTGGAAAACTTCTAAAACTGGAAATTTAACTACTGTTAGGACTATTCATAGAGAAATATTTGTTCCTGAACATCCTACAACCTTGCAAGATCATCAGTTTGACTTGCACCATACAAAGAACCTATTAAGAACCAAGTCACATAGTGGGATTGACCAAACTAACCTTGAGCCCACAGATTTTTAGTAGAGTTCTAGTAGAGAAGCTTCTCCTTCCACCCCTCCTGATCTTCATATTTTCTATCACTTTAGCTCTTTCCATACCAAATCTTCTCAGAATCAATTTGCTAGTCCAAGTACTTCCACCACACCCATTCATACATCCACTATTCAAAACACTCCATTTAATCCCACATTCCCTCTCACAAACCCACCTCTTGTAAATCTTCCATTTACTCCTATCATGGCAGCATGGTATGCCCCCTAGTGTTACCCCAACCCCTGGTTCCTTTGCCAAATGATTACCAATCCAAGATCCCTCATTTCATAGGAACTGACTCAATCACTGCCTAACAACATGTGGACAGAATGAATGATGCCTCTGACTATATGGAATTGGAAGAAGAAACCATGAAAATGAGGATTTTGTGCAAATCTTAGGAGGAGAAGCTAAGAAATGGTTTAAAAACTTAACTCCCAACAACATCAATGATCTCCCATCCCTTTACCAAAATTTCATAAACAAGTGGGAAATCAAGAAAAACCCCCTCCAAATTATTTCAGAATATAAAAATCTTAAGAGGAATGCAAGAGAAAGCGTACAAGATTATTGTACTAGTTTTAACAGTGTGTACAATGCCCTCCCACCTCATATTAAACCCCCACAAGGCCTATCAATAGTAAAATTTCCAGAAGGATTTGATCCAGATATGACATTCCAATTGAGGGAGAGAGACCCCACAACCTTAGAAGAAATACAAAGGGGAGCGATTAGTGCAGAAACCAACCTCAATGAAAAGAGAGCTAGGATGAGGTCAGAAAAAAGAGTCACTTACAAAGATGCAACCTTAGCCTCAACCTCCTCATCTGATGTGAAAATTGATAACTTAGTGAGGGTAATGGAAATAATGATGGAAAGGATAAACTTAACTGAAAGAGCACCTCCTAGGGAGAATCAAGAAAATCCCCAAAACAGAAATAGGAATCCAAATTTCAGAAGAGATCCCCCTCAAAAAAGACAAAGAGACAATTACCAACAAATTAGGCCTCCCTTCCAAGAAAAATATGTAGATTAAGAAGAAAGGGAGACTGAAAAGCTTGGAAGAAAATCATGTGAATCTAATAGGATCTAACAGTGAGGGTGATTTTTTTCTCACTAAAGAAGAACAAGGATTCTTTTCTTCAGACCAAATTGAAACTCACCATGAGGATTCTGAATATTTCCAATTAGGAGTTGAAAATGTCATAATGGAGGTTCGTAGTCAATATGACCTTAGGAGCAAAAATAACCCAGATAATTCAAAGAATATTAAAACAGACATTGTTGTTAGGAAAATCTCAGAAGATCTTCGTAAAAAGACAACAAATAGTACTAAGACTATGGCTAAGAAATCTGATCTGAACAAAGATAAAACCAGCCAGCAAAGTGTTGACCCAAGCTTCCCTAGTACTTCTGCTAGTGGCCCTGGAAAATCTGTTCAAAATGACAGTCCTAATAAAACTCAGCAAATCAAAACTGTTGAAAAGACTATGTGTGACAAAACAGATGTAAATATGTCAAAAACACTAGCTCCTTTCAACCTTGAGGGAGAAATTTCCAAGATTAAAATTAGCATACCCCTTGCTAAACTAGTAACCCAGGATGTATATAAAAATCAGGTCTTGAAAGCTTTGAATATAGGAAATGATACTGATACTTTAAACTTGATTGATGATAAACCATAACTATTGTTTGGTCATGAAGTAGAAGGAAAATACCAAGAAGGAGATATCCCTCCATTCTATGTCAGTCTGAACATACATGATAAAATCTTGCACAATGCCATGCTAGACTCTGGTGCCTCTCACAACCTCATGCAAAAAGTGGTGATGGAGAGATTAGGCCTAGAAATTACTAAACCTTACGAAGACCTGTATTCTTTTGATTCAAGCAGAGTCAAATTTTTGGGTCTAATCAAATATTTATGTGTCAATCTGGCACAAATCCATGGTAAAGGTCTAGTCATGGACATAGTAGTTGCTGACATTCCCCCAAAGTATGGCATGCTCTTATCCAGATCATGGGGAGCCAAACTTCAAGGCAGCCTTCAAAAGGATATGTGTTATGCTACCATCCTGGTATTTAGCCAAACAAGGAGATTGTATGGGGAATCTCATATGAAACATATGGTAAGCAGCCTAGATAGGCCAAAAAACACTCATGTTTATTCCATTAATTCAGATGTTGATTCATTTATCTTGTTCAATGAAGATGAAATCAACAAACAAGAAAATGAAAATGAGAAATAATTAAGCCCACTAGAACAGTCGAATCTATCCTCAAATGAAGAAAATAACAGCTCAAACTTTAGCAACGTTAAACAACAACATGATGATGAATATGAGATAGAAACACTTTGAACATGAGCTTTGATGGCTCTTGTGGAAAAGCTGGTTCTGGAGCTGGTGTATGGATACATAATACAAACAAATGGCATTCCTACAAACTTGATTTCCA
Source organism: Pinus albicaulis (assembly GCA_034641835.2). Taxonomy (NCBI): domain Eukaryota; kingdom Viridiplantae; phylum Streptophyta; class Pinopsida; order Pinales; family Pinaceae; genus Pinus; species Pinus albicaulis. The sequence goes on from CM076578.1 coordinate 1,944,648,601, forward strand.
ATGCACTAATAACATTTCAGAATATGAAGCCCTCCTCCTTGGCTTACATTTGCTTAAAAACATAGGAGCTAAGAAAATATTATTCCAAGGATATTTAGAGCTGATCATTAGGCAAATAAAATGGGAGTATTCAGCTAAAAATCCAAGATTAAGAGAACACAATAATGCTACCCTAGGCCTCTTAAAAACCTTTGAGAAATATGAACTCGCTTTCATCCCTAGAGCTCAAAGTAGCCTTGCTAATGAACTTGCTTTTGCTACCAGCAATTTCCAAATACCCCATGTAAATGAACAATTCACTGTCAAAGTAAAAAATTAGCGTACAGTACCTAACAATGAAAACTATTGGCAAGTGTTTGAGGGTGATAGACATATTGAGGATTTTCTGCAATCTACAAATTATTTTGTTGTACCAACACCTAGCTCAAGCCATAAAGAAGATTGTTTTGCTAAAAAACAAGCCCACAAAACAGATTTGTCCTCTACTATTGATATAAACCAGTTTGAACATCTTTATAAGGCAGAATTACTTGACAATCTAGACCAAAAGGACCTTGAGGTTTTACAATGTAAAGATGATACAATACCAAGGGGCCTTACACCATTAGAGGAGCTTTTTGATTTCAATGATGTAGCTAAAAAACCAAAGATGGAGCCTACAAAATCTAATGTAGAAGAATATAACATAGGCAGCATGATGGAACCCAAAATGACAGAGCTATCTAACACTCTTTCTCCTCACATAAAATAGAAATATATTGAGCTTTTCAAAGAGTTTGGAGACGTTTTTGCATGGGGGTACAAGGACTTAAAATCATATGATACCAGCATTATTCAAGATAAAATTCCTTTTAAGGAAAATCAGAAAGCTTTCAAACAAAAAATAAAAAGGATAAACCCTATTTTACTACCCTTAGTCGAGAAAGAGATTACAAATATTTATGATGATGGTATCATAGTTCCCCTTAGATACTCAGAGTGGGTTTCCAACCTTGTGTCAGTTAGGAAGAAGACAGGGGAAATTAGGCTTTGCATTGACTTTAGAAATCTAAACAAGGCCTCCCTGAAAGATAATTATCCCTTGCCTAAGATGGATCACATACTCCAAAAGGTGGTTGGATCTGAGAGAATACCACTGTTGGATGGTTTTTCAGGCTACAACCAAGTGCTAGTAATCCCAAGTGATCACCACAAAACTGCCTTCACCACACCTTAGGGTACATTCATGTATGTTAAAATGCCATTTGGTTTGATGAATGCAGGGGCCAAATTCCAAAGGGCAATGGACATAGCTTTTTTAGAAGACATAGGCTACTTTATAATCATTTACATTGATGAAATCACTATTTACTCTAAAACTGATAAAGAGCACTTAGTCCATTTGATTTTTTTTTTTGAGAAATGTAGGAAATATGGCCTATCTTTGAATCCCAAGAAAACACTTTTGGGTCTTCAAGAAGGAAATCTCTTGGGCCACATAATCTATGAAGAAGGAATAAAAGTAGACCCCATAAGGATTGAAGGCATATTGAAAATCAACCATCCTAGAAATATCAAGGAATTGCAATCCTTCATTGGGAAGATCAACTTTTTGAGAAGGTTCATTCCCAACCTTGCTGAACTTTTGAGAAATATTACAAACATGCTCAAAAATGAGACATGAGTGGAATGGAATTTAAAGGCCAAATAATCATTTGAATTGGTAAAACAAGCTCTTACTCAAACACCAGATCTTATCAGTCTTAATTTCACCAAGGATTTCTGCATTTTTTTCATTTGCATATGAACACATCATTGCTGAGTATTGTTGCAAAAGAATAACATGGGGAAAGAACAACCAATAGCCTTTTTTATTAAAGCATTAAGAGATGCTCCACTCAAGTATAACATCATGGAGAAACAAGCCTTAGCCTTGATAAAAGCATTGAAAGATTTCTGAGTCTACATTTTTCACTCTCATATCATTGCTTTTGTCCCACATACAGTTGTCAAGGATATTCTAAATCAAGACCCTGATGGTAAAAGGGGAAAATGGATTGCTATTATCTTATAGTATTATTTAGAAATTAGACCCACCAAGCTGGTTAAAGGAAAAGGACTTGAAAAACTTATGGATGAATCAAATTTCCAAGCATTAGATATGAATATGGTTGATTTTTTAGAAGTATAGGAAGAATTCACTGCTCCATACATTGAAGAAATATTTCTGAATTCAGCTTGGTATGCAGATATCATATATGTGCTTCTTTATCTCAATACTTCTCCTTCTTTATCAAAGACAAAAGCTATATTATTGAAACAAAAAGCTTTAAATTACTGCATTTTAGATGGAGTTCTATATTGGAAGAATGTTGTTGGCATTTTGCTTAAATGTTTTCTTGAGGATGATGCAGGTAAAATCATGCATGATCTGCATGGGGGAGAATGTGGAGGCCACCTTTACTAGAAAACCACAGCAAAAAATATTGTTAGAGTTGGATATTATTGGCCCACCCTTTTTCCTGACACTCAAAAACTAGTCACAACTTGCCATAAGTGCCAAATTTTTGATGGCAAGAGAAAACTCCTACCTTTACCTTTGCATCCCATCAATATTGAGGCTCCCTTTCAACAATGGGGTTTGGAATTTATTGGAGAAATTCACCCCACTTCATCTTCCCAGCACAAGTGGATCCTTGCTGCCACTGATTATTTCACCAAATGGATAGAGGCTATCCCTTCTAGGAATGCTATTAACTCAGTCATTATCAAATTCCTTGAGACCAATACCTTATCCTGATTTGGTTGTCCTAGAAAGATCATTACAGATAATGTTGATACCTTTAAATCCAAAATAATGACTTAATTTTTCTATAAATATCATATGACATTAGGGCACTCCACAACTTACTACCCCCAAGGTAATGGGCTAGCTGAATCCTCCAACAAAATTCTGATCAACATTATCAAGAAACTGCTAGAACAGAATAAAAAATCATCGCATAGTAAGCTAGTTCATGCATTATGGGTTGATAAACTAACCACCAAGAAGTCAATCAGTATGTCTCCCTATCAGTTGGTATATGGCATGGATGCAGTCTTCTTGACATCCTTGGGAGTTCCAGTCATGAAACTCCTCCAAGAAGTACAATCAGAAGAAAATGACATGCAGAGAAGGCTGAATCAAACCATTCATTTACAAAAGTCAAGAGAGGAAGTTTACAAAAGAACACAAGCAGTACAAGAAATCATCAAGAATATATTTGACAGGAGTACCAAAGCCAATAATTTCAAAATTGGGGACACAGTTTTGAAATGGGATTCTAGGAGGGAAGACAAAGATAAACATGGTAAATTTGACAATTTGTGGAAAGGGCCTTATATCATTAATTCAATTAGGGGTCATAATGTTTTCTTTTTACAAGGGATGAATGGAGAAGAGTTATTTTGAGGTCCTATCAATGGCAAGATGCTCAAACACTATTTTTTCAAGAGTGCTAGCTTCAAATTTTTCATTCATTATACATAACACTGCATGATAAGAGATCATAAAAACAAAAAATTTAGAAAAACAGAAAAAGCAAAAGAGGGCAGATTCGAAAAGAGGTACAACCCCATACCCAAAAAATAGTACTGCTGAAAGTGTGAAAGCCTAAATTCCACTACTTGTTCAAAAAGAAGAACTTGCTCAGTCATCTAGCCTAATCATGGCTGAAACATATTTTAAATTTATGTTGATAAGTTAGTGTAAAAATGATTGTAAAAATTATTCAATCTTGACTTTTTAGAAAGGATAGATTAGGAATGAAAGATATTGGTTCCACATGCTCAAAACTAAACCAAAGAGAAAGATGAGGATGCATAACAAATGATAAATCACAACCCTTATTTTTCTAGTTACTATTTCTGCAAAAATAATTTGTGTGCAGTTTGTTCCAATGCCACAAACCATGGTAAATTAGATTTCCTAATCCTGATTTTAACCATGCTTTCAATTTCATGTCAATAGTTTAGAGAATCAAGTCTGCCAAACAGCTTAATCTTGGCAGTCAAACAGTCTAGGTAGAGAATAAAAGAGTTCACTAGCATAATATGAACTCTTGGAAGCAATAAGGATAGAAGTAGATAGTTTGTTTTTGTTTTCAAAATAAAAGAATGTCAAGAGTTTGCCAATTCAAATGCACTCAAAGAAGAAAAAATGTTAGGCCAAGTAGGTTGGGTAGGTAGGAATAAAGTTGAAGTAATCATGTTTTTCAGATTATTAAGATCACAAAGAGACACTAGTAAAAGAAAAAAAGGAAAAATCTGCCCAATGGAAAAGGCACTGGTCTTCATAAACTCAGAGATTTGATATCTTAAAGTTCTGGACACCTCCAGTAAGGGAGCTACCCTCCCCAAGTGGAGCCACTATTAGTAATCAATAATTTTTTCTATTTCGGAGATGACTAAGTTGTGGTCATAGATTTCTAAAAACAATATTTGTGAAACATTGTGAGTTTTAGAAATCTCACTGCCTTAATTATCCTAAATCAAACTGTTTCATTATTTTTTTCCCTCTCTGCCTTCTAAAATTCACCTTACTCATCCAAAGGGACTGCATTTCTGGGCCTACTGATCTCATTTTTCACTCCCCCTACTCCCTTTCTCATGTATTCCTTTATCCCTCAAAAAAACCAAATTTTCCCTTAAAGGAAACCCCTCTTCCTCATTTTTCCTTTGTATATGTTAACCAATGTAAAAGTCCCCTTTTACATTGTTTAAACTCAAAACTTAAGCCTGTCGGGTCTTTATATATATATATATATATATAAACTTTGTTTTTATGTTAAAAACCCGCCCTTGTGTTATATAGGCCTAAGCTCCTTTTTCTCTAAAAACCCAACCCCTTCGTGCTCATGTAACCCCAACCTCATTTATCCGTAAGCCCTGGTCTATATAACTTCCACCTCCAGCCTTTCTATTTTACAAACCCCCCCCATAAACCTTATAAAAAGGCCTCATAAACCCATATTATATCAAAATATGGGCCCCACTCTCCACTTTTTCCCGCACCCATTTAAACCTTATAACTCAACGCATTTCATTGATTTATTAATGCCCTAGGCCCATTCTCCATTTAACCCCATGACCCAATGAAAACGCGCCACATGTCCTCCACCCCATTTATTTGACCACCTGCTCACCACCCCCAGGCTATGTGACGGTCGTCGATCTCTCACCTTGAGATCCGATGATCCTCGACACATATATATATAATCTCACCGAGGTTGACATCTTGCAACCCGCGTGAAATGGGCAGTTTTTCCTTGCCACGTGTCAACTCTGGACTATATCATGTGCCCCCTCTTGAAAACCACTTACTTCCTTTATGCCACACAATAAACCGCTTTCGGTTTCTTGAAACCACTTCTACCTCTATGCCATTTTTCAAAACCCTCCCGCCTTTGTTCAAACTTCTGCCTGGTTTTTCCTTCAGAACCCTACATCCCAAGCCATTTCCTCCTCTAGAAACCCTTCGATAAAGCCCAAACAACAGAAAATGCAGTAAGCATCCTCCCTAGAGGTTTTCAAGCTAACAAGTTGCTGTTATGTGCAGGATTAATGGCGGAATGCCTAAAAATCATTCCGACGGTCTAAAAAATGACCAAATCAATCTTTGCGTGACAATCCAAGAGTTTAATTTGAATCATAAAGTGGCCAGAGGCCTTGTATCAAGATGAACCATTGCTGAAACATGATCATCGATGGTCGAGTAACCCTCCTACCATGACAGAAAGCATTTCCTGCATGCAGCAAACAACTACAGTCAGAGAGACATCGAAGAAACGAAGACTAAAGGATTACAGGGCTAATCACTAATCAAAAGCACAAAAATAGAAGGTTAGCTAGCTAAAGCAGAGATTAAAGGATAAAGAAAGACAGTTAAAGGGTTAAACGATAAAGACAGAAGATCAGAAATATTAATCAAAGGGATTAATAAATAGGCAGAGTTAAAACAGATTAAAGAAAAAACATAATAGGAACATACAGTCAAGGCCTAAAGACAGAGATTAAAGAAAAAATAGGAGGAATATTAACCCAAAGAATATTCGTATTAACTGCACCTACAGGCAGTTACTTCTTTCAAAAATATTTTTTCCACCTAATGCTTTGTTTCCTTCAATAAAGCATTAAACAGTTATTGCACTCAGTTAGAGATATTTTCTATCTACCAAACAATTATTGTAAAAGTTATTAATAGGCCTTAAAGTCAAACATTTCATAGATATTATCTCAGAAGTTAAGATAGAATTTATTATTCAGAGAAATATCTTCAGATATTCCTGTCTTGAGCCTTGCATGGTCTTCAAGGTAAAGAATTCATTAACTCTATAATAAATGACACCCAAACCCTAAACTCATCTTCACCTCCTCATTTGCAGATAAATATTACATTTGAGCTCATTATCTTGTTGGAATTTGATGACTCTTTAAAGTAATACATAGTATTTTGGAGGTTGAAAAGAAATTGATGTCTTGGAGATTGTGAATGCCTTGATTAGTATGTTGATGGAAGAGGCTTGCTTGCAGGATCCCTGAGCTTGGTTTATGGTGAAGTGATTCTATTATGTTATTGTTTTTTCCTGTTTCATTATGTTTCCATCTTTCTATACTGTATTAGAACAAAGGATTTAGACTAAGAAATGTTTTTAAAGGAACCTTAGATCTATTTTTTCTTCACTGTCTTTATGTTTTCCTCTACTAGGACATTTTAGATAATTCTTAATTGCTCTCTATAACCCCTAAGCTTGTTTATTTCATGAATGTTTTAATACAGTAGGTATCAAAGATGATTTATGGCTATCCATTCTTGTTTGATGTCACTAAACAGTGTTCTTGAAGTCTCCCTCTAAAGTACCATTACTTAGGTCTACTAAAGAGGTTTTGTTTCAATCATACCCTTTATACTTGCTTAAATAATTGTTTTGGAGATCCTCATAGCTATAATAAAAGGTGTTTAGGCATTCCCTCTTCTCTAATTATAGTTATATGTGTTTCTTGAATTTTTTCTGTCTTTGAAGGTGAAATCACTAGAAGTTAAATGAGTTTCTCGCCTTCTATATTTCATTGGAATGTTTGTCTTGAACAATTATCTGCTTGACATGAATCAAAGAATTTATGGTTTTCCCTGTCTATTGATTGCCTCTTTATTCTTATGATATTTAAATCCCTTCTTGTTAAAGGTAAATGATAAAGGATTCTTAATTTCCCTTTGTCCTACTTTTATTCTCACAATTGATGTCCATCTAATTTCCCTTGAAAACCTCGAAGATCCATTAACCGAGTTAGATTTACCCTGCGATTCTCCCCGATCTATTGATGAACCTTTCATGACTTTTATAGACTCCATTGCCCAATGACTTGAAGATTTACTCATTCCATCTACTCTTCTAGATCATCTTACCCAAACAAAGAAAACAACAAACCCTACACTTAACAACTAGCCTAAAATCAACCATCTAAGGAAAACAAGTTCACATCCTTTGCATATAATAGAGGGAGCCCTCTCTGAGTCTAGGAAGGCTAGGTCCTAGGACTCCAAAGACTAGTTTTATGTTACCCTGTCCATTTGGTCTACCAATTTGCTAAATCACTGGACACTAACAAGGTTGTAAAGGCAAAGGTAGTAGTTTTCTCTTTCCCTCAAATATTTGGCATTTATGGCAAGTCACTACTAGATTGTGGATATCAGGGAAAAGAGTGGGCTAATAAAAACTAGCTCTAAGAATTTTGTTGGCAATGGTTTTCCAATAGATATGACCTCCACATTCTCCTTCATGAAACTCATGCATGATTCTATCTGCATCTTCTTCAAGAAAACATTTAAGCAGTATACCAACATAATTTTTCCAATATAAAGCTTTATCTAGATTGCAAAAATTTGCAACTTTTAGTTTCAATAATCTAGCCTTTGTTTTGGAAAAAATGGGAGGAATAGTTAAATTAAAAAGCACATATAATATATCAACATACTCGAGTGAGTTCAGAAATGTTTCTTCAATAGGTGGATTCGCTAGATCCTCTTGTTCATCCAAGGAATGTATCATGTTTATCTCCAGTGCTTGAAAGTTTTCTTCAGCCATCAGTTTGGCCAGTCCTTGCCCTTTTATTAGCTTGGTGGGCTTGGTTTCTAGATCATACTCTAATATGACAGCAATCCACTTACCTCTTTTACCATCAAGATCCTGAGTTAGTATGTCCTTAACAACTGTATGAGAAAAAAAAGCAATGACATGTGAATGCAAGATGTAAAATATGAAATATTGTAATGCTTTGATTAAGGAAAAAGCTTGTTTTTCCATAATGTTATATTTTAGAGGTGCATCTCCTAGTGCCTTGCTGAAGAAAGATATGGGTTTTTCTTGTCCCATTATGTTATTTTGTAGTAATACTACAGCAATTGTGTGTTCTGATGCAAATGAGAAGATGAAGAAGTCTGTTGTGTAACCAGCTCCAAAAATAGAAGAAAATAGATATCAACGCCTTAGAAATAAACCACTTCGAGGGGGAAACCTCCAATACATTACATAAATGAACAATTATTGGATGATACAAATTAACAAAACCTCCTTCTATATATAGGAGTCCATGGGGCCACAATATAATCCTAGTGGGGCCACAATGTAATCCTAGCCGACCTGACAATAATAATGTAAGGGCACAATAATAACAATATGGGGGTTACAGGAGTACAAAAATAACAATAAGTGGGGCTACACTAACATAAAAAGGGACTACACTATTAATATAGGGACTTAACATGCCCCTCTCTTTCAAACAAGTGTTGTCCTCAACGCTTGATTATTTCTTGATGCTTCTCTATAAAATTCTCATCCTCCCATGTGGAATCTTCTACAGGAAAGTTCTTCCACTTGCTGAGAAACTCTGAAATTGATCGTGCTTGTCAATTTCTTGTTTTTGTGACTGCTTCAGAACTTCTTTTGATGTGATGTTGATATTCCTGTTGTTTCATTAGATTCTGCACCAAAGTTAGGTTATCATTTGAGAGTTGGAGAACTTGTTGTTGATGCTCGATGTCATCTTCCACTAATATATCATCCATATTAGATATTATTTTATCCTTCAAACCATCCAATTTAGTCTCCATTTCTTATTTTAAACCATCTATGTCAGCTTCGGTTGCTCTTCGTAAGATCGAAATTTGTTGCACTTGGTACCGTAATTTTGATATCTCATACTGCAATTCTTCCACTTCATGCATCATAGAATAGATTTCTGAGGGCTTAATGGGTGTTGAATTATTTTCAGGAGGAATTTCAGAATGAAATACTAAAATATATGCTCAATAGGCCCTTGGAATCACTTCAAACTGATTTTTCAAACAATATTTATGCAATTCGGGAAAAACAATACACGCCTTTTACTTTCTTTTGAGGAACTCGATATTGAAATTGAATTATCTCTAAGATTGTAGCTCTTCAATATCTGAAATTCAGCACTAAAGTATCCCTCTTAATTATCTTTTTAATGCCACAGGTCTGATCTAATTTGGATTCTCCAAGACAAAGTTATGTCCAATCTCCCACAATGACCTAATTATGGATTGGTTCAGTATAGCAAACTTGTACGAATTTCCACGTGTCACTGTTTCGTCCTTTGTCTATGAAATTGATAGCCAAGAAACTAAATTCCATGTACTTGTGACCACCTTTTACGGCACTCAAATCCACTTCCCAGAGAGAGACTTATTGAACTTTTCCCACGATCACCTCTTTGAGATGAAATTCAGGAGCCTGAAAAAGCACTACCTTCCACAGATCATATCTCCAAAAATATTGCGAAACAAGATCTGAAATTTTTTGAAAAATTTCCTTAGGATTTCATCTTCATACCATACGAATTTCATATTCTGAACCTTCGTAGAAAAACATTTATAGCTAAAATTCCACGAGGATCTGATTAGGAGCTTGAAAAAAGACCTAACTTCCACATATGATATCTCCGAAAATGTTGCGAACCAAGCTCTGAAAGTTTTAGACAATATTCCTCGGGATTTCAGCTTCGTACCATAACAATTTCAGCTTCTGAAACTTCTTAGAAAAAAATTTATAGAGAAAATTCCACGATGACCTGTTTGGAGCAGCGAAACCCTAGAATCCAAAGCTCTAATACCAAATGTTGTGTAACCAGCTCCAAAAATAGAAGAAAAGAGATATCAATGCTAACAGAAATAAGCCTAGAAATGAGCCACCTCGAGGGGGAAACCTCCAATACACTACATAAATGAACAATTCTTGGATGATACAAATGAACAAAACCTCCTTCTATATATAGGAGTCCATGGGGCCACAATATAATCCTAGTGGGGCCACAATGTAATCCTAGCCGACCTGACAATAATAATGTAAGGGCACAATAATAACAATATGGGGGTTACAAGGGTACAAAAATAACAATAAGTGGGGCTAAAATAACATAATAAGGGACTACACTATTAATATAGGGACTTAACAAAGTCCTTAGTCAAGGCTGATGAGGACTGGTGTTTGGGTAAGTGCTTGTTTTACCAGTTCAAAGGATGTCTTTGATTCTATGGTCCATTTGACTCCTATTTCTCTTTTCAGCATGTTTGTAATGTTTCTTAGGAATTTTTTAAGGTTTGGTATGAACCTTCTTAAGAAATTGATCTTTCCAATGAAAGATTGCAGCTCTTTGATGTTCCTAGGGTGTGTTATCACTAAAAAAAAAGAAAAAAAAACATGGCATGTAAACTCTGTTTTGATCATGATCTAAATCGTTTTGAAGGTCATTTGAGAATGGTTAAGGGTATGTCATACTCTTAAGAGGTTTAGTGTTCACAACCCAAATTCAAAAGAGGTCTTTAGGTCCATTCTATAGTTAAAAAGTTCACATTTTTCATGTAAATTTCATCTAAGTAGGTTTTAGTTTGATTTCTTGCAATTAGCTACAAATCCACAGTTTCGTAGTGTATATAGTTCAAAAAATGATTTTTGTGCTACGAAAGCACTGCTACTTTCGTAGCGCAAATTGTAAAATTTACACTGTGAGCGCTATGAAAGCATGGTTTCGTAGTTATCATGTCAAATAAGTCTGGATTTGTTAGTTTCAGTTGGGGAATGACATGATAGGAGTATGGTGAGTCAGTTAATTAATATATTTGTAGTGCCCAATTGTCCTACATCCACCATTTTCATGATATGGTATCAATCAAACATCATTTGGTCATGAAGTGACATCCCTAATTCAAATTTCTTTTGTCTAATTGAGTCATTCCTGTTTCATTCACCTTCACATATGATGTCTAAGATCTGAAATAGTGAGGAGAAGTTTATGGTTGTTCTATCCAAAGACAACTTTCATCAAATCAAGCGAGGTTGATTCATCAAATCAAGGGAGGCTGTTCATCTGGTCAAGAGAGACTGATTTATAGGTTTTAGAGAAACAAACAAGGTTTTATACAGGAAACATGGCAAAATCAAAGAAGATCCACAGAGGGGGACATTGTCTTAGATATGAACCTAAGAATGAAAATGTTGTTATGGAAGATCAAATGGCGATGGAGGCTTTTAGTAAGGCTGGTTGTCTAAAATTTTGTGAAAAGCTTCAAGGTTGTCACACTCAAGTGTCCAAAGAGTTTGCTCTACATTTCAGTGGAATCACCACCAAAGTTGGAATGATAAATATATCAGTGACACCTGAGATCATAGCTAATATGACAGAGATACCAAGGGGACAAAAATATTGGTTTAAAGGTTTCAGGTTTGACATGGAGCCATGCAAGGATTTTATGAAACCTGAATTTGTAGACATGGACTTGAACAATGCAATACCCAGGAGCTGTATCAAGGATAACTATGAAAAGTTGTTATTGAACATCCAAATATATTTCACATGTGAATTAGGGTACCATAAAGTCTACACTTATAATTTTAAACTACTGTTGCATTTCACAGGAATGATATCATTAGATTTACCATTCTTCTTTCATAAAAGCCTTTCCAAAATGGTTGACAAAGTCCAAGCTAAATCTAATGGTTGTGAAACATCCATGTTTCACCTGGTTTGATTAAGTTACTGGTTTTAAATGAGCTACAGAAAATAAATAGAGATTGGTATTCCTTTTTATTTATGAGTGGATTTGAAATGGAAGCCCTGACTCCAGCTAAAAACCCTAAGATCAAGGGAAATCCTACAACACCAATAGCAGAATCCACTCAGCCAGTGATTATCAAAGCTAAGAGGTTTGTGAAGTTGAAACCTCGGAAACAGGTTGAAGATATAATTAAGAAAGCATCAGTGCTTGTTGCAAAAACCCCATCACTTGCAAAACAGAAAGTAGAAAAGGTCAAAGAAACAAAACAGAAACAGGTGGCCAGTAAGCAAGAGAGCCAGAGAAAGACAAGAAATCAAGTATCAACATCAAAGGGAAAAGCAGCTATTTCAATGGCAGAAGACAGTCAAAATATTAAAGGCAACTTGGATGATATACCGCATTCAATAGAAATAGAGTAATCACCCATTGTGCAGGCAAATTTTATTGAAGTGAATGATCCTAAACAGAAAAAAATCAAATCAGCAAAGAAATTGGATTTTAAAGGTGAGAATGCAGCTTTTGTTTTCCAAGCTAGGAAACCTCTAACCAGACATGAAAAGAAACTCCAAGGAAGTAGTAAAGATACTTGAGTAACTATTGAATTAGCTAAGGCCCCTGAAAAGGTGATTGATCTCTCATCTCCTATAGTAGAGCATGCAGTCAACAAGGTAGAGAAGGGAAAAGAGCACATGTCAGAGTGTCAGTTGTTGGAAGAAAGGTTGAAACTTGAAAATTAGGAAATGGAAATGATGATAAAGAGGGAAAGACAACACAACATTGAAAAGACAGAATTCAAGAGGTTGAAGGTTGTTTGGGAAGGTCAAATAGTTGTTAGGTCATAGATCACAAATAGTGCCCAACAGTTCTATACATGGACAGTTCCAGCTATTAAAGAGGCAAGGTTTGTTAGAGTGATCTACACTCATTTGAGAGTAAGCAATAGGAATCTAAGAATCCAAGTGAAATATTTGGATCTACAATTAAAATAGTCTCAAAATGAACTAAAAAGCAGAGGTACAAAATGACAAATTCAAAACAAAGTCTAAATTGAAAAGAAGGATCAAATTTTGTGAAGATTATGTTTTTAGTTCAAATGTCTGATGGTTTTGATGAGGCCAATAATTTTATAAAGCTACGGTACCTTCTTTTTTTAAAATTTTGTGAAAATATTGAAAACACTACTTGCACAGTAGTTTCGTAGCGCCTATAGTGCAAAAAGGGTGAAAAGCGCTACGAAACTGTTGTAGCAGCTTTTTCACCCTTTTCCTTATCAATTTTGAGGGGATGTTTTGAGAGTTTCGCCCTGAAATTTCTAGAATAAACATTTCAAGTGCAGATGAAAGCCACCTTAGAGGGAAAATATCAAAATATTAAAAGAAATGGGCTAAAACACTATGCTACGGAAAGCGCTACGAAATTGTGTTGCTTTCATAGCGCAGGTATGTTTTCAATCTTTTTGGATAATTCGAAGTCAATGTTGCACAACTGGAATAGGGAAGTGATTGAAGACATATGGTTTTAGTTATTGACAACAAATGGCATCTAAATCATGGTTCATAAATGGTCAGAATGTCCCAAGGATTCAAAGAAATCAAAAGCCTAAAAAACAAGGAGATAGCTTCCTAGGTTTTAGGAGAACAACATCATCAGCTTTATGGTCACAACAGGTTGGAGCTCATCTTCAGAATTCGACTTCATGAAAATACAAGTGTCATTTGATGTAATTAAATTTAGATAAGGTTGTTAGGAGTAAATTTAAAGAGTTTTAGTCCTATTTGAAATAGGACTGCTCATTAGGTTTACAGTTATCATTTTGTAATAAAGACCATGTTTATGGTTAGAAAAGGTGTCAAATAGTAGGATTTAGATGTATCTAGTTGAGGATAAGGTTATCCTATGTTTTAAATGATCTATAAAGAGGAAGAATTCGAAATGATAAGGGTTGGACATTTTTTAGCAAAAAGACTTTGTTTTATGTAAGTGATTGTTTTCAGCCTAATAGGAGAATTTCTACTTTGACAACTCAATATTCATAAGGTGTTTCTTGTATGTTCTTTTTCTAATGGAATTTTTCCAATATTCTATTGCAGTGGTGTTTTCTTATGTTACTCAAAATTCATCAATGATGCTGTGACTTCCTTCATAAACAAGATGACTATGTGTTTCACTATTCTACATGTTTTTTCCTTGACTTGAACTCTAATATGCCTTGACTTCCATGCTAGGTAGATTATATTTATTTTTCTGATGCTATCATGACTCCATAAGCCCAATGAACACTTTCTAATTTGATTTACAACCATTTTTCATCATTTATCTGTTTTTATCCCATATAGAGTTATCCATCCACATATTTATCAAAAATCATAAACCCTTGAGAGATCCCTCTCAGGTTGAGGAGGCTAAGCCTCAACCAAAATATTGGTTTGAAATAGTTGCACAAGATTGGTTTGATGAGAAACCTATCAGGTCTAATTTTGTGATAACATTTTGGTGCGTCTATCAGGAGTCTGAAGATTATACTTTCTTGATATTTTGAAGCTGAACTTCTGAAGGTAGCAGGATTTCAAGAAGCTTTTCGAGGCTTCATCTACCTTGGTGACTCCATTTATAGTTTATATGTTCAAAGGTGGCTTCGAGAAGGAGATACACGAGGAGTAATCCTGACCTAGATCCACCTACCATCGTGGAAAATCCAAACACCATTTCAAGAGGTAGTCAAGGCATTTCTGAAATATCAGGTACCCCATCTCATTCAAAATATTTGTCCTTTGAAATATCAAGAAGTCCTGAAGGAAAAAGAGTTGATGATAAAATTCATGAGGTTTTGTTTAGATCAAAAAATTAAAATGAGCTAATTGAAATTATCTTAGACTTACATAAGAGAGGAATTGACACCTCAGCTCTAGTAACACAAGAAGATAAAGAGGAATTCTAGGAAGCTATCACTTCAGAATTATTGTTGGAAAGAGAGTCTCTAGAAAAATTAAAGGAGTTTGATCCTTTTGAAGTATTGTTGAAAATTAAAGCTGGTTTACCTATTCCCAACTGGAGCTCAATTGTTAGTGGCCTACAAAGACCAGACAGTCCTCCTCATCGCAGTTTATCATCTACTTTTTCTGCCTTTCCTAAAATTACCACAGTACCTCTGACCATGGCTAGAAATCCACCTGTTGTGCCTGCTAGATACGCCCCTCTTGTCCTTTTTGCTGCTTACATAACCTCCCAAGTAAATATACTGCTAGAATTAAAACATGGGGAAGTGATGAAGACATTATAGCAGAGGCTCATGTAGATAAATTTAATGACTTTATAGATAGGGAAGAGGTTCATCATGAAGATGTTAAATTGATATTTTTCACTCAGAGTTTTACTAGAGAGATTAGGAAATGGTATAAAGATATTTCCCCCATAAGTATTCATAATTGGAATGAATTTGAAGATGTGCTTCTAAGAAAATGGGGAAATAGAACTAATCCAGTACAAGCTCTTACTGAATATAGTACTTTGAAAAGAGCTATTGATGAAACTGTCCAAAATTTTTCTAAAAGGTTTAATAAAGTGTTAGATTCTATTCCTGCTCATTTGAAACCA
Organism: Pinus albicaulis; assembly: GCA_034641835.2. Classification (NCBI taxonomy): domain Eukaryota; kingdom Viridiplantae; phylum Streptophyta; class Pinopsida; order Pinales; family Pinaceae; genus Pinus; species Pinus albicaulis. Next base: position 1,944,664,289 of record CM076578.1, read on the forward strand.
CCAAAAGCTTTAGCTCAAATGAGGTATGCTGAAGCTTTCGACTATGAGTTTTCCATACCACTGAGAGAAAGAGAATCTCCTACACTTGCTGAAATGAAAAATGATGCTGTGAAGGTGGAGGTTAAATTTATAGCAGCTAAAAATTCAAAAATGGGTAAGGGTAAGTTGAAAGAGGAGGAGAAACCTTGATCTTCTACCTCTCAAGACAAACTAGATTCAATGATGAAAACAATGGAAAAATTGATGGATAGATTAGCCTTTGGCAATACCTCTGCTCCTCCTACACAACATGAACCTTAATTTAGAAACCCTCAGTTCAGGAGACCTTGGAATCAGCAAAGACCAAGGGAGAATAGAAATCTACAGCTTGATCCTCCAGTGAGACCTCCTTTTCAGCAAAATTTGGTTGATGAAGAATATGATCATGAAGAACCTGAGGAATATATGCATTGTTTTAATGAAGAAATTTCAGGAATTTTCCTAACCAAGGAAGAACATGATCAATCAAATCAAAAAAATCATGAAGAAGAAACATCGGACTACCTAAAGGGGTATCAACATGCCATTTTTGAGACACAGAAACAATATAATCTAAAAAATAGGAATGTACCTGTCATTGCAAACAAGAAACAACCAAAGAAGGATGCACCTAAGGCTACTAATGGCAAGAAGGAAGCTCCTAAGGTCATTGAAGGTAAGAAAGATACACCTGCTATCCTTCCTACCAAAGAAGCTGAAAAATCTGTTTTTGTTTTCAATCTTAAGAATGAAATTTCTAAGAAAAAAATATCAGTCCCTTTTGGTGAAATTCTCAAGGTAGATGAATATAGAATCAAGATTTTTAAAATGCTAAAATCACAACCTAGAGCTTCTGATATCTTAAATGTATTAGAAGATCATCTGACCATATATTTGGGCCCAAGACTAGAAGATGAACAAAATGAGGAATTTCCTCTTTTTTATGTGAGTCTTAGCATTCACGACATGGCATTCCATAATGCTATGTTAGATTCAGGGGATTCTCACAATCTTATGCCAAAAGTAATCATGGAAAGAATGGGGTTAGAAATAACTAGTCCATACACAGATTTTTTTTCTTTTGATTCAAAAAGAGTTCAATGCATTGGTCTAATCAAGGATGTTGTTGTTGGACTGACACAAGTTCTTGCTAAGACTGTAGTCATGGACATTGTTGTAGCAGAAATTCCATCGAAGTTTGGTATGTTGTTGTCAAGGTCATGGGCAACAAAATTTAAAGGTACAATGCAGATGGACCTTACTGATGCTACCATTCTAGTTTTTGGAGAGCAAAGAAGATTGTATTGAGAGACAAGGATGGCCTACATGGTGATTAGCAAAGATAAACCCAAAAAATTTCCAATTTATGCTCTTGATACTGAGCTTGGTTCTGCTATTCTTTTCAATGAATTGACTAATGAAGCGGAGGAAGAAAATAAAGATGAAAATTAGAGTTTTGAAATTCAACAGTCTGAAAATCAACAAGCAGAAGGTCAATAAGTCAGCAATAAAGAAGAAGAGGTTTGGTGGTCATTATATTTTGATGGGTCAGCAGGAAAAAAAGGATCAGGAGTAGGGATATGGATTAGAAATCCAAGTGATGAAAGTAGGTTCTTTTCCTATAAACTAAACTTTGATTGTACGAATAACATGGTCGAATATGAATCCTTGATTTTGGGTCTAGAAGTGTTGAAAAGAATGAATGTTCAAAATATTTATGTTTTTGGAGATTCAAAATTACTCATAAAATAGATTGAGGGTGTTTATCAAACAAAGGACACAAGGATGAGAGAATATAGGAATTTGGTTTTGGACATGTTAGAAAACTTTCATGCCTATTCATTCACAGTAAAAACTAGAGAACAAAACTCCATTGTTGATTCTCTTGTTGTCTTTGCAAGCCTTTTCATCATTCCTTTACACTCCATAGAAAAGTATGAAGTTGAAGTCTGCCATAGGCCAACCATTCTTGATAATATTACTCATTGGAAAGTTTTGAGGATGATCAACAGGTGAAAAATTTTATTGAGTTGAAAGAAGAATTTGAAAATGTACAAATAGATCAGCATAACATGTTAGCTGAATCTAAAGGAAATTTTGAAGTTTTTCAATTAAATAATAATTCCATACCAAAGGGACTCATACCTCTAGAAAAACGTTTTGATCAGAATGATGTTTTTAAATCTCCCAAGATGCAAGCTGATGATGAAGAAGTTGAGAGTTGTAACCTTGGTACTATAGCTATGCCCAAAATGATTAAACTTTCAAAATTTCTTTCAACTAATATGAAATTTAAATATGTTGAAATGATAAAGAAATTCATAGATGTCTTTTCTTGGAACTATGCTGATTTGAAAGAATATGATCCCACCAGTATTCAGCACACTATTCCCATTAAAGAAAATGAAATACCTTTCAATCAGAAGTTAACGAGGATCAACCCACTCCTCATGCATTTGATTGATAAGGAGGTTAAAAAAATCTTTAATGCCAAAATCATAGTCCCAATCAGATTTTCAAATTGGCTTGCAAATTTGGTTCTGGTTAGGAAGAAAAGTGGGGAAATCAGAATATGCTTTGATTTCAAAAATATGAATAAAGCCTCCCTGAAAGATAATTATCCTCTCCCAAAGATGGATCAAATTTTGAAAACTATTTTTGGTTCTCATAGAATGTCTATGCTTGATGGTTTTTCAGGTTATAATTAGATCCTTGTGCATCCTGATGATCAGGAAAAAACAACCTTTATTACACCATGGGGTACTTTTATGTACGCCAAGATGCCATTTGGTCTCATGAATGTAGGAGCTACTTTTCAGAGGGAAATGGACATTTATTTTTCTGAAGAAAAGGACAAGATGGTGGTTGTGTATCTTGACGACATAAAATTATTTTCAAGGAAGGAAGAAGATCACTTGAAACATTTGGAAATAATTCTGCTGAAATGTAGAAGGTTCGGCATCTCTCTAAATCCCACCAAAAGTATTTTTTCTTTAACTTCAGGTAAATTACTTGGGCATATAATTTCTAAAGATGGGATTAATATTGATCCAAGCAGGGTCAATGCAATTCAGAAGGTGGATTTTCCAAGAAGTAGGAAGGAGATTCAATCTTTCCTTGGAAAAGTTAATTTTATAAGGCGATTTATTCCTAATTTTGCTAAGATTGTGAAGGATATAACAAAGATGCTGAAGAAGGGAATTGATATTAAGTGGACACCAGAGGCAATAAATTCATTTGACGAAATCAAAAGAGCACTCACACAGGCACCAGTATTGATCTGTCCTGATTAAATTTCCAAGGAATTTCTGGTTTTTACCTTTTCATCAGAGAATACTATCGTTGGAGTTTTGCTACAAAAGGGATAGCAAGGTATTGAACAGCTAATTTCTTTATTTAGTAGGACATTAGCCAATGCTAAACTAAAGTATAACATCATAGAAAAGAAATCATATGCTTTGGTAAAGGCTTTCAAAGATTTCAGAATTTATATTCTGCATTATCATATTGTGGCGTTTGTTCCTAATACTGTTGTGAAAGACATCCTCACTCAAGTCGATCCTAATGGTAAGAGGGGGAAATGGATCACCAAGTTGCTAGAATATGATATTGAGATTAAACTGACAAAATTGGTTAAAGGGAAAGGCTTGGTGAAGCTGATGGCATAGTCAAACTTTGACTATCTTGATTTAAATTGGATTGCAGAAATATCAGAAATTTCAGATGAAGATGAGGAACTAGTTCCTATTGAAGAAAAATATATCACCTCAGATTGGTACAAGGAAGTTGTTTTTGTCCTGCTAACTTGAAAAAATACGAAGCAAGGTTTGTTAAATTGAAATATTTGAGATATTTTATATTTGACAGAAATCTGTTTTGGAAGGATACCAATGGAATTTTGTTAAATTTCTTGTCAGAGGAAGAGGCTGATAAAGTTATTGAGGAATTTCATAAAGGATATTGTGGAGGTCACCATTATTGGAAGGCGACAGTCAACAAAATTTTGAGAGCAGGGTTTTATTGGCCAACAATGTTTAAGGATGTTTACAAGAGGGTTGACGCCTGCCATGAATGATAGATTTTCGAAGGTAAGAAGAAACTTGTACCCTTACCTTTGATGCCTATTTATGTAGAAGCACCATTCCAGCAATTAGGGCTAGATTTTATCAGAGAGATTCATCCATCATCTTCAGGTCAACATCGTTGGATTCTTACAATGACTGATTACTTCACCAAATGGATTAAAGCAATTCCAACTAGGCAAGAAAATGATTATGTGATTATCTCTTTCTTAGAAAATAATACCTTGTCTAGATTTGGTTGCCCCATGAAGATTATAACTGATAATGAGCAAGCATTCAAGTCTAAGAACCCGATCAATTTCTGTCATCAATGTCATATTAATCTTGGGGATTCTACTGCATACTATCCCCAAGGAAATGGCCATGATGAATCTTCTAACAAGAGCATTGTCAGGATCATTAAAAGGGTGTTGCAGGAAAATAAGAAAGCTTGGCATTTGAAACTGAAGTATGCCTTATGGGCTAATAGGATATGTACAAAGAGGTCAATCGGAACTTCACCATATGGACTGGTATATGGCGCTGAGGTTTTTTTTCCTACATCACTACGAGTACCTGTTATGAAGTTGATTCAAGGGCTAAAAGAGGAACCAAATGCAATCAAGAGAAGAATTAATCCGCTGATAGCTCTACAGGAGAAAAGGAATGAGGTTTATGACAGCAATCATCAATCTCAAAATAGAATCAACAAGACATTTGATAAGCAGATCAAGGAAGAGAATTTTCAAATTCAAGATGAAGTGTTGAAATGGGAGGCCAGAATTGAAGAAAAAGGCAAACATGGTAAGTTTGAGAACTTATGGAAATGTCCTTTCAAGGTAGCTTCTTTCCATGGAAACAATACTTATATACTGCAGGAGATAGATGGAAAACCATATGCTGGAGGACTTGTCAATGGCATGATTTTGAAGCATTATTCTTCCTAAAATCTGATGGATGGTTCATGTCATTGTATATATTTCATTTTACAATTTTTTCTGCTAATAATGACAAGAAAAATCAGCAAGCTTGAGCCCGAGGTGAAGGCCATTAGATATTGTGGAGGGAGCTTGGAAATTCTAAGGTTTTTACTACTTTGATCAAGAAAATGGATAGCAGCACTGAAACTACTGGTTCTTAGTGTACCACAAGGGCACACTATCCCAAATGGAGCCACTGTTATCACTGAAAAAAAAAAAAATTAAAGCATGGCATGTCAACTCTGTTTTGATCATGATCTTAATAGTTTTGAAGGTCATTTGAGAATCGTTAAGGGTATGTCATACTCTTAAGAGGTTTAGTGTTCACAATCCAAATTCAAAATAGGTCTTTAGGTCCATTCCATAGTTAAAAAGTTCACATTTTTCATGTAAAGGCCATCTAAGTAGGTTTTAGTTTGATTTCCTACAATTAGCTACAAATCCACAGTTTCGTAGTGCCAATAGTTCAAAAAATGAGTTTTGCGCTACAAAAGCGCTACAACTTTCGTAGCATAAATTGCAAAATTTACACTGTGAGCGCTATGAAAGCGCGGTTTTGTAGCTATCGTTTCAAATAAGATGGGATTTTTCAGTTTCAGTTGGGGAATGACATGAAAGGAGTATGGTGATTCAGTTAATTAACAAATTCGTAGTACCCACTTGTCCTACATTCACCATTTTCATGATAGGGTATCAATCAAACATCATTTGGTCATGAAGTGACATCCCTAATTCAAATTTCTTTTTTCTAATTGAGTCATTCCTGTTCCATTCACCTTCACATATGATGTCCAAGCTCTGAAACAGATAGGAGAAGTTTATGGTTGTTCTATCCAAAGACAACTTTCATCAAATCAAGCAAGGTTGATTCATTAAATCAAGCGAGGCTGTTCATCTGGTCAAGAGAGGCTGATTTATAGGTTTTAGAGAAACAAACAGGGTTTTATATAGGAAACATGACAGAAGAAAAGAAGATCCACAGAGGGGGAAATTGTCTTATATATGAACCTGAGAATGCAAATGTTGTTATGGAAGATCAAATGGTGATGGAGGCTTTTAGCAAGGCTGGATGTCTAAGCTTCAAGGTTGCCACACTCAAGTGTCCAAAGAGTTTGCTCTATATTTCAGTAGAACCACCACCAAAGTTGGAATGATAAATATGTTAGTGACACCTGAGATCATAGTTGATGTGACAGAGATACCAAGGGGATATAAATCTTGGTTTAAAGGTTTCAGGTTTGACATGGAGCCATGCGTGTTTATGAAACTTGAATTTGTAGACATGGACTTGAAAAATGAAATACCCAGGAGTTGTATCAAGGATAACTATGCAAAGCTACTATTCAAAATCCAAATATATTTCACATGTGAAGGCAGGTACAATAAAGTCTACACTTATCATTTTAAACTACTGTTGCATTTCACAGGAATGATATCCTTATATTTACCATTCTTCTTACATAGAAGCCTTTCTAAAATGGCTGAAAAAGTCCAAGCTAAATCTGATGGTTGTGAAACATCCCTGTTTCATCATGGTTTGATTAAGTTATTGGTTTTAAATGAGCTATAGAAAATAAATAGATATTGGTATTCCTTTTTATTTATGAGTGGATTTGAAATGGAAGCCCTGAATCCAACTAAAAACACTAAGATCAAGGGAAATCCTGCAACACCAATAGCATAATCCAGTCAACCAGTGATTACCAAAGCTAAGAGGTTTGTGAAGTTGAAACCTAGGAAACAAGTTGAAGATAGAATTAAGAAAGCATCAGTGCTTGTTGCAAAAACTAAATCACCTGCAAAATAGAAAGTAGAAAAGGTCAAAGAAACAAAACAGAAACAGGTGGCCAGTAAGAAAGAGAGCCAGAGAAAGACAAGAGTCAAGTATAAACATCAAAGGGAAAAGCAACTATTTCAATGGCAGAAGATAGTCCAAAGATGAAAGGAAACTTGGATGATATACTGCATGAAATAGACATAAAGGAATCACCCATTGTGCAGGCAGATTTTATTAAAGTGAATGATCCTAAACAAAAAAAAAATCAAATCAACAAAGAAATTGGATTTTGAAGGTGAGAATGTAGCTTTTGTTTTCCAAGCTAGGAAATCTCTAACTAGACATGAAAAGAAACTCCAAGGAAGTAGTAAATATACCCAAGTAACTATTGAATTAGCTAAGGCCCCTAAAAAGGTGATTGATCTCTCATCTCCTATAGTAGAGCATGCAGTCAACAAGGTAGAGAAGGGAAAAGAGCACATGTCAGAGTGTTAGTTGTTGGAAGAAAGGTTGAAAATAGAAAATCAAGAAATTGAAATGATGAGAAAGAGGGAAATACAACACAACATTGAAAAGACAAAATTCAAGAGGTTGAAGGTTGTTTGGGAAGGTCAAACAGTTGCTAGGTCAGAGATCCCAAGCAGTGCCTAGCAGTTATATACATGGACAGTTCCAGCTATTAAAGAGGAAACATTTGTTAGAGTGATCAACACTCATTTGAGAGCAAGCAACAGGAAGCTAAGAAGCCAAGTGAAATATTTGGAGCTACAATTAAAATAGTCTCAAAATGAAATAAAAATCAAAGGTAAAAAATGACAAATTCAAAACAAAGTCTAAATGGAAAAGAAGGATCGAATTTTGTGAAGATTATGCTTTTAGTTCAAATTTCTCATGGTTTTGATTAGGCCAATGATTTTCTAAAGCTATGGTACCTTTTTGTTTTAAACTTTTCTGAAAATCTGGAAAAAACTGTTTGCACAACAGTTTCGTAGCGCCTGTAGTGCAAAAAGGGTGAAAAGTGCTATGAAACTGTTGTAGCAGCCTTTTCACCCTTTTCCTTATCAATTTTGAGGGGAAGTTTTGAGATTTTTGCCTTGAAATTTCTAGAAGAAACATGTCAAGTTCAGATGAAATCCACCTTGAAGGCAAAATATCAAAATATTAAAAGAAATGAGCTAAAACACTGCGCTATGAAAAGTGCTATGAAACTGTGTTGCTTTCGTAGCGCATGTCTGTTTTCAATCTTTTTGGATAATTCGAAGTCAATGTTGCACAACTGGCACATGGAATTGATTGAAGACATATGGTTTTATTTCTTGACAACAAATGGCATCTAAATCATGGTTCATAAATGGTCAGAATGCCCCAAGGATTCAAAGAAATCAAAGGCCTAAAAAACAAGGAGACAGTTTCCTAGGTTTTAGGAGAACATCATGATCAGCTTTATGGTCACAACAAATTGGAGCTCATATTTAGAACTCGACTTCATGAAAATACAAGTGTCATTTTATGTTATTAAATGTAGATAAGGTTGTTAGGAGTAAAGTTAAAGAGTTTTAGTCCTATTTGAAATAGGACTGCTCATTAGGTTTGCAGCTGTCATTTTGTAATAAAGACCATGTTTATGGTTAGAAAAGTTGTCAAATAGTAGGATTTATATGTATCTAGTTTAGGATAAGGTTAACCTATGTTGTAAATGATCTATAAAGAGGAAGAATTCAAAATACTAATGGTTGGACACTTGTTAGAAAAAATACTATGTTTTATGTAAGTGGCTGTTTTCAGCCTAATAGGAGAATTTCTACTTTGACAACTCAAGGTTCATAAGGAGTTTATTGTATGTTCTTGTTCTAATGGAATTTTTACAATATTCTATTGCAGTGGTGTTTTCTTATGTTAATCAAAATTCATCAATAATGCTCTTACTTCCTTCATAAACAAGTTGACTGTGTGTTTCACTGTTCTACATGTTTTTTCCCTGACTTGAACTCTAATATGCCTTGACTTCCATGCTAGGTATATTATCTTGATTTTTTTGAAGCTATCATGACTCCATAAGCTCAATGAACACTTTATAATGTGATTTACAACAATTTTACATAATTTATCTGTTTTTATTCCATATAGAGTTAACCGTCTACATATTTATCAAAAATCATAAACCCTTGAGAGAGCCCTCTCAGGTTGAGGAAGCTAAGCCTCAACCAAAAGATTGGCTTCAAATAGTTGCACAAGATTGGTTTGATGAGCAGCCTATCAGGTCTGATTTTGTGATAAAAGGGTGACTGATCTGCAATATTCCCTCAATCCTCTTTGGGTCTATCTTAATCCCTTCTTCAGATATAATATGGCCTAAATGTTTTCCTTCTTGAAGACCAAACAAAGTTTTCTTAGGATTTAAATATATACCATACTTTCTACACTGTTCAAAGACTTTTCTTAAGTGAGCTAGGTGTTCTTAATTAGTTTTTGAATAGATAGTTATGTCATCAAGGTATATCACAATGAAGTAACCTATTTCTTCAAAAAAAGCAATTTCCATGGATCTTTGAAAAGTGGCCCCAGAATTCACTAACCCAAAAGGCATTTTGACGTACATGAAGGTGCCCCAAGGTGTAGTGAAGGCGGTTTTGTGCTGATCATCTGGATGCACTAGCACTTGATTATACCCTAAAAAAACATCATGAAAAGATATTATTTTGGATCCTACCACCCTTTGTAGTATATGATCCATCTTAGGTAAAGGGTAGTTGTCTTTCAGGGAGGCTTTGTTTAAATTTTCGAAGTCTATGCATAGCCTAATTTCCCATGTTTTCTTCCTCACTCATACAAGATTTGAGACCCATTCAGAGTACCTGAGTGCGACTATTATTCCAGTATCATAAATTTTTTTTATTTCTTTCTCAACTGGAGGCATTAGCACATGGTTTATTCTACGTAATCTTTGCTTAAATGGTTTCTAGTTTTCCTTGAGAGCAATCTTATGTTAAATGATGCTTGTATCATAGGACTTCAAGTCCTCATAGCCCCATGAAAAAACATCCTTAAATTATTTGAATAGTTCAATGTATTTCTATTTCATAAGAGCTCGCAGTGTTTTGGATAGTTTAATCATTTTAGGTTCTTCCTCACTGCCTATGTTGTATTCTTTTACATCTCTTTCAGTGGATTCTATTTTAGGCTTCATAGCAACATCATTGAAATCAAATAGTTCTTCTAAGGGGACAAGTCCTCTTGGCAATAGATTTTCTTTGCATTGCAATACCTAAAGGTCCTTTTTATTTGAATCTTCACAAAATTTTGCCTCATGGGGGTGTTCTAATAGATTTATATGAGCATCATAAGGTGGCTCTGTTTTGTGTGATTGTTCCTCAACAGAGCATTCCTCTTCATGATCTGAGTCTGTTTTTGGCATTTCAAACTCATTTTTGGACTGCAGGAAGTCTTCGATATGTTTTTCCCCTTCAAAAAATTTCCAGTAATCTATGTTATCAGGGAATGTAGGTCTCCTTTTGACCTTTACCATGTATTGTTCATTGGCATGAGGTAGTTGGCAAGTGCTGGCAACGAATGCTTGTTCATTTGCAAAGATGTTTTGAGTTCTTGGGACTCAAGTAAGTTCACATTTTCCAAATGTTCTTAGGAGGTCTAAGGAAACATTTCTATATTCTCTTAACCTGGGATTTTTGGCCAGATATTCTCCTTAAATTTTCCTAATAATTAGCTCAAAATCTCCCTAAATGGAAATCCTCTTACCTCCTATATCTTTTAGCAATTGTACACCTAGGAGAAGAGCTTCATATTCTGCAATGTTTTTTGTACATTGAAAATACAGATTATAAGAGTGACCTTCATTAGTGTTTTGTATCCAAACACATGCTCCTAAACCAACTTTGCCACAACAACCATCAATGCTCATGTTCCAAAGAGTTTCAAGTTCAGATTTACATTGTGTTGTTGTTCATGGCTGTTAGGGTTTTAACTATTATGTTCTTCATTTTGTACTTGGTTTGACTATTTTGACACATCTTTCTCTTCCTCTTTTCTATCTACTTTTTCATTAATGTCATCTTCATTGTACAGGATAAATGGATCAAGGTCTGAATGGATAGAATAGAGAGGGGTGTTATTTCGCTTACCTTGGCTGCTTACTATGTATTTCATGTGATATTATCTGTACAATATTCTTGTTTGGTTAAATACTGGAATGGTAGCATATGTCATGTCCATTTGGAGGGTTCCTTGGAGTTTGGATCCCCATGATCTTGATAAAAGCATGCCATATTTTGGGGGAATATCAACCAATATAATATCCATTACAAGGCTCTTGGCTAGTATTTGTGCCAAATTAACACATATATCTTTGATTAGGCCCAGACATTTAACTCTACTTGAATCAAAAGAGTTCAAGTCTTTGTATGGTCTGGTTATTTCAAGGCCTAATCTTTCCATCACTACCTTTGGCATAAGGTTATGTGAAGCACCAGAATATAGCATGGCATTGTGTAGGATTTTGTCATGGATGTTCAAAATGACATAGAATGGAGGCACACCTCCCTCTTGAAACTTTCCCTCTACCTCTGGACCAAACAACAGTTATGGCTTGTCATCACTTAGATTTAGAGTATCAATGTCATTTCCTATGTTTAAAGCCTTCAAAACTTGAGATCTATATACATCTTGAGTCACTAATTCAGTAAGGCGTATGGCTATCTTTAGCTTGGAAATTTCACTCTCAATACTGAATGGTGTCTGTGTTCTTGGTAGATTAGTTTTATCAGACATCGTTTTTTCAATAACTTTAGTTTGTTGATTTTTGTTCAAAATCTCAGTTAAAACGGTTTTTTCAGGGCTACTAGTTGATGTACTAGGGCAGCTTTGGTCACCATCATGTTGGCTAATTTTGTTTTTGATTTGATAAAAATTCTTAGCCATGGTGTTTGTGTTTTATTTTGTCTTTCTAGGAGTGTTTTTAGGAGTCTTCCTAGCATAAATTTCTAGTTTGTTTCTCTTATGGATATCTTGGGTTTTCCTACTTCTAAGGTCATACTGCCTATAAATCTCGATGATAACATTTTCAAATCCTAGTCTGTATTCTTTAAAATCCTCATATGTTCTTTCAGCTTGGTTTGAGGAAAATAGACCTTGTTCTTCTTCTGTGAGGAAAACAACGTCCTCATTATCAGAGCCTATGAAATTCACATGGTTTTCCTCTAGCTCCTCAGTCTCTCTCTCCTCTTCATCTACATAGTTTTCTTAGAAAGGAGGTCTGATTTTCTGGTCATTTTCTCTTTGTCTTATTTGAGGAGGATCTCTTCTAAAGTTTTAATTTCTATTTTTTTTTTGAGGATTTGTTTGGTTTTCCATAGGGGGTGCTCTTTCATTTAAGTTAATTCATTCCATCATCCTTTCTATTGTCCTAACTAGACTATTGATTTTAGCATCAAATGTGGAGGCCATAGGTTCCTCTTTGTATATAACCTTCTTTTCTGCTCTCATTCTAGCCCTTTTAGCAATTACATTGGCTTCTACACTTACGACTCCCCTTTGCATGTCTTCTAGGGTAAGGGGATCTCTTTCTCTTAATTGGTAAGCCGTTTCTGGATCAAATCCATCTGGAAATTTTACTAGGGCTAGGCCTTGTGGGGTTTCATGTGGGGAGGGAGTGCATTATATACACTATTGAACCTAGTGCAGTAGTCTTGAACACTCTCCCCAATATTTATTTTAAGGTTTTCATACTCTGATAATATTTGAAGAGGATTTTTCGTAGTCTCCCACTTGTTTATGAATGTTTGATAAAGGCAAGGGAGATCATGAATGCTATTAAGAGTTAATTTCTTGAACCATTTCTTTGCTTCTCCCCCTAAAATATGGGCAAACATTCTCATTTGTATAGTCTCATCTTCTATTTCTTGTTAATCAAAAGCATCATTTATCTTGTCTACATGTTGTTGGGAAGTTGTAGGATCAGTCCCATTAAAGTGAGGGATTCTAGATTGCTATTCCTGTGGCATAGGTAGTAAAGGTTGTGATAGTACTAATAGGGCATACCATGCTACCATTATGGGAGGTAATGGAACCCAAGGAGGATTTATAAGAGGAGAGTTTATGAGTGAAGGTGGAGGATGAAATGGAGTGGCTTCCACAGTGGATGTATGAGTGGGGGTAGAAGATGTACTTGGACCAACTAGCTGATATGGAGCAGATTTGGAACGAAAGGAGTCAAAGTTCTAGAGAAGCTGAAGATCAGGAGGAGTGGTTGGAGAGGCTTCTCTACTAGGACTCTATTGTAAGATTGTAGGCTCAAGGTTTGTCTAGTCTATCCAACTTTGAGACTTAGTTCTGAATAGGTTTCTTCTATGGTGTAAGTCAAATTGGGTATCTTGCAAGGATGTAAGGTTTGCAGGAAAGGAACTTGCTTTGTGAATTGGTATGACAATAGTTGAATCCTCAGTCCTAGAAGTTTTTCTTAAGATTCTTTCAAGGTTAGCAACTATAACAGGAGGGTTTTGGTTAGGGTGAGGTTTGGTGTTGGTTCTTTGTGAAGCAAGATTTCAAACCCACAACACAGAGAGGCTGAAAGTTTATAATAATTTTGAAAATAAACCAATCTGTAAGAATACTGAATTCACACAGTATGTGACTAGTATTTATACTATTAGGACTGTTTAATACATTCCCGGAGGAGTCTGTGAGAACCAGTGGAGTCAACAGGCCTACTGAAGGAAAGTGGAGTCACCAGGTGGATGATGCTAACTATTCTGAGAATTTGTTTGTTGTCCACCATCAACAATTGGATACAAATCTTGAGATATTTTTGGCTTTTATGAGTTCTTTATATAACACTAAGATTTTTAATGAGTTTCCTAAGTGGAGTCACCATTATGTTAGGTCCCTATAACTTGTCAGATTGGTAAGACCAAATAAAAAAGGGTAACATAAAACCAACTTTGGAGTCGTGTTGACCTAGCCTTCCCGGACTCAGAGAGGGCTCTCTCTATATTTGTATAAAAGATATAACTTGATTGATTTAGGATGTTGATTTTAGGCTAGATAAAATGATAGGGTTGTTTGTTTTGTTTTGTTTGGTTGGGATGCTTGTTAAGAAGAACAAATAGAGTAATTGAAATTAAATCCATTGGGCTATGGGGTTTGTGAAAGGTTTGAAGAGTACAACAAAAAATCAAGGGTGTTTCATAGGGCAATTCAACAAAGCCAAATGGATCTTAATAGCTTATGTGGGTGTGAAATGAACATTAAGTTGTGAGTTTAGTAGGTTTATAGGAAAACTAAGAATCATTTAACATATACTAGAACAAGAAGAGTCTTTAAGATCACTATGCTTAAGAAAGAACCAAAGGATAAGGCACACCATAAAATTCTTTGGCCTGGCTTTATCAAGTAAACTTTGAGACAAAAATCCAAAAAACCCTAGAGAGGAGGGAACTCCTAAATTCTGTAGCTATTTAATTTCAGACAAAGAAAACACTTAAGATAACATTTCAGTGAAGATTAAATATCAGGGAACTCCTAAATTCTTCAATCAGACTTCAAGGACCTTCAAAGTGACTTCACGATGGACCAAAGGATAGGGAAAACCATAAAATTCTTTAGCCAAACTCTAATGAGTTAATCTCAAGAAAACAAACTAGATGGAAATGGAGAGCAGGGAACTCCTAAGTACTCCAATGAAACCTACTAGAGGAAAACATTTAAACAACAAAAAGTAGACAGAATTAAGGTGCCTCTAACAGCATATCTTAACCTAAATTTTCTACTCTATTATAAGAGAAAGGATGAAAAATATGAAAACATAAGGAAACAAGTATAAGATAAGAACAACATCACCATTTAACAAAGTTCATGAATCTTGTGAATGTGCTTGTTCCATTGACATTCAGTCCAAAACAGTTACAAAGCTCCAAAGCCAACTTATTTACAACTCAAAGTCTATGTAATATTCAACTCAACAATCAACCAACAAAACACATGAAGCATACATGTAGTATTTATCTTCAAAATGAGGAGGTGAACCCTAGCTAGAGTTTCAGATGTCATTTATTACATAGTTAATGCATTTTTACCTTTGAGACCATGAAATGCCCAAGGCAAAATATATAAGACTCATTCATTGTAATAATAACTCCTAACATAACTTCTAAGCTAACTTTGGAAAATGTTCAAGGTACAGGGGTACAGCGCCAATGTAAACGTGTAGTGCCATGACTAAAAAAATGGCATGTTTTCAAGCTAACTTTTGGAGGCCTTCCCGGTGTCCAAATGAGCTCCATGATGGCTCATTGGAAAGGTATCTGAGTCTATTTTCCAAATCAGCTTTCAAGTTCCAAAATGGTGCCCATTTTCCTTGTAAAAAATCTTTTCTCCCAAGACTTCTAAACACGTAATGCCAGTGCCAAAAAGAGGGCAGAAAAGGTGATTTTCTGGTAGTGTTTGGCCTTTTTGAGGGACCAGTTTTGCTCCAAATATTCTGAAACTTTCTAAGGTTGATTTAATTTCCATTAGGAACATGAATTTACTAAAAAATTTCCATTTTTATGGCCCAAAAAAGAGCACAGCTCCAATGGCGCTGCACGTTTAGCCAATTTTTTTGCAAGTCAAACTGTAAAAAATTCAAAAAGTGCACAAAAGTGCCAAAATTAGAATTTTGCTTGCTGATCAAGGTTTAGAGGCTTGAGGGACACCTCAGCAAGAATTTTGAGCTTCTCTTTCTTTTTTTCCTTGGTCAAAACTTGAATCTTTGCATGGGCTCGTTTGAGCTTGGCTCTTGTAATATTGTTTCTCATAGTGTAATGTCTTTCCATATTCCTCTGAATGTCAGTGTCTCTCTTTTCCTTCTCTTGTTAACCATCAAAATTCAAATTTTCCCTCTCAATCCATGACTCTCTATCCTTGCTAATTTATATGGCAAGCAGCTCACTTGGAGTGAGCTTCTCTGCCAATTTTTCTTCTTTGTGCCTTTCTCGGGCTAAAGCCATCTTCAACCCAACGGTCCTTGGTCTCTACCTAGGAAGCTGATCCTCCTCATAATCACTATCATAAAAAATTCCCAAGGTCACACCTAGCAAATCCTTGGCCTTTCTTTCCTCTCTGTGAGCTTTTATTTCCCTGACCTCACTGATGCTCTGCTTTGTCTCCAACTGTTGATTCTCTACCTCAAGAAAGATAATCACATTGTTTTCTCTACCAAGATTAGATTGAAGCTCACTAATCTTGGCATCCTTTCTTTTTATCAACATATTGATGATTTTTACTCATTCTCATCATAAATATCAATCAACTAAAACTCCTGTTGAACTTCATGTTTATCCTCCTTCTTAACAATGATATGCTTTGTAACCTTTTCTTTGCCCTTATCAACCTATTTTGTTTATGAAGAAGGCATGGCGCCTTTCACCTCAAGTGAAGCAAACACATGCCTGTGGCCTCTCCGATAGGTCGAAGGAAATGGCTCAATATCATTCATTTTAGTGCCAACTGTCCCAATATCCCTTTCAATGCTTGAGGCTCTAGTATCATGATGTGATGGTGAAGGGTGGTGGAAAGGTGATGAGGAAATATCATCATGAGGTGAATGGATGTGAGTGGGTGGAGATTTATGAGCATTAGGATGTGATGGAGGAATGGATTCGGGAGGATGGGATGATGAAGGAACATCCTACTCATGATGAACAGGTGCGGAAGTGAAAACCTCATTGGCAATGAATGTATCATATGGAATGTTTTTCTGCCATAGCTAATGCATGAGCACCATATTGATGAGTGAATGATGAAATAGGCTCTGCATCTACTGATTATAATATCTCTTTTGCACAATGTAGGCCATTTTTTCAATGCTACGGAAAAGATAATATGGTATATGCAACATCCTAACTCTAGTGAAACACATAAGAAGACGGATATGTGAGTAGAGGCTGGAAAACCTTCCCTCATAAGTGAAATACTTCATTATTATGTTCATCATGGGTGCATATCTATCAATAACATGAGAAAAATGGAAGATGGACTTGCTGTGATCTTTACCTAGGTTTGAGGTACGGTTCATACTAGTTCATGTCTAAGTTTGCTTTTTTGAACCACCTTTCTCCAACATTAGGTAGCCCTGTAGCAGCTACAATGGCATTGGAAGACATCTCAAAGGTGACCCCAAAAATATTGACCTGCTTTTCATGTAGATTGATGATGAACAATCTTGTTAACTCCGAGTGATTTTGGACTTGTTGCACTCTTTCACAAAACTCAAAGCAGCCCACATGCTTAAAGCAAGAAATAGTGAGAGGAGAGGCCATGAGTTCCCTTGTATTGATGGATTCAAACCTATTTATTTTTCCTCCCTTATTATCATGTCTCCTTGAAATTTGTGCCTCAACACCACTGCCACTATCTTCTTCCTCTAACATCTTCAAATTCTGATTTGGAAGCCCTAGGGTGGAAGTAAAATGAAATGAGGGGAAGGGAATGAAATGGCAGTTTGAACAAATGAAGGGAATGAGTGAAGGGGCAAACTATATGAATGTAAACCCTAAATCAATGCAATTACCCTTTCTGTGACTGATATTTTCTTTAGGAAGATGAAACAAGGATAAAACAATAGTCTCAAGCTAAAATTTAGGGTTTCTTTTAGGGTTTCATTTCCATTGATTAAATGATTACCAAAATAGCTTAAAAATGGGTTATGGTATGCACTTACCACTTAACAGTCTTTTGGAGGACTTTAGAGGAAATTTTAAGATTTCCAAACTTGTTTGGGCAGCTAGATCATGTGGGAACCTTCTCTGGCTAGATGCGCAATGCTAGTGATAAGCGCACAATGCCTATGCAAGAGCGCAGTGTCGAGATCTAGGAATGCATTGCCTTCAGAAAATACGTTGAGGAAATTGGGAAAGGGCGCGACACCAACTCCCAAGCGCACAACACCAAGGAAAATGTGCAGCGCTAAGGAATTTCGACCAAATTCGCTCAAAAATTCACAAATTTTTCCTTGTTGAATGGCTCTTACTCTTTGAAAGGTAACAATGACTCTTTTGAAGTGTTTTATGTGCTTTTATAGACAAGTGGAATTTGATTTAATTTGAAAAACCCACTTTCATATGTTTTAAAGTCTTTTTCCTTTTCTCACTACTATAGGGTAATATGCTTGGGTGGTGGTTATTAAATATCCCTCTCAGGGCTTTCCGGTGCCCGAGGAAGATAGTCAGATTAGCTGTAAAGTTCAAAAAGACATTGCATACATGTTCATGCTAATATATATAATCGACAAAGCAAGATGGAGGGATTACCTCTTTGTGGACAATAGATCCTATGGGGAATGCCAAGCAGCGAAGTAGAGATCCTTCTTCACTAGCTCCAAATCTAGATCCTGCAATCAATCAGAGCACTCATGTAATATCTACAATAGTATAGCTTATTATCAATTAAAATATCATATAAGAAACGTAAAAAAATACATATATAAGCCATTCATATCATGCTACATAGATGATTGAACAACAATTGTGACACTGATGCATTGAATGGAAAAATACAGATACAGTTCTATTGATTTATAAAAAGGAGGATTACAATTGTTAGTTTCACCAAGCCTCCACAATATTCCACTATTTCAGGGGGCGTTACCTTGGAAAAAATGGGTCTTGTCTAGGTCATTTTCTTCCTTCCATGTTACCTTCTCCTTTGAGCTGACGAGGAGGTCATTTGTCCTGTAACAAATTCCCCCTAAAGTGTGAGGTCAGAGATGAAGACGACGACCAAAATAATTTATAACAAGTGTAGTAGAATGAGAGGAATTGGAGGACTGAGGAGATCTAGAGTTGGTATTGCCCCTGATCACTCAGTGGGGTCCAGATGGTAAGAAAGAACTTGATCAGTGTTGTTGAAATATTTTTGTATCTTTTTAATGTTTATGCAACATTTTTGTTTAATGGGTGAATTTTTTTTGACATGAAGCTTGTTGTTTGAAACAGATTTGGCACCTATCCATCCAGCTAGAGCCCCTCGCTATGCAAGGTGAGGAATGCAGCTACCTAGGGCTGGTGTAGCAGAAGAGGCTACAACATCTGCCAAAGAGGGTGATTACACACATATTTTGCATGAGCTTACTAGGAACCTTGAGGGTTTAAGTATTGGTGTGCCGCCTCTTCCCATGAGGGAGATCTGATTTGTTTGCAGCGGAATACAGTGGGTGTGCCGAAGAGATACTTGGTGCCTCTGAGGAGGATAGCCAGAGAAGTTGTCTTCTATTTTGAGCAACAAGCTTAGGAAGAGCAGTGGATAGATGTGTAAATGTTAGAGTGAGGCTTAGCGGAGCCAATTTTTTGTAAAACACCCCAGTTTTGAGAAGTTTTTTTATATAACTTTACTGGACACGACATATATATCTATATCTATATATATATATATATATATATATATATATACATATTTTGGCGATTTTTGTTTTCTGACATTTTTTAAAGTTTATGTATTTTTATGGTGAAAAATATACACTCATGTATAACTCTTTCTATAAGAAATGTGAAAAATTCTAATCTAACACATAATTTTCCAACGAATCATCTAATGTATTAAATTCTCTAGGAATGTGCTCAAACACAATGGTTTGAAATTGACGTTCTAGAAGTCATACCCTTAATAAATAATGTAATAAGACTAGATGACGGATGTGATAATGATTTTTTAACTGCGTAACAATGAGTTGGGAATCTAACCTGACCACCAAATTGGAGATGTCACGAGATGTAGCTTCCGTGAGGAGTTGTATCACCGACATGTACTCAAAAATACTGTTGGTGGCATTTCCCAGGAAGATTCCCCCAGAATCAAGCATTTTCGACTCAGGTGTGTAGAGGGCCCAAGCAGCTGATGCAATGTGCCTAGTATGACGACTAGCACCGTTCGCGTATCCAACGTATGATAAGGATAACAAAGGCATCTGTGTAAAATAAAGAGGGTTGATGAGAAAACAGTAAAAAAACAAAAATATCCAAAGACATCAAAACAAAGGAAAAACTGATATACATAAAATTACAAATCATATGCCTAGTGGAGAACTAGGTGAAATACTTCTTCAGATAGAGCCCATTGTGGGGCTCCGTGAGTGGAATTCCATTAAAGTCTTGAAGTTCATAAGCTCATTTTGAGAGGACTTTGGTGACTATGTAAGGACCAAGCCATAAAGTTTGAAGTGTTCCTGCCCCCAAGAGGTCATGTCTTTGATCATAGAGTAGAACGAGATCACCCTCTTGGAAAGAATGAGCCTTGAAAGATTTGTCATATTGAGCTTTGACTCGGCATTGGTGAGCTTCGAGTGCCAGTGTTGCATCTTGACGAGTTTTGTCCAAGTGATCAAGCAAGAGAAATCACTCTTCCGTGGCAGTAGTGCTGGGTAGGAGTTCAACAGTAACCTTGAGTGATGGAATCTCACACTCGATTGGGAGTACTGCTTCTAGGCTTAATGCAAGTTGGAATGGTGTGAAGCCTGTAAAATTTTTGACTGACATTCGGTATGCCCATAATGTAGAATATAACTTCTGATGCCATGTGGTTTTACGATTTCTGACTAATCGATGAATCATGGTTTTGAGGACGTCATTTACAACTTCGACTTGACCATTTTCTTGAAGATAGTAGGACGAAGACTGATTTTTTCAAAAAAATAGCATTGAAGTTAATTCCGTCAGCATATGGTTCTGAAAATGTGATCCATGATCTGTGATGATTGAAAGGGGTACACCAAAACAACAAATGACCTAATTGAACAGGAACAGAGTGGCGGTTTCTCCATCGGCCCTAAAAGTGGGAATGGCTTCTGCCCATTTTGTGAAGTAGTCAACCGCAACTACGAAGTAGTTGTTTCCATCCATAGAAGTGGGATTGCATGTAACAAAGTCAATCCCCCATTTAGCGAAAGGACCAACGAAGATAACTGGATGGAGAGGGGCAGGGTGGGCTTGCATTTTCTTCGTAAAAATTTGACACGGATGACACTTCTAGACCACTGTGATGCAGCCTTTAAACAAAGTGGGCCAATAATATCCTGCATGCAATATTTTATGGGCAGTAGCTATGCTAGAAAGATGTCCGCCGTATGCCCCCGCATGGTAGTCATTTAAAATGTGTTCTGCCTCGTTAAAAGTGAGACAACGCCAAAGAATAGTATCGACACCGTGACGATATAGAGTATCATTTAGCACAAGGTAGTGTTTCGCTTGGTGGTGAATACGATGGTGTTCGTTTGACGTGAGAATTGGGTGGAATCGTTGAGTTTGGAGGTATACCAAAATTTCTCCATACCAAGGATAACAAGAATCAACAAAGTAGACAAATTCATCAAGAAATGGATCATGAGATACATCTTTCGAGTTGATTCTGGGAAGGTCCGACAATAATTTGGCGAAGAATAGAGATTTCTTTGCTTTGATAGCGGTGAACACCAAGTTGAAGTGTTGGAGGATTACAATCCATTTGGAATATTTTCCTCCAATAACTTGTCGTGACAAAATGTGTTGCATGGGATTCTCCAAACCAATGACGGTAGTCTGTCGCAGTAATACATAGTGTCGGAGTCGGGTGACAGCGAAGACCACTGCGAGAGAGAGTTTCTCCACATGTGAATACCGTATTTCAGGTCCAATGAGACCTTTTTATAAGTAATATATCACATGTTCACTATTTTCATCATGAACTTGAACCAGAACCATTCCAAGTAAGGATGTTGAGGCTTCCAGGTAGAGGAGAAATTTGCGTGAGTAGTTGGGGGCACTAAGAAGTGGGGCAAAAACGAGTGCTTATTTCAAGGCATAAAATGATATTTTAGCTTGGTCATCCCACAAATATAGTGTTCCTTTCTTTAATAAACGCATAAATCACTTCGTCATCTCGGCATAGTTTACTAGGAGACGACGTAAAAAAATTTCCTTCCCTTGCAAACGTTAGAGTTGCAGAATGGATTGTGGTGCGGGTAATTCAATGATTGCCCTAACCTTATTGGGATCAACCCTAATCCCGTGCTTAGAGAAAATAAAGCCTAGAAGGCATCCAAACTCGACAAAAAATATGCACTTATGTGGATTTATGTAATATTCCCAAATTTCCACATCATATTTGGAATATTAGAGTCCTTGTTTTTCTTAATGAATTAAGTAAATAAAAGGGTGGAGGGACCCACAATCCTCAATATGAATAAATATCCACTTTTTATGTGTGAATGTGGATTAAATGAGCCTAGATCTACATAATGAGGTAGTTGAGAAACTACTAATGAGAATGAAAATAGAGAACTTGTCTCATTAATGAGATAGATCATGGAGGTTGACACAGTCAACTAAGATCTTGAAAAGATCAAACAGAAGATTGATTCAGTCAACTAAAATCTGAAGATGTCAAAAAAAATATCATGGGACATTCATGATAAAGTGATGGAGGATTTTGTGCAAACAAATCACACTTGATGGAGAGGGTGTACATTGCACCTAGACATGATGGTTGATTTGGTGAAACAATGCAGTCAAACTTGGAGGATCTTGTCCACATCCACTGGGTAGTCTAGATGAGGGCCAAGGCTTGGGAAGATTAAAACATTATATAAAGAAGATGAAGGCAAGGATGCAGGTATGTTGATTATTCTTGTGTAAAGATCTTTTCAGATCTGGAATTGTCATGTGACATTCCATTGCTTTCTCGGGTTGTTTAGCAGAGATTGCAAGTGTTGTTTAGCACAGGGTGTTCCTGGTCGGGAATCCCACCTCTTTCTTAGAGAAGCTCTATAAAGAGTATTGTAATTCATTCTACATCAGGCATTAAGTGCCACATCTATTTTCCTACTTTCTGTAGAACATCCATATTCAAAAATTGCAGATTTCTGAAGATCAGTTTGGAAGGAGGAAGTTTTCTTCAGTACTTCAGCTAGAGAATTGGTGAGGGTTTATTCCTATCACCTTGGGCTTATAGATCAGCTTCCCAGAGCTTCATTGAATATCTGGCATCATTCCAAAATTTATTTACCTCCTAGCAACAGTATTCCCTTCAGGAATTACGATGTTCATTTTGCAGATATAAAAGGAGAAGGAAGTTACTAGCATTTCAGCTAGTAATCCTATGAGGGATCATCCCCTCACATTTCCATTAGTCTTTCCATCATCCTGGAGTTTATTGCAACATTTTTCACCAGGCATAAGGCCTCTCTTTCCCTCACAGCATAGTTTCTATTGGCAGTTGTGTTGCAGCAGCTGCAATCATTATTGGAGGATTGAGAAGTTAGATCTAGAGATTCTAGCTTGTAGATTTGAAGAAGGGATCATCCCTTCAAGCTTAGATCTGATCTTGCAACATATTTCAGCAATATTTTTGAAAGATCTAGCTTTAGATCTGTATTTCCCAGTAGATCAAGGATCAAATCATAGGGAGGTGATTTTCCAAAGTTGTAGATCTGGAAAATCCTTTCTGGGTTATCTTGGGAATCCATCACATTAGCTAGATCTTGAAACTTGGCATCATCTGAGCTCCAGATTTGAGTAGATTTTCATTTTACTTTTCAGCCTGCAACTATATGTTCATATTCTGCTGAAGGGACAACACAATATTTGCTTCAGTACCTCTCCAGTTACGTTGTACTTATTGTAGCATACTTTCTGGGTGATTCTAGACCATCTTTTTAGCTAGATCTACTCATATTCTTATACATTATGTAACTGAAACATATCCATATAATAAAATGGCTCAGCTTCTCTGTAAATTATGATGTTTTCTTAAGATTTATTGCTTACTTTTCTGCAGTTCTTATATTGTGTTTCAGTATTACTGCATTCTCCCTTTTGGGATTGTTGGGGTTCCCATGTTTTGGCCAGATTGGCAAGACCAAAAGTTGAGACAACATCAAAACCACTTTCGGACCTCAGGATCTAGCCCTCCTGGGTCCAGAGAGGGATCTCTCTATATGAGCACAGGTTTATGTCTATGAAGCTCAAATGTTATGATTTTAGGCTAGTTATAAAGCTCAGGTTTGTTTGTTTGATTGTTTATTTTGGTTTCCGGTTATCAGGAAAGAAGGACTCAATGTAAGACCAGGATGAGCAAAGAGGGACAAGGCAGAGGTGAAATATTCCAGGAAGTATTCAAAACCATTGGGCAATGGAGTCAGGGAAGGATTTGCTTGCTAATCAATAGGCAGGCTTTCAATTGGGCTAGTCATCTGAAACTTAGGATCTTTCAAGATGATTATGTGATGGAGGGTGAGAGGAGGAGAGATAACACAAATTTGAGAGCACAATGTTACAGATCAGCAGGTCACACAAGGATCCTAGTGGACAGGGCTCACACTAATCCCCAGTGTTCCCAAATATTGCAACTGAATCTATAACAAGAAGCATCTAAGAACTAAATTCATTTAATTCACACATCAGAGAGCAGGCAATAACATCCACTACACTGTTTAAACCAACTGAAAAAATTCCTTAGAAAATATATTCGGAAGAGAAACATAAATGGCAAGGAGAGCAGCAACATAGGGTACCTAAAAAGGGTAAATCCTATGCCAAAATTCTAATGCAAGCCAGTAGAAACGAAATGAAATGAATGTAACACAGAGATAGGAAAACATCATCGCTGCTTCAGATCATGATCCAAAGAAATGTGCTTATCATATTAAGCAACAATACCAATCAAGTAAAATATTGCCAATAGCTGAATACTCAGTCTGAAAACATATTCTTCAACCTATCTTACAATCTTTACACAGAGACTGTGTCTCAAAAGAAACTACTTGCAGTTCTCTGATAACTGATCAACAACCATTACAATGAGCTCCTCATGAATTTAAAGCTCCGGAGGAGCGGACGAGGTAGGTGGAGAACTAAATGCAGTATTAAAATTTTGAAAAGGAAGAGGGCCAGAGCCCATTCTGCTTTAAATCCTAGGCATTCAATTCCTGTCATTTTTAGCTAAAATGGTGAAATTTTTTAGGCCTCTGCTTCTTCTGGATATGACTTTGATGTATTTCGGCTGCAGTACTCCGTGGTACTCCTGGTGATTTGAACAAAAATAAAATAAACTACTAAGAAGTCTGCCATATAAATGCTCTGGTAGTTTCGATCTGTTGTCTGGTGGAAATTTCCTCAGAGACATGATGTTGAACAAAAACTGTATGGGCACCCTGTACTCGATGAAGAAAAACATTCTGCTGCAGCGAAAACCCTAATGTGCATTGATTTCCATGTGTTGTACCTTCTGCGTGGTTTTTGGGTCTTCCATATGATGTTTTGCTTCTCAAACTACTGCACAGGGCTCAAAACCTTCATTGGCGTGCCCTAACCTCTTTGTTGTTCCATTTTAAATCTCTGTTGGAGAAAACTGCGCTTTTGATGGCCCCGGGGAAGATTGTATAGATTTCTCGACCCTGTTCTTAAATGCAGTCACGTCCATAACCTTCCCGGGCTTGGATTTACTAATTCAATCTCTGCATCTGATCTCTTCGGCATTCTCTATCACTGTCACAGAGACTGAGAAACTCGGCGGTTTTCTGCCGCTCAGAACCCTGCAGGACATGCAAACTGTTAAGGAATCATGCATGGGGGGTGACGGACACAATGAAGACGATGAGGGTGGCCATGTTGGATGATGAGACAATGGGATTGTGCAGGTTGGTGGTGGAAAACACAGCGAAACAATGAAATATTGTCTGGGGGGACGTGCATGAAGCGGAGGCAGGTTTACATGAAAAATCACGAAAAATGACCTTTGAACAAATACATATGACGGAGGTGAATATACGACTGAACACGTGCAAGGGGTGATGACGTGGGTGGACCGGTTAGCGATGGGGGACGAACATATCTGGACCGTCCGATCTCAAAGGAGATCGACGGTGGAAACGCATCAGATGGTGGGCCAAAGGCGAATTTGGCTTAGGTTATACAGTGTGCATCTTCGCGGAGCGACAACCGTTGGATGGGCGATTGCAGATCAGACGGATATTACGCATATCGCTCAGTGACTTTGGATGAACAATAGTGCACGATGGAGGGTGGTTTTGGAACCGTATGCGGGGACACACGGCAGAAGATGTATGGAATCGCTGGGTCATTGGGGAAAACCACCCACCGCGCAAAGGCGGTGCGATAGAAACTGCCAGGTTTGACATAGTGCGCTGCAGGGACCACAGGGGCTAGTGTATTCTAGACCGTCGATCTGGCAGGAAATGAACAATTAATATGTGGTGATCGACGATGCATGGGTTTAACGGTGGTTGCTGTGGGGGTGGAGATCACCGTCCCTCCTATTTGAATCAACGGCTAGGAATATCCCCGATATGCGTTGGAGATTAGCGCCTTCTTGTGTTGGCGGGTGATTCTAGCGCTGGATCACGTGGAGGAAGAGGTGCAGGGGCTTAGCGAGGAACGGGTTGGGCCTGCTATAATGTAAACAGTGGGTTCTTAAATCTTTTTAATGCATTTTGAGGCCTATAAAGGGTAACGATAGGAATGAAAGGGGTATAAAGGTTTAAACGAAGGGTGGAAATGGGATTTAAAGGGGATCTTGGGAGGTTTAGAGGGTTAATAGGGGAAAAGAGGGGAGCAAAAATAAAGGGAGAAAGGATAGAATGGGAAAAAATCAGGGATACAAAGGGCGAGACAAAGCCTTTTGGAGCATAATTCTCTATTAGCAAGGCTTATTGGCTTAAATCAGTAGAGGGAAACAGTTAAAAGGCTGCAAGGACAATGTGTTTTCAAGAGAAATGCACTCCTTGCAGGCTTATAGAACAAACTAGCCGTTGCTTGCTAGTCAAGAAATTTATAAGGGGCTAATAGTGGCTCCACATGGGGATGGATTCTTCTTGAAGGAGTCAAGAATTCAGAGAATATATCTTTGGAGTAGGCCAGTGGCCTGCTTCTTTATACATCCCTTCTTTCTTTGATAAGCTTCCATAATATGAAAACATTACATCAGCAGAAATTTTTTTTTCCACAAACTACCTACCCACACTACAATCCTAGCATTTTTTCTTTTTCCAGGGTGCATTTGAGCTAGCAGACCCTTTACATCTTTTTATTTTTGCAAACAGAAAATAAACCTATTCTAAATCTACCCTTATTGTTCCATGAGACTAGATTAGACTGTTGGTCTCATATGTTTCTCTACCTAATCTAATATCTGCTGGGATTAAACTGCCCAACAGATTTTCTTCTCTACATTCTACAACAGAAATTGAAAGATAGTTAAGCCAGGATTAGACTGTCTAGCTTGTTGTGGATCCAAGGCATAAAAACAGTTGCACATGGACAGAAATTTGTAGAAAACTGAAAACAAAACTACGAAGGCTTGGAATCTGAGACTTGAATTATCCTTCCTTCCTTTTTGTGACTCAAGCTTGTTAGAGTCACTCCTTTTCTCCATTTCAGCTCTGGTTTTGGGCACGTTAGAGATGATCCTTCTTTCTTCTTTGCTAGCCCAGATTTTTGGCATGTTAGGACCAGCTGTGTTACTTTCTTTGGCTCAGGTTTTGAGTTTATTAGAGCCACTCTTTTGCATATCAGAGGTCCATGTTTTAAGCATGTTTGAACCTCTCTTTTTCCTCTATTTTTTGAAACATTTTTATTTTTCTTGAAAATAAAAAGCTGCAATGATATGTAAAATGGAAATGAAACTGGAAATTTTGAATTAGAAGAAGTAGTGTTTGAGCATCCTGCCATTGACAGGACCCCCAAACAGCTCTGTACCATCTAGTTCTTGTAAGAAGAAAGCATTTGGACCCACAGTGGCCTGGATGAGGTATGGACCTTGCCACAAACTGTTGAATTTTTTGTGCTTTCCTTTATCCTCTCTTCTCGAATCCTACTTCAAAACCTTATCTCCAACTTTGAAATCAGCAGCTTTGGTTCTTTTGTCAAACAATTTCTTTATATTCTCTTGAAATTTCATTGCTCTGTTGTAGATCTCTTCCCTTGTCTGCTGAAGATGGATTGTTTGGTTTATTCTCCTCACCATGCTGTCTTCTTCTGTTTGGATATCCTGGACCAACTTGATCACTGGTATCCCAAGGCTGGTAGGGAATACTGCTTCCGTACCATAGACCAGCTGGAATGGTGACATGCCAATGGACTTCTTTGTTGCAAGCCTGTCAGCCCATAGAGCATGTACAAGCTTGTTATGCCATGATTTTTTGTTCTCTTCCAAAAGCTTCTTGATGATGATAACCAGGCTCTTGTTTGATGATTCATATAATCCATTACCTTGAGGGTAATAGGCAGTTGAATGACCAAGTGCTATTTTGTACCTGTGACAAAAATCAACCATCTTTTTGGATCCAAAAGTAGTAGCGTTATCAGTGATTATTTTCCTTGGGCAGCCAAACCGAGAGAGGATGTGACTTTCTAGGAAACTAATGATGACTGAATCTATGGAATTCCTAGTGGGCACGGCCTCTATCCACTTAGTGAAATAATCTGTGGCTGTTTGGATCCATTTGTGTTGGGCAGAAGGAGCAGGGTTAATTTCCCCTATGAAATCTAGGCCCCATTGCAGAACGGGACCTTCAACAGTGATGGGTTGTAGGGGTAAAGGGAGGAGTTTCCTTTTTCCCTCAAAGATCTGACATTTGTGGTAGGCAACTATCATTTCATGAACATCATTGAAGAGTGTGGGCCAATAATAGCCAGCTCTGAGTATTTTGTTTGTAGTAGCTTTCCAACTCAGGTGGCCTCCACATTCTCCAGCATGGAATTCTTGTTTAACCCTCTCTACCTCATTTTCAGGCAAACATTTTAGCAATAGGCCATGAGGATTCTTTCAGTATAAGCTTTCATCTAAGATATAGTAATTTCTGGCTTTTAGCTTTAAGAATATGGCCTTGGTCTTTGATAATACGGGAGGGGCATTGAGGTGTGTAAGCACATACAAAATGTTGGAATACCAAGGAGAGCTCTGAAAATTTTCCTCAACAGTGAGATCAAGCAATTCTTTTTGCTCATCCAAGGTATTTATCATGTTAATGTCTAGGGCTTTTAGGTTTGATTCAACCATTAACTTAGCTAAGCCTTGACCTTTAATCAGTTTGGTGGGTTTAATCTCAAGGTCATACTCTAAGATCACAGCTATCCATTTTCCCCTTTTCCCATTTGGGTCTTGGGACAGTATATCCTTGACTATGATGTTGGGCACATAAGCTATAGTGTGGGAATGCAATATGTACACCCTGAAGTCTTTCAAGGCCTTAATCAAATCATAGGCCTGTTTCTCCATGATGTTGTATTTCAAGGGTGCATCTCTGAGTGCTTTGCTAAAGAAGGCAATTGGCTGTTCCATTCCCTCTATGTTTTCCTGCAGCAAGACTACAGCCACTGTATGCTTAGAGGCGAATGAAAAGATCAGGAAATATTTGGAGAAATCTGGGCTGATTAGGACGGGAGCTTGGGTAAGTGCGAGTTTCACTGATTCAAAATATTGTTTAGCTCCCATGGTCCATTTTACTCCTACACCTTTCTTCAGCATGTTACTCATGTTTCTAAGGTGTTCAGCTAGATTTGGAATAAACCTCCTAAGGAAGTTAATCTTCCCAATGAAAGACTGTAATTCCTTGATGTTTCTGGGGTGTGTGATCTATAGTATTCCCTCAACTCGTTGTGGGTCTATCCTGATCCCCTTCTCGGATATAATGTGGCCCAGGAGCTTACCCTCTTGTAGCCCAAAGACAGTCTTTTTAGGGTTCAGGGACAGACCAAACCTTCTGCATTTTTCGAATACTTTTCTCAGATGCTTTAGGTGTTCTTCTTCGGTCTTGGAAAAAATGGTTATGTCATCCAGGTAGATAACAATGAAGAGCCCTATCTCATCTGAAAACGCTATGTCCATCGCTCTTTGGAAGGTGGCTCTAGCATTCATCAATCCAAAAGGCATCTTCACATACATGAAGGTTCCCCATGGAGTTGTAAGGGTTGTTTTGAGTTGGTATTCTGGGATTACTAAGACTTGGTTGTATCCAGAGAAACCATCTAGCAAGGAAATCCTTTTAGAGCCTACTACCTTCTGAAGAATATGTTCCATTTTCGGTAGGGGGTAGTTATCTTTGAGTGAGGCTCTATTAAGATTCCTGAAGTCTATACACAATCTGATTTCTCCTTTTTTCTTCCTCACAGCCACTAAGTTTGATACCCAATCAGAGAACATTACAGGCACTATTATACCTGCTTCATACATTTTATTGATCTCTTTCTCTACTGCAAGCAATTGTTTGGAATTGATTCTGGGAAGTTTTTGCCTAAAGGGCTTCTGATTTTCTTTCAAGGGTATCTTATGCTGAATGATATTTGTGTCATAAGCCTTTAAGTCCTCATAGCTCCATGCAAACACATCAATGAATTCCTTGAAAAGGTCAATGCATTTCTTCTTCATGTCTGCAGGTAAAGACTTAGCCAGTTTAATCATTTTGGGCTTATCCTCAGTGCCTATGTTGTATTCTTCCACATCAGAGTTGGCATGTTATATAGCAGGATTTTTTGCCACATCATCAAAGTCAAAGAGGTCCTCTAAGGGTGCCAGGCCTCTGGGTATACTCTTATCTTTGGCCTGCAGCACCTCTACCTCTTCATTGTCTGCATTTTCACATTTGTGATCTGGGTTTCCAGTTTGTTCATCTAAATAATGTATTTCTATGTTACAGGGTGTTTCTTCCTCATCTGAGGATTCTTCACTTAGGTGGCCACTGTCATGTTTGGAGTCTGAATTCGAAAATTCAAACTTGTTTCTGCCTACCAGAAAGTCTTCGATCTGTTTATCGCCTTCAAAAACCTACCAGTATTTTTCATTGTCTGGCACAGCAGGTCTAAATTTGGTCTGAATGATGAATTGTTGATCGCTGGGTGTCTTGGGGTAGGAGCTGGCTAGGCAGGCTAATCCATTTGCAATGACATTTTGACTCCTAGGAATGAACACTAATTTGTATTCAACAAACATTTTTAGTAGTTCCATGGTGTCATTCCTATATGCTCTCAGCCTAGGATGTTTCGCTGCGTATTCCACATTTACCTGTTTGATAACTAACTCTGAGTCTCCCCTTACGGTTATCCTACAGGCTCCCTTTTTCTTCAACAGATTCAGACCCAGGATTAGAGCCTCATATTCAACAACATTATTTGTGCATTTGAAGTGCAGGCTATAGGCGTGGATCTTAGCGTAGTTATTTTTTGTATTGTGCAACCATACCCCTACCCCTGCATTCCTTTTAGTACAGGACCCATCAAAGCTCATTTCCCATAAAGGGTTATTCTCGTGATTATCATTGTTTTCTCCCTTACAGTTGGGTTCGCCATCGTGTTGTGTTATGGGGTCTGTACTAGGCTGTGGGTCGCTTTGATCTTCATGACATGTAAGAGTTTCATGGATATGGCTTGATGGATGTTTACGCTCTATTTCTTGTTCAGTCGGATTTAGGTCTCCACCACATATCCTACAGGTTTCATTGCGGTTTTTTTTCTTCGTTGTCCTCTAAATCCAGAGTGGCCATTATGTTAAAATCAACAGATTCTGCCTCTCCGTTTGTATTTCTGTCTTGGGACTCTAAACCTTCTAAAGATACATCATTGCAAAAGATGAAGGAGTCAAGGTCTGTGTGTATAGAATAGACAAGTGAATTTTTTGGTTTTTTGGGGCTACTGACTAGGAATTTCATCTGTGTATCCCTATATAGTTTTCTAAGTTGGCCAAAGATCGGGATCATGGCATATGAGCCATCCATCTGCATTGTACCCTGCATCTTGGCTCTCCATGATCTTGATAATAACATGCCATACTTAGGTGGCACATCTGCCACCACAACATCCATGACCATGCATTTAGCTGGGATTTGAGTTAAGCTCACACACAAGTCTTTGATCAGGCCTAGGAATTTTACTCTGCTAGAGTCAAAAGAGTATAAATATTTGTAAGGTCTGGTTATCTCTAGACCTAGCCTTTCCATAACTACCTTAGGAATTAGGTTGTGGGATTCTCTAGAATCATGCATTTCATTGTGCAGGATCTTGTCACGAATGTTGAGACTGATATAGAAAGGCATAACTACCCCTTCCTAAAACTTCCCCTCTATCTTAGGTCCAAATAAGAGGGCAAGTTGATCATCATTAAAATTGACAGAGTCACCATTCTCACCTAAGTTCAAAGCTCTCAAAATATGACCTTTATATACATCTTGGGTGGCCAGCTCAGAAAGTGGGACGGAGATTTTGATTCTTGCAATCTCACTTTCCAGATTGAAAGTTGACTGACCTTTTGGGATACTCATCTCTGTTCTATTTTCTACTGCCTTCGTGGCTGAATTGGTGGGCCGATTCTCGTTATGTACAGTGTTTGTGACAATTTTATCAGGAGCACTAACTGCAGTGCTAGTGCTGCTAGCTGGTTTACCTTGTGCATTAGCGTCTTGGTTGTCTCTTTATCTATTCTTTCCAGAACTCTCAGCTGCTGATTTACTACTTTCAGCAGTTGCTTTAGAAGATTTCTCAGGTCTCTTTTTGATGGTAGTCTCAGAAGCTATGGGTTTGGTAGTTTCTTGACTCTTTTTGCTTCTAAGTTCATACTGTTCTCTGACCTGCATCATGGCATTTTCAAATCCTAATCTGTAATCTTCAGATTCCAACCATTCCTCCTCCCCACCAGAGGGTGAAGGCGGGTATTCTTCTAAATAATATTTGTGGATTAACTCCTCTGTTTCAAACATATTAATTGTGTTTCCCTCAGACTCTTCTACGATTCCCTCATCTTCATCAAGAAAATTCTCTTGGAATGGGGGAATAACCTGTTGATCTGATTCTCTTTTTCTGTTAGGAGTGTTATTGTTTCTTCTAAAGTTCTGGTTTTGGTTTCTATTCTGGTTAATGACTGTGACAACCATTTTTTCCATCATTTGTTGTAACCTTTCCACGTTTTTAGACAGCTTACCATAATTTTGGTCAGATGTGGAAGCTACATTATCATCTCTGTATGTTACCCTTCTCTCAGATTTCAGTCTCGCTCTTTTATCAATCAAGTTGGCCTCTATGTTTACTGCTCCTTTCTGCATGTCCTCCAATGTGTTGTATTCTTTGTCCCTAAGCTCATAGGCCATGTTAGCATCAAAGCCTTCGGGGTATTTTGCTAGGGCCATGCCTTGTGGAGGTTTTATATGTGGAAGGAGAGCATTGTAAATGCTATTGAACCTTGTTGTGTAATCATGGACACTCTCTCCTACGTTTCTCTTAAGGGTCATGTATTTTGCCGGGAGTTGGCGAGGATTCGCCCTAGTTTCCCATTTGTTTATGAAGGTCTGATATAGAGCTGGGAGAACATTAATTCTACCTGGAGGTAGGCCCTTAAACCTTTTGTTCACCTCACCCCCTAAGCTTTGGGAAAAGATCCTCATTTTGACTGTATCATCATCAATTTCCATGTAGCCAAAAGAATCTTCCATTTTATCTACATGTTGTTGGGTTGTGATGGAATCCTTTGCAGTGAAGTGTGGAATCTTAGACTGATAATCGTTTGGTAAGGGTACCAGAGGCTGGGGTAAAACCAGAGGTGCATACCAAGCTGCCATGATGATTTTTTGATGAGCTAGAGGGGCTTGGGCAGTAGGTATATGGATGATAGGGATATTATGACCAGCAAAGGACTGATGAGCAGACCTAGGGTGAATGAGCCCCACATTTTGTATGAAGTGTAAATCAGGAGTTGTAGATGGAGGGGTCTATCTATTTCCAAGGTGTCCACCACCTTGCTGTGGTGAATCAGGAAGCTCAGGGTCTGGCTGGTCTAAACCACTGAATGACCTAATTCTAGATAAGTTGTTAGGCAGGTCTAGGTCAAGGTGAAAATGTGATAGAGCTGTAAGATCTTCTAGTGCAGAATTAGCTCTATGGATGTGTTTGGTAATAGTTGATCTTTTAAGTGTAGGAGTTCCCTTGAGGATGGTCTCTGGGTTATCAACTATTTCAGGTGGGTTTGGGTCACGGTAAGCTCTTGTATGAATGCTTCTAGAAGCCAGAATATTGTTTTCGACCAAGCAGCTTAACCCTACTTGTTAATTCTATTGTGGTTGATGTTGTTATGAGGGCTGGTCTTCCAGTGGAGTCTAAAGTGAACCAAGATAATCAGCAGACCTACTGATCACCAGTGGAGTCTTTGAAATGTTTATGGAATAATGGAGTCGCTAGGTGGAAGGTTTAAGATGTTTTTCGAAGGGTACACTGTCCACCACAGTGCTTATGATATGTCCTCTTTCAAGGATATCTCCCAAACACAGCAAACTCTAACCAGAGATTGACTGGGAGGGAATTTACCAGATATGTCACCTCTGAAAGAGTGTGAGATATGGAGTCTACCTGGCCCTTTCCAGACTTTGTCCAAGAGTATGGGAAAACACAACAAATGGTGTAGAGGTTGATGTGAGAATAGGAGTGTGTAACTGCCAACCTAACCAGATATTGTAGGTCTTTGAATGCTCAAGAACGTTTACGGTATGATGCACTCAGTTCCCCAGCAAAGTCGCCATTATGTTGGGGTTCCCATGTTTTGGCCAGATTGGCAAGACCAAAAGATGAGACAACATCATAACCACTTTTGGACCTTAGGATCTAGCCTCCTGGGTCCAAAGAGGGATCTCTCTATATGAGCACAATTTTATGTCCATAAAGCTCAAATGTTATGATTTTAGGCTAGTTATAAAGCTCGGGTTTGTTTCTTTGATTGTTTGTTTTGGTTGTCGGTTATCAGGAAATAAGGATTCAATGTAAGACTAGGATGAGCAAAGAGGGATAAGGCAGAGGTGAAATATTCCAGGAAGTATTCAAAACCATTGGGCAATGGAGTCAGGGAAGGATTTGCTTGCTAATAAATAGGCAGGCTTTCAATTGGGCTAGTCATCTGAAACTTAGGATCTTTCTAGATCATTATGTGATGGAGGGTGAGAGGAGGAGAGATAACACAGATTTGAGAGCACAATGTTACAGATCAACAGGTCGCACAAGGATCCTAGTGGACAGGGCTCACACTAATCCCTAGTGTTCCCAAATCTTCCAACTGAATCTATAACAATAAACATCTAAGAGCTGAATTCATTTAAGTCATACATCAGAGAGCAGGAAATAACATCCACTACACTGGTTAAACAAATTGAAAACATTCCTTAGAAAATAAATTCGGAAGAGAAACATAAATGGCAAGGAGAGCAACAACATAGGGTACTTAACAAGGGTAAATCCTATGCCAAACTTCTGATGCAAGCCAGTAGAAACGAAATGAAATGAATGTAACTCAAAGATAGGAAAACATCACCGCTGCTTCAGATCAGGATCCAAAGAAATGTGCTTGTCATATTAAGTAACAATACCAATCAAGTAAAATATTTCCAATAGCTAAATACTCAGTCTGAAAACATATTCTTCAACCTATCTTACAATCTTTACACAGAGACTGTGTCTCAAAAGAAACTACTTGCAGTTCTCTGATAACTGATCAACAACCATTACAATAAGCTCTTCATGAATTTATAGCTCCAGAGGAGTGGAGGAGGTAGGTGGAGAACTAAATGCAGTATTAAACTTTTGAAAAGGAAGAGGGTCGGAGCCCATTCTGCTTTAAATCCTAGGCATTCAATTCCTGTCATTTTTAGCTGAAATGGTGATCTTTTTCAGGCCTCTGCTTCTTTTGGATATGACTTTGATGTATTTCGGCTGCAGTACTCCTGGTGATTTGAACAAAAATAAAATAAACTGCTGAGAAGTCTTCCATATAAATGCTCTGGTAGTTTCGATCTGCTGTCTGGTGGAAATTTCTTCAGGGACACGGTGTTGAATAAAAATTGTATGGGCACCCTGTACCCGATGAAGAAAAACATTTTGCTGCAGCAAAAACCCTGATGTGCATTTATTTCTGTGTGTTGTACCTTCTGCGTGGTTTATGGGTCTTCCATATGATGTTTTTCTTCTCAAACTACTGCACAGGGCTCAAAACCTTCATTGGTGTTCCCTAACCTCTTTGTTGTTCCATTTTAAATCTCTGTTGGAGAAAACTGCACTTTTGATGGCCCCGGGGAAGATTGTACAGATTTCTCGACCCTGTTCTTAAATGCAGTCACATCCATAACCTTCCTGGGCTTGGCTTTACTAATTCAATCTCTGCATCTGATCTCTTCGGCATTCTTTGTCACTGTCATAGAGACTGAGAAACTCGACGATTTTCTGCCACTCAGAACCCTGCAGGACATGCAAACTATTAAGGAATCATGCACGGGGGGTGACGGACACAATGAAGACGATGAGGGTGGCCATGATGGATGATGAGATAGCGGGAGTGTGGAGGTTGGTGGCAGAAAACACAGCGAAACAATGAAATATGGTCTGGGGGGATGTGCACGAAGAAGAGGCAATTTTACATGCAAAATCACAAAAAATGACCTTTGACCGAATACATATGACGGAGGTGAATATATGACTGAACACGTGGAAGGGGTGATGACATGGGTGGACCGGTCAGCGACGAGGGACGAACATATATGGATCGTCCGATCTCAAAGGAGATAGACAGTGGAAACGCGTCGGACGGTGGGCCAGAGGCAAATTTGGCTTAGGTTATACAGTGTGCAGCTTCGCGGAGCGACAGCCGTTGGATGGGCGATCGCAGATCAGACGGATATTACGCATATCGCTCCGTGAATTTGGACGAACAATAGCACGCGATGGAGGGCAGTTTTGGAACCGTACGCGGGGACACGCGGCAGAATGTGTATGGAATCGCTGGGTCATCAAGGAAAACCGCCCACCGTGCAAAGGCGGTGCGATAGAAACCGCCAGGTTTGACATAGTGCGCTGCGAGGACCACAGGGGCTGGTGTACTCCAGACCGTCGATCTGGTGGGAAATGAACGGTTAAGATGTGGTGATTGACGATGCATGGGTTTAACGGTGGTTGTTGTGGGGGCGGCGATCACCGTCCCTCCTATTTGAATCAACGGCTAGGAATATCCCCAATATGCGTTGGAGATTAGCGCTTCTTGTGCTGGCAGGTGATTCTAGCACTGGATCACGTGGAGGAAGAGGTGCAGGGGCTTAGCGAGGAAGAGGGTGGGCCTGCTATAATGTAAACAGTGGGTTCTTAAATCTTTTTAATGCATTTTGAGGCCTATAAAGGGTAACGATAAGAAGGAAAGGGGTATAAATGTTTAAACGAAGGGCGGAAATGGGATTTAAAGGGGATCTTGGGAGGTTTAGAGGGTTAATAGGGGAAAAGAGGGGAGCAAAAGGAAAGGGAGAAAGGATAGAATCGGAAAAAATCAGGGATACAAAGGGCGAGACAAAGCCTTTTGGAGCATAATTCTCTATTAGAAAGGCTTATTGGCTTAAATAAGCAGAGGGAAATAGTTAAAAGGCTGCAAGGACAATGTGTTTTCAAGGGAAATGCACTCCTTGTAGGCTTACAAAACAAACTAGCCCCTTGCTTTCTAGTCAAGAAATTTATAAGGGGCTAACAGGGATATTACAATTTAGATGTATATTGTAGAACCTACACCGAGTGAAGATTTGTTTCAGATGCGCAAGGTGATGGGATCTCTTCTTGGAATGATCCAGAAGGTCATCCAAGTAAGCTTGTACAATATGCCTAATTTCATGAAAGGCATAGTCCATAGCCCTTTGAAAAGTTGCTCCTGCATTCTTCAGACTGAATGGGAGCTACGATACGCAAATGTGCCCCAAGGGAAGATGAGGGCGGTTTTATGCTGGTCATATTTTTTAATTGCAATTTGGTTATAACCTGTTGTGAAACCAACTCCAAAAATAGAAGAAAAGAGATATCAATGCCTTAGAAATAAGCAACTTCGAGGGGGAAACCTCCAATACATTACATGAATGAACAATTCTTGGATGATACAAATGACCAAAACCTCCTTCTATATATAGGAGTCCATGGGGGCACAATATAATCATAGTGGGGCCACAATGTAATCCTAGCCGACCTAACAATAATAATGTAAGGGCACAATAATAACAATATGGGGGTTATAGGGGTACAACAATAACAACAAGGGGGGTTGCACTAACGTAATAAGGGACTACACTATTAATATAGGGACTTAACATGCCCCTCTCCTTCAAACAAGTGTTGTCCTCAATGCTTGATTATTTATTGATGCTTCTGTATAAAATTCTCATCCTCCCATGTGGAATATTCTACAGGAAAGTTCTTCCACTTGCTAAGATACTCTGAAATTGATCGTACTTGTCGAGTTCTTGTTTCTGTGACTTCTTCAGAAATTCTTTCGATGTGATGTTGATCTTCCTATTGTTTCATTAGATTCTGTACCAAATTTAGCTTATCCTTTGAGAGTTGGAGAACTTGTTGTTGATGCTCGATGTGATATTCCACTAATTTATCATCCATATTAGTTATTATTTAATCCTTCAAACCATCCAACTTAGCCTTCATTTCTTCCTATTATTAGCGTAGAACTGAATACCAGCGGGGAAGATGGTGGCGAACATGGGTTGGTTGCCATTGGGATCGACCACATGGGTGTTGGTTGTGAAATAGATGTTGGTGCAGCCGAATTCATATCTTGGCTTGGTGTAATCTGAACTAACACTGGCACTGACAGATCAGTGAGTGGAGGATTGCAAGGAGGTACGACTCCTTCCGTAAAAGGATCCTCTGGAAATTCTATGTGATACGGGGCTATGTGAAAATCAGGGGCTGTCACTAGAGACTGCTCTTTCGAAGAAGGCATGGGTTAACTGAGACTCGACTCTTCCTCCGGTGTTAATGGAGGGAGACCTCGCTGTCGTTGAGACATATGGTGAGGGTCGAAGGACACCACGGTAACCTATTTATTTTTAGGAAATTTTAATTATTTGTGATGTTGAGAGTGTAAGCTTTTGTGATCCATAACATTTTAATTATAAATATTCCGGGAAATCACATAAGGAAATCCAAAAATTCCTTATGTGATTTCCTGGAAGATTTATAATTAAAATATTTTTGATGTATTATAAAGTCTCAGTGATAGTGACCACACACCTAAAAAATAAAAAATAAAAAAGGGCTTTCTAAAATCAATCAACAAGCAACCAAAATAGGGTGGACCTGCCTGAGTACTATCGTTTGCTAGAGATGAAACCCAGTATCACAATAGCATATAGACAGCGTTAGTCATAAAAATAGTTACGGTTACTCTAGACCATCGCTCAAACCCCAGAAAATAGGTGTAAGTACTCTCATGAAGACAAGTGCCCTCCAAAAGACCGAAGACAAAGTAGGTCTGTCTATTTTAGGTACCAGGACAACCCGTCCCAGTCACCTCGTGTAAGTCCCTAATTTTTTTGGCAACTAAAGATACCTCAAATCACAGACATCATCAGGGGGTTCATGGCCATAGACAACATGTTATATGGGTAGAACACCTAGATCCCCAATCTAGTTTCGACATCCCCGAAGGCAACCCCAATATATAGCATATACCCATGGAATGCACTCGAAGGTAGGCTACCTTCTCATGCACCCTAGTGCTTCTCGCACTTAAATCCGGTGGTAGTGGAGTGGTCCCGATAATATAAGTGCAATAATATTTCACTTATTAATGACTCTAGTCTCAAGTTTTGAGGTCTTGGGTGATTTTCTCACTTCTCCTACCCCAAGATCCTTGTCCGAACTACTGTTGGTGTGATTTCAAAAAAAGTTATATGATTAATTTTATTATCGCTTGATTCTTAGTGTACTTGATTTATTAGTCTTGTGGAGGGGGAGGGGATGTATGAAATGTGATGAGACTCTGACTAAATTTTTTTTGCAGAAATATGCTCTAAATATTCAATTCAATGAAGAGTTTTTCTACAAGGAGAGATTTATTTCAACATCCGTGCACCAAACATTCAAATAACACAGTTCAACTTTAAAGATTCAGAAATCTATCTATATTCTCTTAACAACTTTTTAACCAAAATTTTTTAGAATTAATTTAGCTAAGTTCAGAAAACTAAAAGAAAATTTATTCTTAAAAAAGGGGATGCAATTAATATTAAATTTTTTAAACAATAACAAAGGACAGAAATTCTAGCTGGTAAAAAATCACAGGGATCCATCAAGAGAAGTTATTATGATGGCCAATAACTCCACAACCAAAGGGAAACACAACAGGGGTGTAAAGAACATATTTTGGCTGGGTAACGCTGGCAACCAGAGGCTACAGAGCATTAATATTGAGACTAACACATTGTATCTAAGCATAGACAGCGTTATAACACTTTGAAACACTTACAGGGGAAGCGTTAGTCAGGGTAAAGTTGCAAAAATGGCTAAGCAGGGTCTAACCTGGACTCTGTGAGCTTTTGAGATGCTTACTAAGAATATAAATTGGTCGAAAGGATATTCGAACAGAATGAAAAAGGTAAAGTCATAGGAACAACCTGGAAACTTGGGGTTCACTCCCCAGCGAAGTCACCAATTCTGCTATAGGGTAATATTATTGGGTGGTGGTTATTAAATATCCCTCTCAAGGCTTTACGGTGCGTGAGGCAGACAGTCAGATTAGTTGTAAAGCTCACAAAGACACTGCATACATGTTCATGATAATATATATAATCGACAAAGCAAGATGGAGGGATTCCCTCTTTGTGGACAGTAGATCCTATGGAGAACGCCATGGAGTAGACAGTCTACATCATTAGTAATTTTTGCTAATAAATCTTCCAACACCTCTACAGAAGTGCCAAAATTTGTCCTATTTTTCTCACTTTGCAAGTTTTGAACTGAGAAGATAATCCTCCTTGGAAAACTTAGGTCCTTTTTGAATCACCATGTCTTGACATTCTATTACGTTTGAGTGAGATTCTAGCAAAGGAAAAGTAGTGCCTGAAACATCCAAGGATTTTGGGGAGCCAGAATAATGCTTGTCATAATCAATCCTTCTCATATGTGTGTTGGGCTCATCAGAATGAAAGGATGGCCTTGAAAAATGCAAAACCCTAATGACCTAATGGGAGTGCTTTTTGACCTGATTTTGAATTAAATTTAATTTAAAAACTCTCAAGTGAAAAGAGAATTTCCAAAACTTCTATTATACTTGAGGGGACATGGGAATGAGTTAGCAACAAGAAATCTTAGAGGGGGGTGGAGTTTAGTGACAGGGGAAAATGGGGAAATGAGGTTTTAGGTAGGAAAGAAGGATGAAAATGAGAGGTATAAACCCATAATGAGTCTTTTAAGAGCAACGGGTGACTTTGGGATGGAAAACAGATAGATAGGGAAAAGGTTTTATGAAGATAATGAAGGCAGTGATATTTATGAAACTAAATATTTTCAAGGAATATTGTTTTCATAAAACTATAGCCATTCTATAGTCATCCAAAGATAGTGAAAAATACTTATGACTAACAGTGGATCCACTTGGGGAGGGCATCTCCTTTAGGAGGTGTCAAGAACCTCAGAGTTCATATCTCTGGAATTTTCAAATAAGTGCCTTGATTTTGTTTGCTATATTTCCTCCTTGAATCGTTGATTTTTTGTTGTTCCTTGAATTTGTGATCTTAAAATCTAAAAAACATGATTGCTTCAACATCAACTCTACCTAGTCATCATACTTTTCCTAGCATTTTTTCTTCATTTAGGCGCATTTGGACTGGCAAACCCTAGACATCATTTTTATTTTGAAAGTAGAAACTATCTACTTCTACCCTTATATCATCCAAAGGCTCAGATTAGACTGATGAGCTCTTTTATTATCTACCTAGTTTACTTATCTGTCAAGATTAAATAGTTTGAAATATTTTCATTCTCTAATCTATCTACATAAAATTTAAAACATGACCAAAACAAGGTTAAGCAGTTTGATTTGTCATAAGCTATGGCATTTTGGACAAGCTGCACACAGATTTTATTTTTGCACAAAGTAAAAACTATGGGCTATAATTTGGAATTTTTCATTCATCCATATCTTTTCTCTTTGGTTCAGATTTTAGCTTTGGGAACCAATATCTTTTCCTAACCTAGTATACTAACAAGCCAAGTTTAAATAGTTTGGAAAATCTTCATTTTCTAACTTATTGGCAGAAATTTAAAACATGTTCAATCATGATTAGGCTGTATGACTGAACAAGACTTTCCTTTCTCAAAGGTAGTGGCATTTGGACTTGTACACTTTTAGAAATATTATTTTTTGGTATGGGGCTTTAAATTTTCTTTTATCTGCCCTCTTTTCTTCTTTTATTTGTTTTTGTTTCATTTTTATGGTATTTTATTCAAGCAGTGTTATGTACAATGAATAAATATTTAAAGTAATAACTTCAACAAAAATAATGCTTGAGCATCCTGCCATTGACATGACCTCCAACTAATTATGATCCATCCATTTCTTGTAGGAAGAATGCATTGTTACCTCTAACAGAATGAATGATGTATGGGCCTTTTCATATATTGTCAAATTTCCCATGCTTGCCTTTGTCCTCTCTTCTTGAATCCCATTTCAGAAATTTCTCTCCAATCTGGAAATCATTGGCTTTAGTCCTCTTATCAGATATTTTCTTAACATTCTCTTACACTTCTTTTGTTCTTTTGTATACTTCTTCCCTTGATTGTTTCAATTGAACGGTTTGGTTCAGCCTCCATTGTATATCATTCTCCTCTGACTGTACCTCTTGAATGAGTTTCATTACTGGCACTCCCAAAGTTGTTGGAAAAACTGCATCCATGTCATACACTAGCTGATAGGGAGACATATTAATTGATTTCTTGTTTGTTAATCTGTCTGCCCATAGTGCATGCACTAATTTGTTGTGCCATAACTTGTTTTCTTCCAGCAACTTCTTGATGATATTTACCAAAATTTTGTTAGAGGATTCAACCAACCCATGACCTTGAGGGTAATAAGATGTAGAATGACCTAATGTGATGTGATACTTGTGGAAAAATTCCACCATTCTCTTGGATTTTAATGCAACAACATTGTCAGTAATAATCTTTCTAGGACAACCAAATCTAGACAAAATGTGATTTTCAAGGAATTTGATGATTAGTGAGTCTGTAGAAGTTCTAGAAGGAATGTCCTCTATCCATTTTGTAAAATATTCAATTGTAGTGAGGATCCATTTGTGTTGGGAAGAGGAGGCAAGGTGGATTTGTCCAATGAAATCTAAACCCCATTGTTGAAAAGGAGTTTCAACACAAATAGGTTGTAAAGGAAAAGGTAGTAGTTTTCTCTTTCCCTCAAAGATTTGGCATTTATGGCAAGTCATTAATAGCTTGTGGATATCAGGGAAAAGAGTGGACCAATAAAAACTAGCTCTAAAAATTTTGTTGGCAGTGGTTTTCCAATACAGATGACCTCCACATTCTCCTTCATGAAACTCATGCATGATTCTATCTGCTTCTTCTTGAAGTAAATATTTAAGCAGGATACCAACAGAATTTTTCCAATATAAAGCTTTATCTAGAATGAAAAAGTTTACAACTTTTATTTTCAAGAATCTAGCCTTTGTTTTGGACAAACCAAGAGGAGAATTCAGATTAAAAAGCACATATAATATATCATCTTACCAGAGTGAGTTCATAAATGTTTCTTCAATAGGTGGAGTTGCCAGCTCCACTTGTTCATCCAAGGAATGTATCATGTTTATGTCCAGTGCTTGAAAGTTTACTTCAACAATCAATTTGGCCAGTCCTTGCCCTTTGATTAGCTTGGTGGGCTTGGTTTCTAGATCATACTCTAAGATGACAACAATCCACTTACCTCTTTTACCATCAGGATCCTGAGTTAGTATTTCCTTAACAACTGTATGAGGAACAAAAGAAATGGCATGTGAATGCAATATGTAAACTATGAAATCTTTTAATGCTTTGATCAAGGAAAAATCTTGTTTTTCCATAATGTTATATTTTAGAGGTTCATCTCCTAGTGCCTTGCTAAAGAAAGCTATGGGCTGTTCTTGTCCCATTATGTTATTTTGTAGTAATACTGTAGCAATTATGTGTTCTGATGCAAATGAGAAGATGAATAATTCCTTAGTGAAGTCAGGGTTGATGAGGACTGGTGTTTGGGTAAGTTCTTGTTTTACCTGTTAAAAGGATTGCTTTGCTTCTATGGTCCATTTGACTTCTATTTCTCTTTTCAACATGTTTGTAATGTTTCTTAGGAGTTCTTCAAGGTTTGGTATGAACCTTCTTAGGAAATTGATCTTTCCAATGAAAGAT
Organism: Pinus albicaulis; assembly: GCA_034641835.2. Taxonomy (NCBI): domain Eukaryota; kingdom Viridiplantae; phylum Streptophyta; class Pinopsida; order Pinales; family Pinaceae; genus Pinus; species Pinus albicaulis. The sequence continues at coordinate 1,944,708,336 of CM076578.1, forward strand.
TGCAGCTCTTTGATGTTCATAGGGTGACTGATCTGCAATATCACCTCAATCCTCTTTAGGTCTATCTTAATCACTTCCTCATATATAATATGGCCTAAAAGTTTTCCTTCTTGAGGACCAAACAAAGTTTTCTTAGGATTTAAACGTATACCATCCTTTCTACACTTTTCAAAGAATTTTCTTAAGTGAGCTAAGTGTTCTTCATCAGTTTTTGAATAGACAGTTATGCCATCAAGATATATCACAATTAAGTAACCTATTTCTTTAGAAAAAGCAATGTCCATGGCTCTTTGAAAAGTGGCCCCAGCATTCATTAACCCAAAAGGCAGTTTGACATACATGAAGGTTCCCCAAGGTGTAGTGAAGGCGGTTTTGTGTTGATCATCTAGATGTACTAGCACTTGATTATACCCTGAAAAACCATCAAGCAAAGATATTATTTTAGAGCCTACCACCCTTTGTAGTATATGATCCATCTTAGGTAAAGGGTAGTTGTCTTTCAGGGAGGCTTTGTTTAGATTTTTGAAGTCTATGCATAGCCTAATTTCCCCTATTTTCTTCCTCACTGATACAAGATTTGAGACCCATTCAGAGTACCTGAGTGGGACTATTATTCCAGCATCATACATTTTTTTTATTTCTTTCCCAATCAGAGCCATTAGGACAGGGTTTATTCTACGCAAATTATTCTTAAATGGTTTCTAGTTTTCCTTGAGAGGAATCTTATGCTGAATGATGCTTGTATCATAGGACTTCAAGTCCTCATAGCCCCATGCAAACAGATCCTTAAATTCTTTGAATAGCTCAATGTATTTTTTTTTAATAAGAACTAGCAGTGTTTTGGACATTTTAATCATTTCAAGTTCTTCCTCACTACCTATGTTGTATTCTTCTACATCTGTTTTAGTGGATTATATTTTAGGCTTCCTAGCAACATAATTGAAATCAAACAATTTTTCTAAGGGGACAAGTCCTCTTGGCAATATATTGTCTTTGCATTTCAAAACCTTAAGGTCCTTTTTATTTGAATCTTCACACAATTCTGCCTCATGAGGGTGTTCCAACAGATTTATATCAGCAACATAAGGTGGCTCTATTTTGTGTGTTTTTTCCTCAACAAAGCAGTCCTCTTGATGATCCGAGTCTGGTTTTGGCATTTCAAACTCATTTTTGGACTAGAGTAAGTCTTCGATATGTTTTTCCCCTTCAAAAAATTGACAATAATCTATGTTATCAGGGACTGTCGATCTACATTCAACCTTTACCATGTATTGTTCATTGGCATGACGTAGTTGGCAAGTGCTAGCAATGAATGCTAGTTCATTTGCATGTCTGTTTTGAGTTCTTGGGACTGAGGTAAGTTTATATTTTCAATATTTTTTAGGAGGTATAAGGCAAAATTTCTATATTCTCTTAACTTGGGATTTTTGGCTGAATACTCTCCTTTAATTTGCCTTATAATTAGCTGAGAATCTCCCTGAACACTTCTTAGCTCCTATATTTTTCAGCAATTATAAACCTAGGAGAAGAGCTTCATATTCTGCAATATTGTTTGTACATTGAAAATAAAACTTGTAAGAGTGACCTTCATTAGTGTTGTGTATCCAAACACATGCTCATGAACCAGCTTTGCCACAAGAGCCATCAAAGCTCATGTTCCAAAGAGTTTCAAGTTCATATTTACCATTGTGTTGTTGTTCATGGATGTTAGGGTTTTTACTGTTATGTTCTTCATTTTGTGCTTGGTTTTAATTTTTTGATAGGTCTTTCTCTTCCTCTTTTCTATCTACTTATTCATTAATGTCATGTTCATTGTACAAGGTAAACTAATCAAGGTCTGAATGGACATAATAGAGAGGGGTGTTATTTAGCTTATCTTGGCTGATTACCATGTATTTCATGTGAGATTCTATGTACAGTCTTCTTTTTTGGTTAAAGACTGGAATGGTAGCATATGTCATGTCCATTTGTGTAATATTGCTTTTCAGGAATTTCTGCAATATGTTTAATGAAGACGCTGCATAAGAAAAATCATGCAACAAAAACACAAAATAGGACTTGGATTCTCTTATATATGTTGTATGTAGCTTAAATATGAAATGGCATCAGAAACAAATCATTCTAGCTACACTAAACATATCTCCCCAGTTCAAATGTGCTCAAAATCATGCCAATCCCATGACTTTACACAATGGAATTTATAAAGATTGCAACAGCGTGAATTTCGTTAGGGTTTCTATAGAAAAAGATGTTACAATATAGATCTAGAGCTTTCATCAATCATAGAATCAGAAATGGGAGGTTTAACCTCCTTTACATGAACATTAGAATGCTCCGGCAAGGGTTTCCGGCAAAATACCAATATAAGATGCAGTACTGCAAAAAATAACACAGTCCACTGCAACTCTATATTACATAAGGCTGAAAATTATATAGAATATATGCACAATATAGAAAATAGCCAAATTCCCTCCTCAATAGACTTCCCGGAGGGAAATAGACACCTCCTCCTCCAATACAAGCATACAATCAAGGGGGTTAACCCCTACTACTGCTGCAACTACAGAAAAGATGCAGTTACTGGAATTTACTATGCTATAGGTGTTGATGGCTGAATAACCACAAGTTAGATGATGGAAAATGAGCTCAGGACCTTCCCTTTTGATCTCTTAAACAAGTTGGACCAAAGGTGAAGGTGGAATTCCTGCATGAGAATCCTTTGCACTAAACAGTGTTGCAACTACAACTAAACAGTTGAAGCTTGCAATAGTCAAGAAGACCAAACATATATGAATACTGAATGACTCCTTTGCTGCTATCTCTTACTTCTTATCCTTGGTGAGCCTGCTCACCCCGGGCCCCACTCATTGATGTGGTGACTTCCTAGGAAATATTCCTCTTTCAAAACTACGCTATCCCTAGTGGTTTCCCTCCTCTTGTAGCAGCGCTGTTGACTTGGTTAACTAGATCTAGATCATTTTATTTGCCCCTCTTTCACACCAAGGTGGCTTTATTTTTCCTCCTAATATAATCCCTTTTCACACCGGGATTTGTTTTATTGTCCTTTCTACTCTTCTATTTCAAAAATGGAGCAATTATAATATTCCAAGTAGCAGTGGCTAATTGGGAATATTACAGTCCTTCCCACTCAAAATTTGCTTTCCCAAAAGAAACAGTAAATAAGGATTCTACAATATCTTCTCTCCCTCCCATGTGGAATCCTCATCTGGTAGATTCCTCCAGCGAATCAAATATTCCTTAATGACTCTATTCCTTAGCTGTAATATTCCAATTATGGAATTTTCTACAACAATAAGAATACCTTAAGGTATTAAAATGTTCGAGAACAGAAATTTATCATCTGATATAATTTATTTAAACACATAGATTTCATAAAAAAATCACAACAACAAACTATTCCTTTTTACAATGTCACTAAGTGGGGAAAAGCAGCAGTTTTGACCCCAAAACGTTATTTTCTGAATATCTGAGTTATAAAAGTGAAAAATAACGGTTGTGTCCCTTATAATAGACAATATATTACATGAATGAAAATTTTTTTTAGAAAAAAATGCCTTTAGCATAGTTAAACAGGCCTCTCATGCTCAAAACAGCTAGAAATTGCCAAAACCCCAAGACTGCAAAATGTTGGAGTTTCTGCATAAGAGACGGTGCAGTATAAAGAGAGGTTAACTCAAAAAATATAGAAATATATCTGATAATATTATTATAATAATCAATGAGGCATAAAAACAGAGATCTAATCTCTTTTATACAGATCCAAGAAGACCCGGCAAGGGTTTCTTAACAAAAAAATATGTACAAGAGAAAGCTGCTGCAAATCTGTGGCTGAATAATGATGTATGGATGAATCTCTACATAATATGGCTGAAAAATAAAGGAAATGGATGTATATACTTTCCCTATATTTCCCAAAGAAAGGTTGATCCTCCTCTTGGGAAACTAGCTCCTCAAAATGGGGTTTTCACCCCTTCCACTGCACACCTTAAGAAATAACGCAGTTTTCTGAAGGGACTGCATTTTTTCTGAAGGTAGGTGCTTGGACCAACACCAGGTAGTGGAAATTTCAGATCATAAACCTCCTCTTAGATTTCTCTAGCAAGATCTCCAAGAAAGAGTAGGGAATCCCCACACGGGCAAACACTTGCACTAAGCAGTTCAGCAACTTAGCTAAACAGCTAAGTATGCAGGAATTCTAAGTAGACCTCATGAGAATATAATCTCCAATATGCTCATATTCTTTCCATATCCTTCATTATATAATTGATGAGCTTCCTCACCAAGGGTCCCACCCACTATGAGGTTGCTTCCATGCAAAGGCTCCTCCACAAAAACTGCATTGTCCATCAAGATGGTGCAATGTATCTAGAAAAATTTGTTGACTTGGTCAACCTTGACTGATTCTTCATGCCCTATCCCTTTTCACACTCAAGGTGCCTTAATTTTATCTAGCTGGATTGATCTCTATTCACATTGAGCTTGCTTTATTTAGAATCCACTTCTTTTTTAATAAATCATGTTGACTTGGTCAAACTTGACCTTGTCCACATAGTTTAGACCTTTTTCACACATGTGGATGCTTGAACTGGTTATTTAATGATCCCCTTTCACATTAGAGGGGATTTTTATTCATATATTGAGAAAATTAAGAGCCTCCTTGCTCAATTATTCATGCATCTAGATTTCAAAGGAAAAATTACTATTCCTATTAGCTCAAGCTAAATTAGGAATATTACAGTCTCTCCCTCCCACATGTTGCTTGTCCTCAAGAAACTACAAGAGTGCTACAAAATCTCCCCTCTTCCTCTTGTGGCCCTCTCATCCCATAGTCTCCTCCATTGCTTTAGAATTTCTGCAAAAATTCCATCTCCCGATGGCTCCTCCCAAGTGTGCAAGTTGGCCTTTGGTGAATAAACCCAATGGCTCTCATTAGGAAAGAATGGAACGTTGTTATGGAAACCTTCTTGTTGATCCATGGCCTTATCTAGATAGAAGTGATGACAATCATGGGGAATTTCATCATCAATGGAGGTCTTCCTCCTCCATGCTATCATCCAAATAAAATGAATCACCCTCCAGCTTGGTAATTCATAGAATAGCTCCTCCCAATTTCTCATGAGAGGCATGCCCCAGGTGCTCCAATGAAACATATGGTCCACATCATAAAGAAACAAGTGATATGCAATGGTGGCCATATAGTTCCTCATGCTCCCCTTGGAACATGTAGTGCAGAAAAAGTGGGGACTTTCTTCCCCCAAAGACACACCCAATAAATGTGTCTCTCCTCCAATCATGTTACCAACAAAATTAATAACATCTTCAGCATGTGGGATCATAAGGAATATCATGCTAGCTACCATATATAATAAGGGAGAATGACAATGGTCCCTCATGTGCAACTAGCACAGTTTTCCTCCTAACTGCCATAGGATATGATATGACAAGCGTTCTCCCCAACACTTGTTTGCTACCCCATCCTTCTTTCACGCTTGGAGAAGGTACATGATGGTTGGTGTTGATAAATCACACCATGAGGAGTACATCATCTCTCCAAGATCTCACAAAGAATGGCCAACATCACCATTGTTCATGGCCCAAAGTGGCTCATGAAGCCCATCAGAAAAAGTGCCCCCTCTTGGAGCCAAGACCTGCACATGATTGTTAAGAATATACAAGTATATAATAAATACATCATGAGATTCAACAATACAATGTTTGTCATACACTTGTTTAAAATCAGAAAGGTAGCTCATGGATGAGCTCCATCTCACACTCAATGAATAAGGAGGTGATAATGATAACTCTTCCCAAGAGCTATGTTCCTCCTCAGCCAGCAAATGATTCATGCACTTACTCATATGAGAGTGCATCTCCCCCTTGAAATTTTCCCACATGAATCCATCTAAGATAGTATGATATGTTTTAATGAAGCTAGTGGGATTTGAAAGCAAGACCTCATAAGTTGTATCAAGTAGTTTATTCTTGAGTTTGGAATCTTTGGTTAAGTAGATCTGATCATGAACATAAATGATTCCATTAAATACCTTATACTTTTCATCCATTTCTTGCCCATCAAGAACCTTACATGTGAATAGGTCCTTAGAATATTCCATCAAGAGTTGGGACTCCCAATAAGGGTCTAGGCTTCCCAACATTGACAGCGTTGTAGAAATATGAAATGATGTATTTTTCATATGATGGCTCTCCTCCTTGACATGCTTGATTTCAAAGCCACATGTTGGAGTATTCCCAACTTTCTTTTGCTTCCTTTCTTGTAGCTGATCTTGCTCAAGACAAGATTGAAGTTTAGGAAAGTCACCCTCCCCTTGGAAGGTTCTCTTTCTCAAAACCTTCCACAATTTTGCTTCTACATACAAAAATGAAATTTTTTTTTTTTTATGCTAAAAAATATTCATTATATATCGGAGTATCCTTTGCTGTCCCAAAGCTATGGAGTAGCCTTTTGATACTATGCTCATATCAGCACAAATTTCTGAATCTATTCCCTCCAACGCAAATAGATGAATGGAAGAAATCAAGGTCAATTTCAAAAATTTGCCTAGCCTCCCATCAATGATTTTCAGCGCCGTAGTGGCTCCTTCCAAGTTTCCATCTTAAAACAAATAGGTTGTTGCTACATATATTTGAGAGAACACTTTAGTTTCCCTCCAATCAAGAGGTCTTCTTGCTTAAATGCTTCCTTGCAAAGAGGCATCAAGGCATAGAGTATGATGTGAATGTAGGTAGACAAATTTTACCCTACCTTTGTTGCACAGGACCTCTTGCCTTCTTTTCTCTTTCAAACTTTGAGATAGAGAAGGGTACATGCTCTTCATCGCATGATGCCATTCCTCCTCTCTTCCTCCTCTTACCTTCAAGATCCCATCATTTGGAAATGAAGGTACATGCTTCTCATGTGTTTTTCCAAGAGCTCTATGTGTGAGATATTTCGGAACTCCTTGCAAGAGTGCAAGAGTTTCTTTCCTTGGAGCAAGTGCTCTACCCTCTTCTTCATGAGTTGTTTGAGGTGCCCTTGATATGACTACGTTATCTTCTTCTGCCTCTCCTTTCTCTTCTTCACTAGTTGAAGTTGCCTTACCTTCAACAAGAGACCTTAGATCTTGGTCCTCTTTTGAAGAAGGAATCTTCATGTCTTCCCTTTGAGAAGGAAGCCCTTCATCCAAAGGAGATCTTGCCCTTGGAAAAGTATCAAAAAATCTCACCCCCTCTTCATTGGTTTCCGGAAATGGAGTTGGATATATAGGCCCTCCCAACTCATGCAAAATTTTTGTTTGATGTGGTTTGATAGTTGCAATAGAAGATGTTTCATATGAAATATCATCAAACCTCTCTACTAATATTTCAATGAAATTTTCATAAGTAGATGTATTTGCATTCTTTAAGGAAAATGATTCAAACAACCACCAATTATAGGCCTTACCCTCAAAATGCAACACTGCTACTTTGATGGCTTCAAATTCTGAGACTTGATGTTGCTGCACAAAGGTGTCTAGCTCCTTCACCCAAGCCCTAGCTGGACATGGAGGTGATCCATCAAAAGTGGATAGAAATAATATACCCTCATCCTGTTCCTTGATCCTTGTGCTCTTTTCCTCCATTTGGAAAAACCCTTGGAAGTTCAAGTGATCTTTGAACTCCTCGGATTGATCTTCATATTCCTGCAAATAATCACCAAGAGTATCTCTCTTTGGCACATCTCCTTTCTTCCTATTCATGAAGAAATTGCTGATAGAACGTGCTATATATGATGATATGGCTGAGTGCTCATATCCATAATATGAGGATTTATAATCTTCCTCTTGTATAGGTCTTACTGAGGGATTTTCAGATTTCTCCCTCATTTCTTTGATGCCCTTGCTTCCACCCTGCAAATTTGGAAAAAGAAGTTTTGAGAACCTCCTTTCTCTAGAAAACAAGGGTTTTCTATTATTTCTTCTGCAAGTCTCCTTCTCCCCATGATAATTCTCCATGATGCTTGAAGCTCACAAGATGAGCCAAGATTGTTGCTTTGATACCACTATAATATTCCAATTCTGGAATTTTCTACAGCAATAAGAATAACTTAAGGTATTCCAAAGTTGGAGAAAAGAAAGTGATCATCTGATATAATGTATTTAAACACATATCTTTCATAAAACAATCACAGCAACAAACTATGCCTTTTTACAATGTCACCAAGTGGGGAAAAGCAACAGTTTTGAACCCAAAATGTTATTTTATGAATATCTGAGTTATAAAAGTGAAAAATAACTATTTTTTCCCTTAGAATAGATAATATAGGTCATGCATGAAAAATATTTTCAGAAACAAATGCCTTTAGCATAGTTAAACAGGCCTCTCATGCTCAAAACAACTAGAATTTCCAAAACCCCAAGACTGCAAAATGTCAGAGTTGCTACGTAAGATTCTGCGCAGTCTAAAGAGAAGTTAACTCAGAAAATAGAGAAATATATCTGATAATATTATTATAATACTCAATGAGGCATAAAAACAGAGATCTAATCTCTTTTATACAGATCCAAGAAGACCCGGCAAGGGTTTCTTGACAGAAAATATGTACAAGAGAAAGCTGCTGCAAATCTGTGGCTGAATAATGTTGTATGGCTGAAGCTTTGCATAATATGGCTAAAAAATCAAATAAATGGATGTAGATACTTTCCCTAGCTTTCCCAAAGAAAGGTTGATCCTCCTCTTGGGAAACTAGATCCTCAAAATGGGGTTTTCACCCCTTCCACTGCACATCTTAAGAAATAAAGCAGTTTTATGAAGGGAATACATTTTTGTTGAAGTTAGGTGCTTGGCCCAACACCAGGTAGTGGAAAATTCATATCAAAAACCTCCTCTTAGATTTCTCTAGCAAGATCTCCAAGAAAGAGTAGGGAATCCCCAGCCAGGCAAACCCTTGCACTAAGCAGTACAGCAACTTAGCTAAACAACTAAGTATGCAGGAATTCTAAGAAGACCTCATGAAAATATAATATCCAATATGATAATATGCTTGCCATCTCCTTCATTATATAATTGATGAGCTTCCTCACCAAGGGTCCCACCCACTATAAGGTTGCTTCCACGCAAAGGCTCCTCCACAAAAACTGTGTTTTCCATCAAGATGGTGCAATGTATCTAGATATATTTTTTGGCTTGGTCAAAATTTAATAATTCTTCATGCCCTATCCGTTTTCACACTGAAGGTGCCTTCATTTTATCTAGCTGGATTGATCTCTATTCACATTGAGCTTGCTTTATTTAGAATCCACTTCTTTTTGAATAAATCATGTTGACTTGGTCAAACTTGACCTTGTCCACATAGTTTAGACCTTGTTCACACATGTGGATGCTTGATTTGGTTATTTCATGGTCCCTTTTCACATTAGAGAGGATTTTTATTTATATATTGAGCAAATTAAGAGCCTCCTTGCTCAATTTTTCATGCATCTAGATCTCAAGGGCAAAATTACTATTCCTATTAGCTGAAGCTAAATTAGGAATATTACATTACTTGCCTCTCCCTTGTGTCCAATATTTCTTCTGGATGTAAAATTAGGTGGCCCTCATCATCAATGGGGGGAAGATCCATGTTGGCAACTACATTCCTCCCAATGACCTTCTTGAGGCAAGATACATGGAAGATATTGTGAATCTTGCTTCCCTTAGGAAGCTCCAGTTCATATGCTACCTTACCGACACACTAGATCACCTTGTATGGCCCATAGAAATGTGGTTTGAGCTTCTCAGCTCCCATCTCCTTGAGTGTGGACTGTTTATAAGGCTGAAGACACAGATAGAATAGATCTCCCACCTCGAACTATCTTCTATTTGACCACGGTCTGCATACATCTTCTGCTAGTTCTGGGCAGTAGCAATGTTTTCTTTGAGTGCTCTGAGTATGTCCTAACTCTCTTGTATCTATTCCTTTGCTCTTGGAGCCTTACTTGCCCCAAACATAACATCAGCAAATGAGAGTGCCTCATACCCATATAAGGCTTGGAGTGGAGTCATGCCAATAGATATATGGTGAGTAGTGTTGTAACAATACTCTCCCAACTGGAGCCAACGTAGCCAAGCCCTTTGCTGCCCTGCTACATAGTTCCTCAAGTATCCTTCCAGCTACTTGTTCACTATCTCGGTCTGTCCATTGGTTTGTGGGTGATAGCTAGTGCTTGGAGTCAAATCTATCCCCACTAACCCAAAAATTTCTTGCCAAAAGCCACCCATGAAGCGATTGTCCCGATCACTCACTATGGTCCTTGGGAGACCATGGAGTCTAAATACATCTCTAAAGAAGAGCTCAGCTACCTGTGTAGCAGTATAATGTGCATAAATGGAAAATAAATGAGAGTAATTTGTTATTCTATCAACAACTACAAAGATACAATCCTTACCCTGTACTTTCGATAGCCCAGTGATGAAGTCCATAGAGATTCTTTCCCACTTCCCATCCGGAATAGGTAGTGGCTGCAATAACCCAGCAGGGTGGTTGTGTTCTCCCTTGTTCTTCTGACAAATTTTGCACCCTCTGACGTGTTGGAGCACATCCTTTTTGAGACCCTTCCATGAGAATCTCCCCTTATGGCCCTGTAAGTTTTTGTGAAACCTTGATGCCCTGCAAGTGGGGAATAATGTGATGCTTGTAGGATATTTTCCTTGAGCTTGGAATTCTTAGGCAAGAAGATGTAGTCCCGTTAATGGATGATCTCATCCATCACCCTATACCTCTCATCCGATACCATTCCATCAAGTATCTCACATGCAAAATAATCTTTGGAATACTCAACCAAAAGTTGAGCCTTCCAATTTGCGTCCATGCCCCTCAAAGAGAGCATTGTAGGTCTCCTGGATAGAGCATAAACTACTACATTACTCCTCCCCTTGACATAATCTATGTCAAAATCATAAGCTTTGACTTGTCTCACCCACTTTTGTTGTCTCTCCTAGAGTTTTTTCTGTTCAAGGAAGAATCTAAGACTATTTTGGTCAGTCTTCACCTTGAACTTATTCCCCACCAATTATTTCTGGAATTTGGCTAATGCATGCATTATAGCCAACATCTCTTTATCATTGATGGGGTATAACCTCTCATGAGGGAGCATCTTCCTATTCTCAAAGTCTATAGGATGCCCACCTTACATCAAGACTGCTCCAATCCCTTCACCTGATGCATCACATTGTAGAACAAAGGGTTGAGAAAAATTAGGAAAAACCAAAACAAGACAACTACTCATTACCTCTTTGAGCTTATCAAAAGCCCTCTGCACTATTGGTTTCCAATGGAAAGCTCCTTTCTTTTTCAAGTCTGTGAGGGGTGAGTCTAGCTGTGAAAACCCTTTCACAAACTTATGGTAATAAGTGCATATGCCCACAAACCCCCTGAGTTCTGTGACATTCCTGGGCTCCGACCAATCTCTGATAGCCTGAATCTTCTCCTCATGTACCCTCACTCCATCAACTCCTATGATGTTCCCTAAATACAACATCTCTGTGAGGCAAAATTCACATTTGGAGAGATTGGCATAGAATTGCTGCTCCTTGAGGATATGTAAAATTGTCTCAATATGTTGCAGGTTCTCCTCCCAAGTGCGGCTGTAGATAATAATATCATCAAAGAAGACCAATAAAAAATTTCTCAGATGACCACAGAAGATGTGGTTCATGCAAGATTGGAAAGTTGTTAGGGCATTGGTCAATCCAAAGGGCATCACTAGAAACTCAAAATGCCCATAGTGACGTCTAAACATTGTCTTGGGAACATCTTTCTCCCTCACCTTGATTTGATGATACCCGGATCTCAAATCAATCTTGGAGAAGTATTTAGAACCCCTCAACTCATCCATGAGTTCATCGATCCTAGGTATAGGGTACATGTTCTTCATGGTCTTCTTGTTCAAGGCCCTATAATCAATGCACATCCTCAATGTGCCATCCTTCTTCTTTACCAAGACCACTGAAGAAGAAAAAAGACTAGTACTATGCCGGATGTGTCCTAGAGCTAGCAACTCCTGGATGGCCCTCTCAATATCATCCCTATAAGACTTGGGCTGCTTATAAGGAGTTGTAATTACTGCTTGGATCCCTTGTTCTAATTCAATAGTGTGCTCAAACCCCCAGTTGGGAGGTCTCCCTAGTGGGATATCTCCAAATACTGTAGAATACCGATCCAAAAGAGACTAAACATATGGATTTACTAGTGAATCCTTGCCCCTTAATTATGATATATGTAGGTCCACGTCCCATTCAACATCCCCTCTATGTAGATCTGCCTCCATCCTGTGTGCTGACACAACCTGAGAGGGGTATGTGTTTATACCCTTGATCTTTCGATGTTGTCCATTCTTCCCTTCTGTCCATTCCATCTCCAAAGTTCTCCAATTAGTGGTAACTCTCACAAGAGTGATCAACCACTGGACTCCCAATATGACATTGGTATCTGGAATATCTAACACAAAGAAGTGGTTTGTCAAGGTGTAGGTCCCCATGGTAATGGTTAATTCCGGGACATACTTGGCACATTGCAGGGTCATAGCTCCTAGGACCAAAACTGAGAATCCCTCAAACTCCTCCATGTGAATTCCTCTCCTTTGCACCAGCTGTGCATCAATAAAATTATGAGTTTCCCAACTATCTATCAACACAGAGACTCTTTTCCCCATAATAGTGCCTCTCACCCTCAGAGTCAGATATTTTGGGACTCCTCTTAACGCTGCAATAGCTCCCCCTCTAGGAGAAAAGTCTTCTATGGATGGTACAGTGCTGGCCTCCTTCTTAGAGAATTCCTTGATATAATGTGTCCCTCCTGCAACAAATTCTCCCTCCAAATCATGAGCAAGGATTGTTTTCTTGGGTCCTGAGGAGGTCTCCTACTGCAACAATGTTCTTGCCCTAGGCAAGATGTGTTGTAAGTCTCTAGCTTTCTCCATAGCTTCAAAGAGTGTGGTTGGTTTAGTGGGTTTTCCCAACCCCTGCAATGGTTCAGCCACCCCATTAATAAACATGCATACCTTCCTGCTCATGGTGAGGTTGGATACCATCACTGGAAGCTGCAAATATTCAGCAATATAATCCTCAAGATCTCCCTCCTGTTGGAGCTTGGTTAACTTAACAAAATGGGCTTCTGGATCTCTTGGATCAAATCTCTCTACTAGCCTCTTGGTGAAATCTGAGTATGAATTGATGTGATGATGCCCGAGTGTGGCCAGTCCATGAAACCACCATTCTTGAGCCTCCCCTTCTAGGTGCAGCACAACTATCTTGATGTCTTCTATCTCAGAAACCCTGTTGAGCTGGAAGTATGTGTCCAGCTTCTCCACCCAAGCCTTGGGTGAACACTTAGGTGTTCCATAAAATTTGGGAAAGAATAATCTTAGCATACTGTACTGTAGGGCTGATCCTTGCATCAAGTTCTTCTCCTTTTGATGAGGATTGACCCTCCTTCCATCCTTGATCCAGAAAAACTCCTGAAAGCTCAAGTGCTCTCTGAACCTATGAGATTGGGATTCATATTCCTCAAAATAATCTCCCAGGGTTCCCTCCTTATCTTCTCCAAATAGAAACACAAGCATGGTAGATCGTTGTGATGCAGCTGAATGCTCCCTGCCATTTGCAGTGCTGGTACTTTCCCCATGGAAAAACCTTATAGACTCCCCTTCATGCCTCATCTCCTTGAGGTCCCTTGCAATGTTTTGTAGGGTCTGAAGTAGGAGATTCGAAATATCTTCCTCCTCCATGCTGAAGATAGATTATCCCCACAAGCTGAGGCAAGAGCAGAGCTCTGATACCACTATAATATTCCTTTTCAGGAATTTTTGCAATATGTTCAATGAGGACGCTGTATAAGAAAACTCATGCAATATGAATGAAAAAAGGGACTTGGATACTCTTATATATGTTGTATGTAGCTTAAATATGAAATGGCATCAGAAAAAAATCATTAAAGCTACACTAAACAAATCCCCCCAGCTCAAATGTGCTCAAAATCATGCCAATTCCATGACTTTACACAATGGAATTTATGAAGACTGCAACAACATGATTTTCATTAAGGTTTCTAAAGAAAAATATGTTACAATGAATATCTAGAGCTTTAATCAATCGTACAATCATAAATGGGAGGTTTAACCTCCTTTACATCAACATTAGAATGCCCCGGCAAGGGTTTCTGGAAAAATACCAATATAAGATGCAGTACTGTAGAAAATAACATAGTCCACTACAACTTTGTATTACATAAGACTGAAAATTATATAGAATAGATGAAAAATACATAAAATGGCCAAATTCCCTCCTCAATAGACTTCTTGGAGGGAAATAGAAACCTCCTCCTCCAATACAAGCATACAATCAAGGGGGTTGGCCCCTGCTACTGCTGCAACTGCAGAAAAGACGCAGTTACTGGAAGTGACTGCGGTGTAGGTGTTGATGGCTGAATAGCCTCAAGTTATATGATGGAAAATGAGCTCAAGACCTTCCCTTTTGATCTCTTAAACAAGCTGGACCAAAGTTGAAGGTGGAATTCCCGTATGAAAATCCTTTGCACTAAACAGTGCTGCAACTACAACTAAATAGCTGAAGCTTGCAATAGTCAAGAATACCAAACATAGATGAATACTGAATGACTCCTTTTCTACTATCTCCTCCTTCTTATCCTTCATGAGCCTCCTCACCCCGGGCCCCACTCACTGATGTGGTGACTTCCTAGGAAAGATTCCTCTTTCAAAACTGCACTGTCCTTGTTGGTTTCCCTCCTCTTGTAGTAGCGTTGTTGACTGGTCAACTAGATCTAGCTCATTTTCTTTGCCCCTCTTTCACACCAAGTTGGCTTTATTTTTCCTCCCAATCTAATCCATTTTCACACTGGGATTTTTTTTATTGTCCTTTTTACTCTTCTATTTCAAAAATGAAGTAGTTATAATATTCCATGTAGCAGTGGCTAATTGGGAATATTACAATTTGGAGGGTTCCTTGGAGTTTGGCTCTCCATCTTGATAAAATCATGCCATATTTTGGGGGAATGTCAACTAGTACAATATCCATTACAAGGCTCTTGGCTGGTATTTGTGCCATATTAACACATAGATCTTTTATTAGGCCCACACATTTAACTCTACTTGAATCAAAAGAGTACAAGTCTTTGTATGGTCTGGTTATTTCAAGGACTAATATTTCCATCACTACCTTTGGCATGAGGTTATGTGAAGCACTAGAATCTAGCATGGCATTGTGTAGGAATTTTTCATGGATGTTCAAACTGACATAGAATGGAGGCACACCTCCCTCTTGAAACTTTCCCTCTACCTCTGGACCAAACAACAAATATAGTTTTTCATCACTCATATTTAGAGTATCAGTGTCATTTCCTATGTTTAAAGCCTTCAAAAATTGAAATCTATATAAATATTGAGTCACTAATTCAGTAAGGGGTATGCATATTTTTATCTTGGGAATTTCACTCTCAATACTGAATGGTGTCTGTGTTCTTGGTAGATCAGTTTTATTAGACATTGTTTTTTCAGCAACTTTAGTTTGCTGATTTTTGTTTAGAATCTCAGGTAAAACAGTTTTTTCAGGGCCACTAGTTGATGTACTAGGGAAACTTCGGTCACCATCCTGTGGCTATTTTTGTTTTTTCTTGGATCAACATTCTTAGCCATGGTGTTTGTGTTTTCTGCTGTCTTTCTGGGAGTGTTTTCAGGGGTCTTCCTAGCATAAATTTCTAGTTTGTTTCTCTTGGGGATATCTTGGGTTTTCATACTTCTGAGGTGATACTTCCTATGAACCTTGATGACAACATTTTCAAATCCTAGTTTGTATTATTCAGAATCCTCATATCTTCTTTCAGCTTGGTTTGAGGAAAACATACATTGTTCTTCTTCTGTGAGGAAATCAACATCCTCATTATCAAACCCTATTAGATTCACATGGTTTTCCCCTCTCTCCTCAGTCTCTCTCTCCTCTTCATCTACATAGTTTTCTTAGAAAGGAGGTCTGATTTGCTGGTCATTTTCTCTTTGTCTTATTTGAGGAATATCTCTTCTGAAGTTTTGGTTTGTGTTTTTGTTTTGAGGATTTGTTTGGTTTTCCCTAGGGGGTACTCTTTCATTTAAGTTAATTCTCTCCATCATCCTTTCCATTTTCCTAACTAGACTGTCAATTTTAGCATTAGATGTGGAGGCCATAGGTTCCTCTTTGTATGTAACCCTCTTTTTTGTTCTAATTCTAGCCCTTTTAGCAATTATATTGGCTTCTACACTTACGGCTCCCCTTTTCATGTCTTCTAGGGCAAGGGGATCTCTTTCTCTTAATTGGTAAGCCATTTCTTGATCAAATCCATCTGGAAATTTTACTAGTGCTAGGCCTTGTGGGGGTTTCATGTGGGGAGGGAGTGAATTATATGCACTATTGAACCTAGTGGAGTAGTCTTGAACACTCTACCCAACATTTATTTTAAGGTTTTTATACCCTGATAAGATTTGAAGAGGATTTTTATTAGTCTCCCACTTGTTTATGAATTTTTGATAAAGGGAAGGGAGATCATGAATGTTATTAGGAGTTAATTTCTTGAACCAATTCTTTGCTTCTCCCCCTAAACTTTGGGAAAACATTCTCGTCTATATAGTCTCATCTTCTATTTCTTGGTAATCAAAAGCATCATTCATCTTATCTACATGTTGTTGGGTAGTTCTAGGATCAATCCCATTAAAGTGAGGGATTCTAGATTGATAGTCCTGTGGCATAGGTATTAAAGGTTGTGGTAGTACCAATGGGGCATACCATGCTACCATGATGGGAGGTAATGGAACCCAAGGATTATTTATAAGAGGAGGGTTTATGAGTGGAGGTGGAGGATGAAATGGAGTGTCTTTCACAATGGATGTATGATTGGGGTTAGAAAATGTACTTGGACCAACTAGCTAATATTGAGCAGATTTGGAACAAAAGGAGTCAAAGTGCTAGAGAAGCTGAATATCAAGAGGAGTGGAAGGAGAGGCTTCTCTACTAGGACTCTGCTGTAAGCTTGTAGGCTCAAGGTATTTCTAGTCTATCCAACTTTGAGACTTAGTTCTGAATAGGTTTCTTCTATGGTGTAAGTCAAATTGGGTATCTTGCAAGGATGTAAGGTTTTCAGGAAAGGAACTTGATTTGTGAATTGGTCTGACAATATTTGAATCCTTAGTCCTAGAATTTTTTCTTAATATTATTTCAGGGTTATCAATTATAGTAGGAGGGTTTGGGTTAGGGTGAGATCTGGTGCTGATTCTTTGTGAAGCCAGATTTCAGACCCACAACACAGAGAGGCTGAAATTTTATAAGATTTTTGAAAAAAAAACAATCTGTAAGAATACTAAATTCTCACAGTATGTGACTGGGATTTATAATATTAGGACTGCTTAATACATTCTCAGAGGAGTTTGTGAGAACCAGTGAAGTTAGTAGGCCTACTGAAGACCAATGGAGTCACCAGGTGGATGATGCTAATTGTTCTGAGGATTTGTTTATTTCCACCATCAACAATTGGATACCAATCTTGAGATATTTTTGGGTTTTCTGAGTTCTTTATATAACACTAGTATTTTTAATGAGTGTCCCTAGTGGAGTCACCATTATGTTAGGTCCCTGTAATTTTTTAGATTGGTAAGACCAAATAAATAAGGGTAACATCAAACCAGCTTTGGAGTCTTGTTGACCTAGCCTTCCCGGACTCAGAGAGGGCTCTCTCTATATTTGTATAAAATATATAACTTGATTGATTTAGGATGTTGATTTTATGCTAGTTAAAATGATAGGGTTGTTTGTTTTGTTTTGTTTGGTTGGGTTTCTTGTTAAGAAGAACAGGTAAAGTAAGAGAAATTAAAACCATTGGGCTATGGGGTCTGTGAAAGGCTTGAAGAGTACAACAACGAATCAAGGGTGTTTCATAGGGAAAGTCAACAAAGCCAAATGGATCGTAATAGCTTATGTGGGTGTGAAATGAACATTAAGTTGTGATTTTAGTAGGTTTAAAGCGCAATTAAGAATCCTTTAACATATACTAGAACAAGAAGAGTCTTTAAGATCACTATGCTTAATAAAGAACCAAAGGATAGGGCACGCCATAAACTTCTTTGTCCTGGCTTTAACAAGTAAAATTTGAGACAACAATCTAGCAAACCCTAGAGAGCAGGGAAACCATAAATTCTCTAGCTATTTACTTTCAGACAAAGAAAATGTTTAAGATAACATTTCAGTGATGATTAAAGAGCAGGGAACTCCTAAATTCTTAAATCATACTTTAAATACCTTCAAAGTGACTATTCAAGATGGACCAAAGGACAGGGAAAATCATAAACTTCTTTAGCCAAACCCTAGTAAGTAAACTTGAAATAAAACCTTGAGAACAACATTTCAAGCATAACCAAAGGACAGGGAAAACCATAAAATTATTTATCCAAACTCTACTTTGTTAATATCAAGAAAACAAACTAGATGGAAATGGAGAGTAGGGAACTCCTAAGTTCTCCAATCAAACCTACTAGAGGAAAACATTTAAACAACAGAAAGCAAACAGAATTAAGGTGCCTCTAACAGGATATCTTAACCTAAATTTTCTACTCAACAATCAACCAACAAAAAACATGAATGATAAATGCAATATTTATCTACAAAATGAGGATTTGAACCCTAGCTAGGGTTACAGATGTCATTTATTACATAGTTAATGCATTTTGACCTTTGAGACCATGCAAGGCCCAAGGAAAAACATTTAAGACTCATTCATTGTAGTAATAAATCCTAACATAAATTCTAAGATAACTTTGGAAAATGTTTGAATTTAAGGCTTATAAATAAATTTTACAATAACTCTTGGTAAGGGCAAAGCTCCAAGGTACAAGGGCGCAACGCCAGTGCAAATGCGCAGCGCCATGACTGAAAAATACCCTGTTTTGTAGCTAACTTTTGGAGGCCTTCCTGGTGTCCAAATGAGCTCCAGGATGGCTCATTAGAAAGCTATCTGAGTCTATTTTCCAAATATTATTTCACTTTAAAAATGGTGTCCATATACCTTGTAAAACAATTGTTCTTTCAAGACTACTAAACTCACATCGCCAGTGCCAAAAAGAGGGCAGAAAGGTGATTATTTGGTAGTTTTTGGCCTTTTTGAGGGACCATTTTTACTCCAAATCTTCTGAAAATTTCTGAGGTTGATGTAATTTCGATTAGGAACATGAATATTCTGACATTTTTCAATTTGGATGGCCCAAAAAAGATCACAGCGCCACTGTGGCCAATTTTCTGCAAGTTAAACTGTCCAAAATTCAAAATGTGCACAAAAGTAACAAAATTAGAATTTTGTTGTTGATCAAGGTTTAGAGGCTTGGAGGGACACCTCAGAAACAATTTTGAGCTTCTCTTTCTCTTTTGCCTCGGTCAAAGCTCGAATCTTTGCATGGGCTCGTTTGGGCTTGGCCCTTGCAATCTTGTTTCTCATGGCGTAATGTCTTGCCATCTTCCTCTAAATTTCAGTGTCTTTTTTGCCTTATCTAATTGACCCTCTAAATGAAAATTTTACCTCTCAAGCCAAGACTCTCTGTCCTTGCTAATTTCTTTTGCAAGCAGCTCACTAGGAGTGAGCTTCTCTGCCAATTTTGCTTCTTTCTGCCTTTCTCGAGCTAAAGCCCTCTTAAGCCCAATGGTCCTTGGTCTCTGCCTAGGAAGCTAATATTCCTCATCATCACTGTCATCAAAACTACCCAAGGTCTCATCTAGCAAAGCCTTGGCCTTTCCTACCTCTCTTTGAGCTCTGATTGCCCTAAACTCAGTGATGGTCTGCTTTGTCTCAAACTACTGATTCTCTAGCTTAAGAAAGCTAATCACATTCTTTGCTCTACCAAGATTAGCTTGAAGCGCAGTAATATTTGCATCCTTGCTTTTCATCAACATATTTCTGATTTTGATCTCATCCTCATCATCAAGGTCAATCAACTGAAAATCGTGCTCAGTTTCAGGTTTATCCTCCTCCTCAACAATGATATGCTTTGTAACCTTTTCTTTGCCCTTATCAACCTGTTTTTCTAATGAAGAATGCATGGCCCCTTTCATCTCAAGTGAAGAAAACACATGCCTATGGCCACTCTGATAAGTCAAAGGAAATGGCTCAATATCATTCATTTTAGTGCCAGTTGTCCCAATATATCTTTCACTGCTTGAGGCTTTGGTATCATGATGTGATGGTGAAGGGTGGTGGAAAGGTGATGAGGAAAGATCATCATGAGGTGAATGGATGTGAGTGGGTGGAGATGTATGAGCAGCAGGATGTGATGGAGGAATGGATTTGGGAGAATGAGATGATGAAGGAACATCCTGCTCATGATGAACAGGTGCGGAAGTGAAAACCTCATTGGCAATGAATGTATCCCATGGAATTTTTCTACTGTAGCTGATGCATGACCACCATCTTGATGAGTGAATGATGAAATAGGCTCTACATATGTTGATTATAATCTCTCTTTTTCACAATGTAGGCCATTTTGTTAATGCTACGGAAAAGATAATATGGTATATGCAGCATCCTAACTCTATTGAAATGCATAAGAAGATGGATATGGTATGAGTAGATTCAGGAAAACCTTCCCTCACAAGTGAAATACTCCATTATTATCTTCATCATGGGTGCATATCTATCAAGAATATGAGAAAAAGGGAAGATGGAATTGTTGTGATCTTTATACCTAGGTTTGAGGTATGGTTCATAATAGCTCATGTCTAAGTTTTCTTGTTTGAACCACCTTTATCCCACACTAGGTATCCCTATAGCAGCTTCAATGGCATTGGAAAACATCTCAAAGGTGACCCCGACAAGATTTACCTAATTTTCATGTAGATTGATGATGAACAATACTGTTAACTCTGGGTGATTGTGGACTTGCTGCACTCTTTCACAAAACTCAAAGCAGCCCACATGCTTAAAGCAAGAAACAACGAGAGGAAAACCTGTTTATTTTTCCTCCCTTATGATCATGTCTCATTGGAATTTGTGCCTCAACACCATTGCCATTATCTTCTTCCTCTAACATCTTCAAATTCTAATTTGGAAACCCTAGGGTGGAAGTGAAATGAAATGAGGGGAAGGGAATGAAATGGAAATTTGAAAAAATGAAGGGAATGAGTGAAGGGGCAAACTTATGAATGTAAACCATAAATCAATGCAATTACCCTTTCTGTGACTGATATTTTGTTTAGGAAGATGAAACAAGGGTAAAACAGTGATCTCAAGATAAATTTTAGAGTTTGTTTTAGGGTTTCATTTCCATTGATTAAATGATGACAAAAATAGCTTAAAAATGGGTTATGGTATGCACTTACCACTTAACAGTGCTTTGGAGGAATTTCGAGGAAATTTAAAGAAGTTTCAAACTTGTTTGGGTAGCTAGATCACTTGGGAACCTTCTCTAGCTAGGCACATAGTGCCAGTGATAAGCACGCAACACCTCTGCAAAGGCACAATGCTGACCTGCAAGCACGCAGTGCCTTCAGAAATTGCGTTGAGGAAATCGAACAAGGGCATAGTGCCAACTCCAAGGAACGCAATGCCAAGGCAAACGCGCAACGCCAAGTGCTGAACTCACAGCACCAAGGAATTTCGACCAAATATGCTCAAAACTTCACAAATGTTTCCTTTGCTGAATGGGTCTTACTCTTTGAAAGGAAACAATGACTCTTTTGAAGTGTTTGATGAGATTTTATAGACAAGTGGAATTTGATTTAATTTGAAAAATCCACTTTCTTATGTTTTAAAGTCTTCTTCCTTTTCTCACTAATAGTCTTTGATACTTTTTGCTTGCAGGTTGCTGAAGTCATTGAGTTGGATTTTCTTTTGCTCATTTAGGCTTGATATGTTCACTTTGACAAATTTGTGACTTAATTATTACATATAGTAGCATCTTCAAAATCTTCTGTAGTTTCCATGATAAAATTTAACTCAAATTTTCCACCCTCTCTGGCCACCTTTTTCAAATCTCTAAGTGCCTGCAATTATTTACAACAATCATTAGTGTTGTCTTCTAAGTTCTCTATAGACCTTTCAAGTTCATTCATTTCTTTCTAGTTCACCTTAACTTTTTTCCATATTCCATCAATATTTTCTAATACACTTTCTTCATGTTTGGCCTTGTGTTCTTCCTCCATGTCATTTTCCTACAACTAACCACTACTTTGCCACTCAAATGGACTATCAAGTTTATAACATGTTTCATATACAAGACCAAGTTTTTTCCCTTTCCCTTGATGTACATTGTTTTCATTGAGGAGTAGACAGTCTACATCATCAGTACTTTCTGCTGATAAATCTTCCAACACCTTTATAGAAGTGCCAAAATTTGTCCTATTTTTCTCACTTTGCAGGGTATGAACTGAGAAGATAATCCTCCTTGGAAAACTTATGTCCTTTTTGAATAACCATGTATTTAAATTCTTTTCATCTGAGCCATCTTGTAGCAAAGGAAAAGTAGTGCCTGAAACATCCAAGGATTTTGGGGAGCCAGAAGAACGCTTGTCATAATCAATCCTTCTCATATGTGTGTTGGGCTCATCAGAATGAAAGGATGACCTTGAAAAATGAAAAACCCTAATGACCTAATGGGAGTGATTTTTGACCTAATTTTGAATGAAATTTGATTTAAAAACTCTTAAGTGAAAAGAGCATTTCCAAAAGTGCTATTATGTTCAAGCGGACATGGGAATGAGTTAGAAACAAGAAATCTTAAAGGGGGGTGGAGTTTATTGACAGGGGAAAATGGGAAAATAAGGTTTTAGGTAGGAAATATGGATGAAAATGAGAGGTATAAACCCATAATGAGTCTTTTAAGAGAAACAAGGTGACTTTCAGATGGAAAACTAATAGATAGGGAAAAGGTTTTATGAAGATAATGAAGGCAGTGATATTTCTCCTCGTGTCACCTTCATCATGTCTGGTCTAGGACCTAACACTGGTGGTATCCCTGGCCGTAATGTTGGGAATACTACTAGTGGGACCGCAATAGGAACTATCCCAGCTTCTCCCTTGCTCCCTTATATGGCAGGCCTCAGTCTTCCTGATTTTAACCAGTTGATCAATGACCCCATACACCATGATCCTATTTGGCCTACTATGCCAACCAAGCTCCCTTCATACATCCCCGAATTTGAAGGTCTTGCTGGAGAGGATCCTACAAACCATGTTCGATCTTTCCACATGTGGTGTTCATCTCTCCATCATCAACGACTCTATCCGTCTGCAGTTGTTCCAACATAAGCTTACTAGAGAAGCTTCTAAGTGGTATGTCGACCAAGCCTCCTCCTATCATACTACTTTTGCGACTCTTGTCGGGGCTTTTCTATCTTACTTCCAGCTTCCCCTTCGTTATGACACTGGTACCGAAATTTTGACCATTTTATGTTAATCTTCTGCAACCTGCCTATCTAATCATGTCCAGGAAGAGTGGAGAAGAAAGAGCCTATGTTGAGCCCCTACCTTCAAAGACCATGTCTACATGGACTGGTTTCTTGGATCCCTTTTTCTTAATATTGGCAAAGATGTCGCATCTCATTTCCCTCATGTTGAACCCTTAATTAAACTGGGGGGGGGGGGGGTGAATCAGTTTAACACATTCATCGTCTTTTAAAACTTTTTATTAAAACTTATTTACACCTTTATTTCATGTCCAACGTAATATGTGAGTAATCTCAGAATATGAGCAGCAAGTATTAATATAATATAACAGTAGACTTAATATGAGAGCAGCAGGTATTAAGCAGAAGATATAAATTAGATCAACACATAAATATCATGCATAGAGACACCAGACATAAGTGGAAACCCATAAAGGGAGAAAAACACATCTTATTATTGTTGTGATGCAAAGGCAAGCTCCAACTCCCTCTCACCACTGTTTTTCTGCAGACACCAACCTACAGGAGGCTCTAACCTCAATTCTGCAAGATACAACTTGCAAGGAAGCACCAACTCCCTTCAATTTTCTGCAGGCACCAACCTACAGGAGGCTCCAACCTCAGTCAACTACAACTGACAGCTATCAAGCTGCAACTTGATAGGGAAGCTCCAACTTCCTCAATTTAACAAACTAAATGTTTGTTGATTTACCTCAGATATCAGCTCTGTAGCTTCTCTTTCTACTCTTCTTTTCTTGATCTTCTCTTCCTTATACTTCTATACTCTGCCTTCTCTATATTTTCTTCCCTCTAACCTCTTTTGCATATCAAGATGATATTATTTATAAGGATTTTCTAGACTCATAGCATTCCTCAATGAATTTGGACGATAGCCATGCTCGCTTTCCTTTTCATTTCTTCTACAACATGCATTAATTTCAAGATTACAAATGGGAGCTTTGTTTTTCTCCGAGACTCGCTGCATCACAACAATATAAATCATTTAAAAAATATTTAATCTTTTGCTCGCTCGTGCATTTGTGTCTTTTTCTTTGACTGGGGTTTGTCTTTTCTTGTGATCGTGTTTTCTGTGACTGTGTTTTATCTCTTTTCAGCTTTGTTTGCTTTTCTGTCCTCTACTGTGGTGTAACTGCTGCAAACATGTAACTGTGCTTTTTATATCAGTGCATTTTGTATATATATGTAACTACTGACTTTAAATCTCAGAAAATTCCAGTGCTTTTTATACAGCAAGTGTCTTGTTGATGTGGTGAGTTCCGCAAGCGGAACATACATACATTGCAATTATCAATAATCTCCCTCCACCTTAAGCCGAGGCACTTGGGTCCACATTCCACGCGGCGCATTTCAATATAATCGCAACAACTATATATATATAACAGCGCCTTCACGAATTTCTGATTGCGATTGATATGCGGACCTAACCGTGTTCTATATAGCTGAGTTTATATGACTATCGCATCCGGTATTGCCAATCGCAATCGCAAGCTGCCTTTCTCCGATGCGATTGATACGCTCCATAAATTTCCGATTGCGATTGATATGCAGACCCGACCATGCTTTATAAGGCGGAGTTTATATGACTATTGCGTCCGGTATTTCCAATCGCAATCGCAAATATTTGTTAACATGTTCTGCTTTAACTTCGATGCGATTGGTACTTTTGTGATTATTCTGATGCGATTGATCGCAATCGCAACTTTCTTTTGTGACGTTCTGATTCCTTTATATTTTCTGATGCGGATTAGACTGTCCCGATGCGATTATGCCAGACTTCAAATACGTTTGAACCATAATTCATACACCCATCGGTTCCGGAACTCAATCGGAACTTTTTTCGATATGTTTCGCTGCCAATCCTTTCTCTGATGCGATTGGAAAGGGTCCCACCTTATGGTACTTTGGTTCTTTCGCTTATTAAGCGCGTCATATTAATATATGCTTTGAGCCTTTGTGTATTAGACACAATATATGTAATGTGTTGCATACATATATAAGCTTCCATAATTCAATCATATATCAATAATGGTTCATTGATCCATCGGGTTCGGACTTATATCGCAATCACAACTTTCTGTTGTTTACATATTCCGCTTCATAGTTTTTCTTCGATGCGATTGGGAAAGGGCCCCACCATATAATGCTTTGATACCTTTGGCTCTTTGTCCATTAAAGCGCTTCATTACAAATATCTATGGTTTGGACCTTTGGGTCATGATTCTTGAAATTATATATATATCCTCCGGCTTGGGCGATTCTCGGAATTAAGGTTCATATATATATATATATATATATCCGTCGGCTTGGGAAATTCTCAGAATTTTATATATATGCATACATTTCCACTTGGGTTATGATTCCCGGAATAATATTTTATATTACATTTACTTCGCTGCTCCAATCTTTAGTGTATCCTTCCACCTGGGGTAATGATTCTCGGAATAAGGTTTGTATATATATATATATATATATATATATATACGCCACTGGGGGTAAGCGATTCCCTAGAATTGGGTTTATGTAATCTTCCACCGGGGGTAGCGATTCTCGTAATTTTCTGCCTCCGCCTCTCGCTCTCTATTTCTATATTCGCTACCTCCGCTCTCGCCTTTGTTGTACATATTACCTTCGTTGTTATTTGTCTATCTTTGCATCCGCTGCCTTCCAGTTCGTTCTCGTTCGTCGCTCCATTTCTCTCCATCAATGACAATATTTCCAACAAACTTCCCCCTTTGGCATTGATGGCAATACACTCTTCCTCTCGTTTTCCGTCGGGATCCTTGTTTTGTTGCTTTTGCCTCTCCCCTTGACATCAATGGCAAGGGGTTCAATTTAGTGTAGCTTCTATTTTTTGATCCTGTGATTTTATCTGTTTTCAATATTTTGTGCATTTTCTCTATCTGGAATTTTGTGGTTTTGTACGTTGCTGCTTCAACTGTTAGATTTACATCTGATTCACTACTCTTCCATGTTCGGTTCATGTCGGGTTCACCACTCTTCCGTTGCACCACTGACCCTTTTATGCTGAATGTATTCTTGTTGTAATCCTTTTGATCCTGAGGACCTGTTTTCGTGCTTCCCTTGCTGGTTGATCTCCCCCTGAGAATGATATGTTCGTTTTTTTTCTCCCCTTGAAACTGTTCTTTCTCTTCATATTAGAGCGTAGCATCTACAGATACTACCCTTAGTCTGTCTCTCAAATATTCAAATGGTTCTCTGGCAAGCGGTTTAGTAAATATATCTATTGTCTGTTCTTTTGTTGGTACATACTCCAGTTTTACTCTCTTCTAAGCCACTTGTTCTCCGAGAAAATGATACTTAATTGGGATATGTTTAGTTTTTGAGTGAAGCACATGATTTTTAGATATACTTATAGCACTTGTATTATCACATTTGATTGAGATAGGTTCATTAATGCTTACCTTCATGTCTTGAAGAGTTTGCTTCATCCACATGACTTGTGTACAACATGCCGCTGCTGCTATATATTCTGCTTCAGCAGTAGACAGAGATATGGATGTTTGTTTCTTGCTTAGCCATGCCACCAAACTTTCTCCTAGATAGAATGCACCTCCACTTGTACTCTTCCTGTCATCCACACAGCTGGCCCAATCTGCATCTATGTATGCTGTCAAAGTGAAGTTTTTTCCTTTAGGATACCAAATCCCATACAGTGCTGTTCCTTGTAGATATTTGAATATTATTTTTACTGCAAGAAGGTGATTTTGTTTAGGTGCTGCTTGATATCTAGCCACTAGTCCTACTGCTAGCATGATGTCCGGTCTTGATGCAGTCAGATACAACAGACTTCCTATCATGGATCTGTAGAGTTTCTGATCTATATCAGCAGACCCATAATCAACACACAGCTTACATCCCGTGATCATGGGAGTTGACACAGGTTTGCAGTCCTCCATTTTGAACTTTTTCAACACTTCTTTTAAGTATTTTTCTTGTGAGATGAATGTGCTTGTGTTATTTTGCTGAATTTGAAGTCCTAAGTAGAAACTGAGTTCTCCAATCATGGACATCTCAAACTCTGACTTCATCTCCTCAGCAAACCCTTTTGCAAGTTCATCTATGTTGCTTCCAAACATAATGTCATCAACATATACTACAACAATTAGGAGTTCATTTTAATGGGCTTTTATGTATAGATTGTTGTCTACTCCACCTCTCTTAAAGCCTTGTTTTTGCAAATATTTATCTAGTCTTGAGTACCAAGCACAAGGAGCCTGTTTCAGTCCATAAAGAGCATTTTTCAGACTGCATACATAGTCTTCTTTGTCTGTTAATGAGAAGCCTTCTGGTTGTTCCATGTATACTTCTTCTTCTAAGTCTCCATTCAAAATGCAGATTTTACATCCATTTGATATACTTTGAATTTTGTAGCAAGCAAAGGCCGAAACATTCTCGATGGCTTCATTCCTAGTAATTTAAAATGTTTCATCGTAATCAAGTCCTTCGACTCAGGAATATCCTTTCTGTTGCACTATCTCTAGCTTTATTCCCGATTACTACTCTTACTTGTCCTCGTTTCATTTATTTTGTTTTTGAATACCCATTTGAGCCTATGACATTTTTTCAATGGGTCTAGAACTAATTCCAAGGTATTTTTTTTTCTCAATTTGGTCCAATTCTTCATTCATAGCATTTACCCAAGACTTGTCCTCGCTGCATCTTCAAATTTTTCGCTCTATTTGTGACAACATGGCTATGTATACCTCTTTTAGTTTGTCTCCGTTAGTCGTTTTTGCTTGACCCCTACTCTCTTTTCTCCAATGATCTGATCTTCAGGATGGTTCTTCTGAGTATATCTTGAGGGAGCTTTAGAACTCAGCTCTATATCTTCTATTGTCTTGCTTTTTTCCTCATCATCTTGGTTTTCTTCTTCATGGTTTTCTGGTGGACTGCAGCAGTCTGTCTCTCTTGTATTGTTTGTAAGTTCTTCATCAAATCTCACATCAATGCTTTCTACTATTTTTCAAAGAGTCTTGTTGTAGCACATATACCCTTTACTTTTGGATGCATATCCTAGAAATATTCCTTCATCTTCTCTTGCATCAAATTTCCCAATATTTTCATCATTATTCTTTATGTAACACTTGCTTCCAAAGATTCTAAAATGTTTGATTGAAGCTGGTTTCCCATGCCATAGTTCATAGGGAGTCTTGTCACCTTGGCCTTAAGTGAGCTTTATTAAGGATATGCACCGTTGTGTGTACTGCTTCTACCCAGAAGGTTTGAGGAATATTATTCTCTTGCATCATGGCTCTGTCAATTTGTTGAACATATATGTTTTGTCTCTCTACTACTCCATTCTACTGAGGTTTCCCTGCAATCGTAAATTTTTGTTTTATGCCATGTTCATTGCATAGATCAGCAAAGTCATAATCTGTGAATTCGCCTCCTCTGTCTGATCTGATGCATTTCAGCTTGCATCCTGTCTTATTTTCTGCTAAATATTTGAATATTTTGAATTTTTCCAGAGCTTCCGATTTATTCATGACAAATGAAACCCATGTCATTCTGGAGAAATCATTTATTATCAGCATGAAGTAGGATTCTCCACTTGGTGTTTTAGTTCTTGCAGGTCCGCACAGGTCCATGTGCACAAGTTGTAGAGGTCTTCTTGTTGATAACTCATCTTTGGCCTTGAAGGATGTGCGAGTCTTTTTTCCTAATTGACATGATTTGCATATGGTATTAGAAGGCCTCTTTATTTCTGGCATGTATATGACAGCTTTCATCTTGCTTAGTCTGATTATGTGATCGAAGCTGAGATGTCCCAACCTTTTATGCCATAACCATGACTCTTCTAGTTTGATAAGATGACATGCTTCATCTTCCTCTTTCACAATGTAAACATTACTCTTTGTTCGAACTCCTTTGAGCAGAGTCTTACCTGTGGTGCTTGATTTGACTTCACAATCTTCAGGTTTCCAAAAGAACTTCACAAAATCAACCTTTGTCACACATCCGATCGACACTTATTAAATTTGCTTTCAGCCATCTACAAATAGTACATCTTAGGCCTTTCCTCTGCCATTGTCTATGCTGACTAAGCCTTTTCCCTTGATCTTACCTGATTTATCATTGCCAAAAGTAACATTTTCAGATTTCTTTTCATCAAGAGTTATAAACTTGCTTTTGTCTCCTGTCATGTGTTTAGATCAGCCACTATCCAAATACCATTGACTTTTCAAATCTTGAGCAGTTAGAGCCAAGTCACATTTATTCACCTTCTTTATCCACTAGAGGCACCCTTTTGTTTGGTATCTTTTGTGAGGTGATGAATTACATCTTCTTAGAGGACATTTGGAAGGTATATGTACAACTTGATTGCATACACAACATTTGAACATAATTTTTGTAGAATTATGAGTATGAACAAAATTTCTTTGATTCATAAACTTCCTTGAGGTTTTAAACATCAATCTTTGTCCATACTTTCTACACTCAATGATTTTATGACCAAATTCCTTACAATAAAAACAGTATCCATAGAAAATATTTGCATACCTGATATAAGGTCGTCTCTTCCATTTGTTTTCTTGAGGCAATCTCTTCAATGTTTGCATCTTTTGCTGGTTTGAATTACTCCTCCTTGCATGGCAATATGCAAAAATGTGTCCCAGCTTGTGGTAGACATAACAGGTGGCATTCTTCATAGGAGGGAAGAATATCCTGTTAGGGCTTCCGAATTTGACATATTTAGAGACATATGTCCCTTTCTCTGTTGTCTTAGTATTTATTGTCTTCTTTGTAATTAGAGGTTTCTTCTGATCTCTGTCTTCCTCATTACAGGTTTCTTCTTTTGTAGGAATTGTTTGATCTGCTTCATTATTCTTCTTTGCTTTTACAAAAATAATCCCTCTGTTTTCTTTTTCTTTGCTTTTACTTGATTCTCCTTCATAGCCTATTCCAGTTTTTATCATAGGAGATATTTGAGCATCCATAATTTCGTTCTACTTACTAGAGCTTGTTGTTTGAGAGGAATTGGTAGATACTTTCTTCTAGCCATTTTCTAATTTCTTCCTCAGACATACAACTTATTCTTCCAGCTTCTCTTGTTCTCGGGTTTTATCCTGGATTTGCTGAAGTAACATGTCTTCTATCTTCTTGGCTTCTTCAAGCTCTACCTTTAGCTGCATGAGGACTTCTGAGTTTTGTTATTCTCTTACATACTTGAGAAGAATGTCCTTTTGTTTTCTTCACTTCAGTTTGAGTCTGTAAATCTCCTCCAGAGAACTTCTTAGCTCCCCCTCAAGGTCGAATTCCCCTTCTTCTTCTTCATCTTCTAGCAGGAGTCCTTCAAGTTCTTCTATGGCCATCAATAAGAATTCAGAGGTTCCTTCTTCACTTGAGGGTTCATCTGAATCTTCGAAGTACGTCGTCTTGTTGAACATATGATTTTCTGCTAAACTTCTTTACTTTTTGCCAGTTCTTTGATTTATTTTTCTCTAACTCTTGAGCCTGATTCCTTACTTTTTTGTGAGGACATTTAGCAACATAGTGTCCAAATCTTCCACAGTTAAAGCATTTTAAGGGAATTTTACCTTTGTATTTATCTGATCCTCTATCCAATTTCTTGACAAATTTTGCCTCTTCTTCATCCGAGTAAGAGCATATGTCTCCCTCTTCTTCTTTCTTCTTTTCTGTTTTAAAGGCTGCCTCCCTCGTACTTGGCTTCTTCTGTGGGAGCCTCATCTCATATGATGTTAGATTTCCAAGTAGCTAGTTCATGGTCAAGGTCTCCCAATTAGTTGTTTCTTCTATTGTAGACACCTTGGGATTAAACCTGGGTGGAAGAGATCTTAGAATATTTTGTACAATCACAGCTTCTTTTATGTTTTCACCTAGAGCCTTCATGTTATTTACTATTTCTGCAACCCTTAGAAAGAAGCTAGAAATGTCTTCATCATCATCCATTTTTAAGTTCTTAAACTGGGCTCTATAGACCTGAATTTTGGCAGTCTTTACTTTCTTGTCTCCCTCATGGATGTTCTCCAGAGTATCCCACATTTCTTTAGCAGTGTCTTTGTGCATTAATTTGATAAAATCCTCTTCACACAATCCATTCAAGATGGAATTCATGGCTTTTGCGTTAGCTACAAAATCTTGTTTGGTTTCTTTCTCTAAGCCAGTTGCCTTTGGGGCATATCCATATTCCACAGCAGCCCAGACTTATATTCCTAGAGACATTATGTATGTCCTCATTATGATTTTCCAGAAAGCATAATTTGCACCAGTGAAAAAAGGGGCTTTATTGGTTGAACATTCTTCTTTACTAGCCATCCTGAGAACCTAGGATCTCCTTTCAGTTGTTAGACTTGTACAAAGGAACCTGCTCTGATACCAATTGTTGAATCTTTAATTAAAATGAGAGGGGGGGGGGGGGGGGTGAATCAGTTTAATACATACATAAGCCTTTTTAAAATTTTCACTAAACTTATTTACACCTTTATTTCATGTCCAACTTAATATGTCAGAAATCTCAGAATATGAGCAGCAAGTATTAATATAATATAACAATAGACTTAATATGAGAGCAGCAGGTATTACGCAGAATATATAAATCAGATCAACACATAGATATCATGCACAGAGACACCAGATATAAGTGGAAACCCATAAAGGGATAAAACCACATATTATTATTGTTGTGATGCAAAGGCAAGCTCCAACTCCCTCTCACCACTGTTTTTCTGCAGGCACCAACCTACAGGAGGATCCAACCTCAATTCTGCAAGTTACAACTTGCAAGGAAGCACCAAATCCCTTCAATTTTCTGCAGGCACCAACCTACAGGAGGCTCCAATCTCATTTAGCTACCACTGACAGCTATCAAGCTGCAACTTGATAGGGAAGCTCCAACTTCCTCAATTTATCAAACTGAATGTTTGCTTATTTACCTCAGATATCAGCT
This sequence comes from Pinus albicaulis, assembly GCA_034641835.2. NCBI lineage: Eukaryota > Viridiplantae > Streptophyta > Pinopsida > Pinales > Pinaceae > Pinus > Pinus albicaulis. The sequence goes on from CM076578.1 coordinate 1,944,740,725, forward strand.
CTGTTCTGTAGTATCTCTTTCTACTCTTCTTTTCTTAATATTCTCTTCCTCACTCTTCTATACTCTTCGTTCTCTATATTTGCTCTCTCTAACCTCTTTTTGCATATCAAGATGATATTATTTATAAGGATTTTCTTGTGACTGTTATAATTCCTCAATGAATTTGGAATGGACAGCCATGCCTCTTTGCTTTCTGCCTCTTCATTTCTTTCACAACATGAATTAATTTCAATATTACAGTGGGAGCTTTGTTTTTCCTCCAGAGACTTGCCAGTGCATCACAACAATATAAATCAATTAAAAATATTTACATTCAAATTACAATGAAAACTCCAGCTCAACTGATTTATTCTTTTGGCTCGCTGCACATTTGTCTTTTCTTTGACTGTGTATGTCTTTTCTGTGACTGTGTTTTATCTCTTTTCAGCTCTGTTTTCTTTTTTGTCCTCTGCTATGGTGTAACTGCTGCAAACATGTAACTGTGCTTTTTATATCAATGCATTTTGTATATATATGTAACTGCTGACTTTAAATCTGGGCAAATTCCATCACTTTTCATACAGAAAGTGTCTTGTTGATGTGGTGAGTTCTGCAAAGCGGAACATACATACATCACAATTATCAATAATCGCCCTCCACCTCAAGCCGAGGCCCGTGGGTCCACAGTCCATGTGGCGCATTTCAATATAATCGCAACAACTATATATATATATATATATATATATATATAACAACGCCTTCACGAATTTCTGATTGCGATTGATATGTAGACCCGACTGTGTTCTATATAGCAGAGTTTATATGACTATCGCGTCCAGTATTGCCAATCGCAATCGTAAGTTGCCTTGCTCCAATGCGATTGATACGCTCCAAAAATTTCCGATTGCGATTGATATGCGGACCCGACCGTGTTCTATATAGCGGAGTTTATATGACTATCGCGTCCATTATTGCCAATCGCAATTGCAAATATTTGTTAACATGTTCCGCTTTAACTCCGATGTGATTGGTACTTTTGTGATTGTTCCGATGTGATTGATCGCAATCACAACTTTCTGTTTTGACATTCCGATGCCTTTATATTCTTTGATGTGATTAGACTGTCCTGATACGATTATGCCGGACTTCAAATACGTTTGAACCATAATTCATGCACCCATCGGGTTTGGAACTCGATCAGAACTCTTGTCGATATGTTCTGTTTCCAATCCTTTCTCTGATGCGATTGGAAAGGGTCACACCTTATGGTACTTTGGTTATTTCTCTTATTAAGCGCTTCATATTAATATATGCTTTGAACCTTTGTGTATTAGGCACAATATATGTAATGTGCTGCACACATATATAAGCTTCAAGAATTCAATCATATATCAATAATGGTTCATTGATCCATCGGGTCCAAACTTATATCGCAATCGCAACTTTCTGTTGTTTACATATTCCACTTCACAGTTTTTCTCCAATGCAATTGGGAAAGGGCCCCACCATATAAGGCTTTGATACCTTTGGCTCTTTGTCCATTAAAGCGCTTCATTAAAAATATCTATGGTTTGGAACTTTGGGTCACGATTCTCAAAATTATATATATATCCTCCGGCTTGGGCGATTCTCGGAATTAAGGTTCATATATATATATATATATCTTTCGGCTTGGGAAATTCTCGAAATTTTATATATATGCATACATTGTCGCTTGGGTTATGATTCCCAGAATAAGATTTTATATTACATTTAATTTGTTGCTCCAATATTTAGTGTATCCTTCCGCCTGGGGTAATGATTCTTGGAATAAGGTTTGTATATATATATATATATATATATATACTTTCCACTTGGGAGTAAGTGATTCCCTGAATTGGGTTTATGTATCCTCCAACTGGGGTAGCGATTCTCGGAATTTTCTGCTCTACCTCTATGATAACGGTTCTACCTCTACCTCTGCCTCTGATATAATGGCTCTGCCTCTATATTCGCTACCTCTGCCTCTGCCTTTGCTGTAGATATTACCTGCTGATGTTATTTTCCTATCTTTGCATCTGCTGCCTTCTTTATCTGTCTCTGTCTTTGCTACCTCCATTGCCATCAATGACAATATTTCCAACACCTCAAACAGAAGAAGCTACTCTTTGTTATAAAATTATATATTAGAGAGCAATTAAACACATAAAATATACAGAAAACATAAGCACAGAAAACGCATAAAACCAGAGAGACACAGACATACGTGGTTTACCTAGTTTGGGCTACGTCCACCCTGAACAGCCAGTCCTTCCTTTCTATTATCCAGCAAAATGAAGAGACACAACCTATAACAGATCTGCTATAATGTCTTTTGTTCTCTCTCACAGTCTCTCTATCTATTTCTCTCTATGAGAATACTCACACAATACACAACCCTAATACAATACCCTCCTACAAAGCGAGGGGTTGCCTTCTAGGGAAAAAAACCCTAAAATAAACATAAATTCTACCTTCATATCATCCTCCTAATGAATGGCCCAGATTGAATAGAAATTACTATACTTTTACAACGAAATTTTACATCTTTTTTTAGCTTCGCGGGCACTGCCGCCGAAACCCCCGCCAGGGGACCACTGGCCCCCGGACCCCCCAGTCGAGGGGTCAGCCCCCCTGGACCCTGCGGGGGGGAAAATTCCCCCCCGTTGCAGGGGTGTACAGTTTTCCTGGGGTATACATCCGGCTAAAACAAGGGTCTCTGAATCAAGATGAAAATCATGCTCCACACCCAAAATTCTCCCACTTGGAGATTGATTGTAGCAATTCCACCGCTGCTTCATTTGCTGGACAATGATTCCTATTTGGACCTGGTTGTTTCTCATCTTTATTGTCATCCTTGAAGACCAATTGAAATTTAGCATATTCTCAGTTTCTCCCTAGTTACAACTTTTGTTGGCATATCTGCAGGATTCTGGCCAGTGTGTATCTTTTCCAGCTTCAACTGTCCATCTTCCAATACTAACCGTATGAAATGGTACTTGATTTGTATGTGTTTAGTCCTGGAATGAAATTCCGAGTTCTTTGCAAGATGAATGCAACTTTGGCTATCACTGTATAATGTGCGCATATCATGCTTCTTACCTAATTCATCCATAAAACTTTGTAACCAAATCATTTCTTTACTAGCCTCTGTAGCAGCAACATACTTTGCTTCTGTTGTTGAAAGTGCAACAACACTTTGGATTTTTGAAACCCAAATGAAATTTTTTCCACCTACAGTAAATACATATCCTGTAGTTCTCCTCCTATTATCTCTTTCACCTGCCATATCTGCATCAACATATCCCTGTAGAGCAATGTTTGAACCACCAAAGCATAATGCTTGATTTGTGGTACCTCTCAAATATCTGAGAATCCATTTCACTGCCATCCAATGTTGTTTTCCTAGATTTCTTATGTACCTACTTACAACTCCCACTGCATGTGCAATATTAGGCCTTATGCAGACCATTGCATACATTAAGCTTCTAAATGCTAATGCATTTGGAACTTTAGACATATAGTCCATTTCTTCTTGGTTCTTGGGGCACATATCCTTACTAAGTTTGAAATGGCTAGAAAAAGGTGTACTAACTGGTTTTGAATTTTGTATATTAAATATTTTCAACACCTTTTGTATGTACTCATTATGAGACAGTGTTAATTTGTGATTTTTCATGTCTCTAGTTATTCTCATACCAAGGATTTGTTTTACAGCTCCCAAATCCTTCATTGCAAATGAATTTGCTAATTTTATTTTGAGAACATTTATTTCCTGCATGTTAGACCCTGCAACAAGCATGTCATATACATACAATAACAATATAATATAGTTGCCATCATTTTTATTTTTCATATAAACACAATGATCAGAGTGACATCTAGTATAACCTTGTTCAGAGATAAACCTATCAAATTTTAGATATTGCTACCTTGGAGCCTGTTTTAAGCCATACAAGCTCTTATTTTACCTGCACACTAATTTTTCTTTCCCTTTGACCTCATATCCTTTTGGCTGCTCCATATAGATCTCTTCCTCCAAATCGCCATGGAGAAATGTTGTCTTTACATCTAACTGTTCAATATGTAAAGCTTCCACTTCTACAAGACTTAAAATAGTTATGATTGAAGTCATCTTAACAACGGGAGAAAATATTTCATCAAAATCAATACCTTTCTTTTGTGCAAACCCCTTCACCACAAGTCTAGCTTTGTACCTTTGTTTTCCTCCATCTTCTTCCTTCAGCCTGTAAACCCATTTATTCTGCAATGTAGTTTTACTTGCAGGCAACCTGACTAAGTCCCAAGTCTGGTTATGCATTAAGGAGTCCATCTCTTCTTCCATGGCTAGCTCCCACTTCTTCCTGCTTTCAACCTGCATTGCTTCTTCATAACATTCGAGTTCACCAGAATCAGTCAACAATAAATAATATAATGAAGGAGAGTATCGTTCAGGGGGTCTACTTATCCTGGTAGATCTTCTAACACCACTTTCAGGTGTTTGAGGTGCATGTTGCTGTTGTGGTGGTTGTTGTTGTTGTGGCTCTTGATTATTATTATTTTCAAGCACCTTTACCTTTTCTGTGATCTCATCAAGAACTGTGTATTCTTTGTTTTCTTTTTCCTGTTTCTTTTCCTGCAACTGATTCTTATACAATACCTTTTCATTGAATATTACATCTCTGCTCCTAATGATTTTGTGATTTTCATAATCATATAAGAGATAACCAAAATCATTAACACCATATCCAATAAAGGTACATTTATTTTATTTTGCGTCAAGCTTTGTTCTATTTTCTTTATTAATATGGACGAAGGCCTCACAACCAAAAGGCTTTAAAAAAGAGTAGTTTACCTTTTTACCTATCCATGCTTTCTCTGGAATACCACCATCCAAGGAACTTGAAGGCCCTTTGTTTATTAGATAAACAACAGTATCTATAGCATCTGCCCAAAATTGTAAAGGAAATCCTGCATGCAATCTCATGCACCTTGCACGCTCCATGATTGTTTTGTCCATCCTTTCTGACACGCCATTTTCTTATGGTGTTCTTGGAACTGTCTTCTCTCTGTGAATTCCATGCTATGAACAGTACCTATCAAACTCTTTGCTGCAATATTCACCTCCATCTTCTGATCTGAGACACTTCAACTTCTTTCCTGTCTCAATATCAACCAAAGGTTTCCATTTCTTGAAAATATAAAATACATCAGATTTATTCTGAATACAATAAATCCAAGTTTTTCTAGTTGCATCATCAATAGAAGTAACTTAATAATTAGAGCCACAAAGAGATGATACTTGAGCAGGTCCCATACAACTGTATGCACAAGCTCTAATTTTCCTCTCTTCTTTTCTTTCCCAACTCTGAGAAATCGGACTCTCTTCTATTTTCCATAAATGAAATTCTCAAAGAAATCCAAATCAACATTCTTCAAACCCGACAACAAATTTCTTGAGTGAATAATCTTCATTCCTTTCTCACTCATGTGTCCAAGCCTATGATGCCATAATGCTGCATCTGCTCCTTTGGAAGTTAAAGAATTAACAGAGTTAGAAATACCACTGCATAAATACAATGTACCAACCTTTTCTCCTTTTTCTATTATCGAGGCTCCTTTGGTGACCTTCCAAGTTTTATCTGTGAAATTTGTCACACAAACTTCATCGTCTAACTGCCCTATTGAAATCAGATTTTTCTTCAGATCTGGAACATGCCTTACTTCCTTTAATAGCCATTGGTTTCCATTATGTTTTTTTACAAGAACCTTACCCATTCCAACAATTTTACAAGGTTTATCATCACCCAAACGGACTTGTCCAAAATCTCCTTGAACATAGTCATGAAAATATTTCTTATCAAGTGTGGCATGGAATGAAGCCCCTAAATCTACCACCCAAAAATTAGTAAAATTTTCGAAAGAAATAATCAAAGCATCTTGTAACACATCACCTGTCACATTTTCTTCATGATTGTTTTCTTGCTATGCGTCTCCTTTTCCCTTCCGAGACCTACAGTCTTTCTTCAGGTGTCCTTTCTTTCCACATTTCCAGCACACTATCCCTGATCTGGACTTGGATCTGCCTTTCCTTGAGTTACTGCAATATCTCAAGCTCTTTCCTCTTTCTAGTTTTCTTCCCCTAGACTCTGCACTCAAAGAATTACCTGATGTCTCACCGAAGCTTTTCCGTCGCATTTCCTGCCAAGGATAGCACCGACAACATCATCAAACTTTAAAGTACTAGATCCAAAGACAAAGTTACTAATGTCCATAACTAAACCGTTCCAAATTTCTGGCAATGAGCACAGAAATAAAATATCCCTAACTTCATCATCAAAGTTTATCCCTACAGAACTTAACTAACTAGTAACTGTATTAAAATCATTTAAATTTTCTACAACAGATCCACCTTATGACATCTTCATATTAAATAAACGTTTCATGAGAAATACCTTGTTTGAGGCTAAGGGTTTTTCATACAGTTTTTCCAACGCCTTAATCAAACCCTCTGTTGTTGTTTCCTTCGAAATATTGAAGGCTACCTGTTAACTCCCTGTAATTCTAGCAGATTGGCAAGACTAAAACTGCAGAGGCAACATATGAACCACTTTGGGATTCTAGGATCCAGCCCTCCTGAATCCAGAGAGGGATCTCTCTATAAGTGCAAAGATTGATGTATCTTTAAGGCTTGAAATGTAATATTAGGCTAGTTATGAGGAACAAGGATCTGTTTTTTTTGGTTGGGCAAAGATAAATGAAGATGAAGGAAGTCTAAATGAAGGGTGAAGGTGTATGAAAGTGAAATATTGATTCAGCTAACATGATAGGTAAGAAGCAGCTTCAATCCATTGGGCTATGGAGTCATAGTAGGATTTTAATTGGAACAACAAGGTTCAAGAGTGGTCCATGGGGCAAGTCATCTATGTCTAAGGATCTTTTTAAAGTTGATTTTATGGAATGGAATGAAACAATAAGAAGGGGAAACAAACAAATGAAGAACAAAGAGCAGCCTAAGATCAAGTAAGTACTTTGAAACTATCCTGATTTTGGCATACACTTGAGAAAGACATAAAAGTTATCTAAGATCAGGTAAGCACTTTGAAACTAGCCTACTTTCGATGCACTCTCAATAGAAAAAATTTAAAAAACAAATAGAATAGCTTAAGATCAAGTAAGGACTTTGAACCTATCCTGCTTTCAGCATATTCAAAGGGAAACTTTTCAAAGCAACTGTTGGAGAAGAAAAATAGAGGACAGGGCTAACCATAGACTTGCCTAGTTCATTATTTAATTATTAAACTTATCAAGACAACACTTACAAGAAACAAATAATAATCTAAGATCAGGTGAGGACTTTGAACCTAGCCTACTTTCAACATACTCTTAGGGAAACTTTCAGACAACCTTTGGAGATAAAACCAGAGGACAAGGCTAAACATAAACTTCCCTAGTTCAGCTTTACTTAGCAAACACTAAAAATAAAATTCAAGAACAATGTTTAAAATCTAGACAGTAAGAGAATTCAGCGCCAACATTTTGACTGCTTGGAAAGTATTCAATCATTCTTAAATAACACAATTGGAAGAAAAAATTCAGGTAAAGCTTATCAGTGAGAGCAGGTTACCTTGGACAGTAAATCCTAACTCTATAATTGATGTTCTTTATCAGAGAAGATGGACAGAATGAAAACAAAAATAAAATGACAAGTTACAATAAGAAAAACATCACCGTTGACATAGACCAGGATCCCATAAATAATCTTGTATTTGATGCTTCAAACCAGTTACAATCATCAATTCCAGTGGGTCTCTATAGCTTCAAACTTCTCATCTCAACTTAGGTATCTTCAATTACAAACATAGCTTAATGCAGCTTCAGAAAACTATTTACATGCAACAGATATTCAGAGACCAACCTTTGTTTCGTCTCCTGCAGAGGTATTTATAGAAGAAATGAGGAGGTGGGACGTAAAATCATATCTTTAGGGTCAATTAATACAATTAATGCTTCTCGGCCTTTGAAGGGGTCAATGGAGAAGTGTTTATGATATTTCCTCTGTATTAATTGATTTTCATTAAGTTATTGAGCTACTTAGGAGAATTTGTTGACTTTAAGGCTCTTTCTGATCTTGGTAATAACTTTTGCTGACAATTGTAATAAGTTCCTTTGATTTGAAATAACTGTTCAGATGTATTGAGGAAAATATCTTCTGTTCTGCAATAACTATGCCTCATTTGATTGCTCTGAGGCTATAGGTGGCTTTGGTAGCTGGAGAGGATTCAATTAGCCTCTGATGTGGCAGTGGAGGCTTCTTGGATTAATATAATTCTTTATTTTTCCCTAAAAAACCTTTAATTCACTTGAGTTCTGTGTTTTAGGACAGATTAGGCTTAATCTGTGTCTTCCAGTCTTCATGTTTTCTTTAACTGTGGGTTAGGATTTTGATTGCTGATTTTATTCATTAATCCCTTAAAATTGTGTTAAAACCTTTAAACATTTATTTTAGCTTTTATTTTATCCCTGGATACTGATACTCTTTGTCTGTGGTGTTCGTTGTGGTTTTATGCTGCGCAGGCGCTACAGAGGGTTTTATAATGTCACCAGTGTTCATGAGGCACTGGTAAATCATGATGTGAAACCCTGCGTAATGATCTCCTTGAAGGATAAAGGCCTGGGGGATCTTCATCCCCGGCCTTTGATTTTCTTTTAAATTAATGGAAAAACCATTAAAACTTGCAAAAACAAGCAAAAATTTATAAAAATCATGCGTGGATGGGTAAAACTGCTTTGGACGCTTAGGTTGGATCGCAACCGTTGGATGAAAGCATCCAACGGCGAGGATTTCTCGTTGGGATCAAAAGGGGAGGCGGTGGAAAAAAGGTGGTGGAATTAAGTTAGAGCCATTGATCTGCAAAGATCAACGGTCGAGATTGATCGGGTTTATACAATGCAGAGGGGAAACATTATAATGAAATGGAAGAAATTGCAAAGGAAAAGGTCGAAAACCTTTGGCGGAAGGGAAATTGGTTCGAATAAAATTTGGGGTTTCGAAAGGACTCTGGGCCATTGGATTAGATCAGCCAACAGAGATCAATGGCAGAGATTCGTTGATGAGGTCTCTTGGAAGAAAGGCGGAGGGCGATAGTGTAATGGTTAGGTTAAAATGGGACCGTTAGATCTCAGAGATCAACAGTGGAGATCAAAAATGAGGGAATGTAATGTAAATGGGTGAAATGTGGTTTGGCGGAAAACCATAATGGTTTTCACGTAGATTTGAAGTGGAAAGGTGGTATTTCTGTTTTGGAAGCGATATGTGTTAGTTCTTGACATGTGGCTTTTTAAAACCACCCATATCGCGTAAAAATAAAACACTAACCTTCGGATGCAAAATCACGCGAAACTGCGTGCTAACCGTAAGATCTGGGGTGTCACATTGGACGATTGTGAGGAGAGCGTGATGGAGGTAAGATGCACGGGTGGAAAATGGTGGGCCGAGCAAAGGCGGTTTTAATCTGGGTCGTTGGATCAAGGAATGAATGGTCAGGATTCATTGATGGAAGGTAGGTCCCAAAGGAGTTGGGCCTACCGGGTCGAATATGGAATGTAGGATCAAAAATATTAACAACTCAAATTGAATCTTGGGGTTAATGAAACAGAATATAAAGCAAGGGTTGGGCAGAGATCGGGTGATTGTGGACCGTTGATCTGCAGATATCAACAATGGAGATTTGATCGGAGGATCACAAACGGCGGGAGGAAAAAACAAGAGGTCAGTGGAATGCGCCGATGCGATTAAGCATGGGTTGTTGGATCAAGAAGAGATCAACGGTGGAGATTCAATCAGCAAGTGTAATGGCAAGGGCTTATGGCGGAGGGCGATTAAATCTGGGGCGTCAGTTCTTGTGGATTCGATGGTCCAGATTGAATCACAAGATTTCAATCGGCGAGGAGAGAGGCATGGGACAAAATAAATTTTGGATGTGATTGAATCAGAGCCATTGATCTAAAAACTAGATCGATGATCAGGAATTAACTGTGAAGGTCAAAGGTAGAGGGGCGGGTTTTGAATGAAGAGCAATATGGACCGTCGGATCTAGGAATTATATAGCATGTCAACGGTAGAGAAACAATCGGGAGGATAGCATCGAAAGAGGGAAGAAAACAAAGAAAACAGGGTAAACTGAATATTTGCGAAGCGATTTAACGATGTTCTTTAGATCGGGGAGTAGATCGACGGTCCAGATTTGTGTTTAAAACCTATCGTCGGGTTTTACTTAAACATAATGAAAGTCCGGTTTTTTACAAAATACAAAGGAGGAAAAGGTTTGGGGAAAGGATTTTTAATTTTTTAGTGCCCGATTGCAGGGTTTAGGGTTATATGAAAAGACAAAAGGATCAGGGTTTTAAAAGAAAAGAGCCAATTTCATCGCAAATTATGAATGCAAAATGTGAAAAGGAACATAGAACGCCCCGATTGCAATTAAGCGATGGGGGCTTAACTCTGGGTCACCGCTCTGGGTCTTATGCAGAAAAATGAGTTGGGGGCTAAGGCCAAAGGGGCTTAAGGCCTTAGTTAAAAAATGGGTTTTTTAGGCCAAAATGACATATTTTCAAGGATGTTTTGGCTTTCGGTAGAAGGAGAAAAAGGGTTTTTTAAGCCTCCAAAGGGAATTTTCAAATGTTTAAAGGGAATTTCGGAGAAATGAAAGGTAAATGAAGAGTTTTATGAATGAAATGGAGAAGAAAAAGGAGAAGGGAAAATGGGGGAAAATGGAAATTTTCAACAATCTTTTCTTTTGGTAAACAACATATTTTTTCAGTGTTATGAGGGAAACAACAGTGAAGGTTTTATGAAGGAAAAAGAGACATCATGAGACTTCAAGAACTAACAATTTTGAAATGAATTGTTTCTTGAAGGCTGAAAATTATTTAGCCACCATTTGGTATAAAAAATTTTATAGGTGGCTAACAGCGGCTCCAACTCGGGATGATGCCTTCTTGAAGGTATCAAGAACTTCAGACCTGTCTTCTCTGGAAGTTGATCAATGCCTCATCCATTGGGCTGCAAATTTCTTTACTTTGCTGATCTTCTTTTGCTCTGACAATGTTAGCAGTCATTAAAACCAATGGAATTCTATCAAAACAAGCTTTCTACCTACCCAATCCTAATGATCTAACATTTCTTCTTCTTTCAGAGTGCATTTGGATTGGCAAACTCTTTTTACAAACATTTATTCTTTTGGGAAAACATAAAACTATTATATTTCTATACTTATTTCTCCATGAACTCAGATTAAGCTGTTGAGCTCATAAGCTTCTCTACCTAACTACTATCTGTTAGGATTAGACTTTCTAACAGATTTTTATTCACTAAATTCTAAAACAGGAAATTTAAAAGAAAACAAGCCAGGATTGAACAATCTAACTTGTTGCCGATCTATGGCATAAAGACAAGCTACACATAGACAAAAATTTGCAGAAAAATAAAGCAAAATGGTGAAGGCTTAGGATCTGAAAACTAAATAACATCCTTAACTTCTCTTCCAACTCTGTTTTTAGGCTTGTTTGAGCTATTTTTCTCTTTGTTCACTGGTTCAAGTTTTGGGCATATTAGAACCAGTTATTTTATTCTTGGCTCAGGATTTGATCAAGTTAGAGCCATTATTTCTTTTTGGAATTCACAGGTTCATATTTTGAGCTTGTTTGAACCCTTTTCTTCTATCCTAAGCTTCCTAACTGATAAGCCAAGATTAAGCTGTTTGGAAAATCTATTTCACTAACCTATCGGCAGTAAATTGAAAACTAATTAGTCATGATTAGGCTGTGTGACTAACTAGGAGTGTGTTTTTTAGGAGTGGCATTTGAGCTTGCACACTTTCAGATTTTATTTCTCTTTTTTGGTATGGGGCTGTACCTTTCTTGTTTTTACAATATGCCCTCTTTTTTTTGTTCTATTGTTTTTGTATTTTTTATTTTTCTAACTTTGAATGCAATGATGGATGTAATATTCACAATGAGAAAAAAATAAAAAGGTTTCCAAACTGATATGGTCAAGAAAAATAATGTTTGAGCATCCTGCCATTGACAAGACCCCCAAACAGTTCAGTTCCACTCAATTCTTGTAAAAAATAGGCATTGTTACCAGTAATAGAATGAATGAGATAAGGGCCAAGCCATAAGTTATCAAATTTCCCATGCTTACCCTTATCTTCTCTCCTTGAATCCCACTTTAACACTTTGTCCCCAATGTTGAAATTTTTTGCCTTTGTCCTTCTATCAAAAAGCTTCTTGATGCTTTCTTGCTTTTGTAATGCTCTGTTGTAGACCTCTTCTCTGGTTTGCTGAAAATGTATGGTCTGATTTATTCTTCTGGTCATGTCATTGTCTTCAGACTGTACTTCTTAGATCAGCTTCATGACTAGCACACCAAGGCTGGTTGGAAAAATTGCATCTATTCCATATACAAGCTGGTAGGCTGACATTCCAATTGATTTTTTCAGTGTTAATTTGTCAGCCCAAAGTGCATGTACTAGCTTTGTGTGCCATGACTTCTTATTTTCCTTGAGCAACTTCTTGATTATGTTCACCAAAATTTTGTTTGAGGACGCTGCCAGCCCATTACCTTGAGGGTAATAAGCAGTAGAATGCCCCAATGTAATCTGATATTTGTGACAGAATTCAACCGTATTTTTTTATCCAAATGCAGCAGCATTATCAATAATAATCTTCCTATGGCAGCCAAATCTAGATAGGATATGGGTTTCAAGAAATTTTATAATCACAGAATCATTGGCTTGCCTAGAAGGGATGGATTCTATCCATTTGGTGAAGTATTCTATTGCAGTGAGAATCCATTTATTTTGGGCAGATGGGGGTGGATGGATTTCTCCTATGAAGTCAAGACCCCACTGTTGAAAAGGAGCTTCAACAGTGATTGGATGCAAAGGTAAGGGCAGTAGTTTTCTTTTGCCTTCAAAAAGTTGGCATTTATGACAGGCAATGATCATCTTATGGACATCCTGAAAGAGAGAGGACCAATAGTAACTAGCTCTAAGGATTTTGTTGGCAGTTGTCTTCCAATAGAGGTGGCCTCCACATTCTCCTTCATGGAACTCCTGCTTGACCTTATCTGCATCATTCTTAGGCAAAAATTTAAGAAATAAACCACTAACATTTTTCCAGAAAAGACATTTATCTAAAATGCAGTAGTTCACAGCTTTTAACTTTAAAAACCTTGCCTTTGTTTTTTTCAAACCAAGAGGTGTATTCAGATTGAGAAAAACATATACAATATTAGCATACCAAGATGAATTCAAGAAATGATTTTCAATAATAGGAGTTGACAACTCCTCTTGTTCATCTACTGCATTTATCATATTTATATCAAGAGCTTCAAAATTTGATTTAGCCATTAATATAGCTAGTCCTTGGCCTTTGATGAGCTTAGTGGGCTTGATTTCTAAATCATATTCAAGTATCACAGCTACTTATTTACCTCTCTTTCCATCTGGATCCTGTGTTAGAATGTCTTTCACAACTAAATTTGGGACAAAGGAAATGATGTGGGAGTGTAAAATGTATACTCTGAAGTCTTTTAAGGCTTTGACTAAGGCAAAGGTTTGCTTTTCCATGATGTTGTACTTCAGAGGTGTATCTCTCAGTGCCTTACTAAAGAATGCAATCAGTTGCTCTTGTCCCTTTGAATTTTTCTGCAGTAGGACAGCAACCACTGTATGTTCCGATGCAAATGAAAAAATGAAAAATCTTTTGAAAAATCAGGACTTATAAGAACTGGTGTTTTGGTTAACGCTTGCTTCACCAAATCAAAATATTTCTTTGCTTCCAAGGTCCCTTTAACTCCTTGTTCTTTTTTCATCGTGTTTGTTATGTTTCTAAGGATTTCAACCAAGTTGGGAATGAACCTTCTCAAGAAATTAATCTATCCAATGAAATATTGAAGTTTCTTGATATTTCTAGGATGAGTGATTTTCAATATACCCTCAATCCTTTTTGGTTCTATCTTTATCCCCTCTTCTGATATGATGTGCCCAAGAAGTTTACCTTCTTGGAGACCAAACATTGTTTTCCTAGGATTTAAAGACAAACCAAACTTTTTGCATTTCTCAAAGACTATTATCAAGTGTTCTAGGTGTTATTCATCTGCTTTTGAAAAAAAAGTGATATCATCAAGGTAAATAATGATGAAGTAGCCTAGTTCTTCTGAGAATGCAATGTCCATGGCTCTCTGAAATTGTTGGGTGTGGAGCCTGATTATCTTGTTTACTTTGTATCATAGCATTGGACCCCTATACCTTAAAAGGGGCGGCAACGCCGCCCGAAATTTAATCGTTTCTGCCCCTCCCCTGGTGGGGGTTCGGGGGCAGCGCCCCCGAAGCTAAAAACAGATGTAAAATTGCCTTGTAAAAGTATAGTAATTTCTAGTCAATCTGGGCCGTTCATTAGGCAAATGATCTGACGGTAGAAGTTATGTTTAGATTAGGGTTTTCTGCCCTAGAAGGCAACCCCCTTGTATATATGAGGGCATTGTATTGCGGCTGGGTATTATGAGTGTATTATCGGAGCGAGAAACAGAGAGGGAGACTGTGAGAGAGAACAGAGGATATTACAGCGGATCTACTGTAGGTTTTGTCTCTTCATTTTTGTTGGATAATATAAAGGAAGGACTGGCTGTTCGGGGTGGACGTAGCCCAAACTGGGTGAACCACGTATATATGTGTCTCTCTGGTTTTATGTGTTTTGTGTGCTTGTATTTTCTGCATATTTTATGTGTTTCATTACTCTGTAATATTTAATTTTCTAAAATAAATGTAGCACCAGCGTTCATTAAACCAAAGGGCATTTTCACATACATGAAAGTACCCCAAGGTGTAGTAAAATTTGCCTTTAATTGATCATCAGGATGTACTAAAATCTGATTGTATCCTGAGAATCCATATAGCAAAGAAATTCATTTAGAACCAACTACCCTTTGTAAAATGTGATCCATCTTGGGTAAAGGGTAGTTTTCCTTTAATGAGGCTTTTTTTAAGTCTCTAAAGTCAATACAAAGCCTAATATCTCTTGTTTTCTTCCTCACTGACACTAGATTAGACACCCACTCTGAATATCTAATAGAAACAATAATCCCAGCTTCATACATTTTCTTGATTTCCTTTTCAACCAAAGGTAACTGAACATGGTTTATTCTATGCAGTTTTTGTTTGAAATGTTTTTGGTTTTCTTTGGGGGGTATCTTGTGCTAAATTATTTCTGTGTCATAGGATTTGAGATCCTCATAACTCCATGCAAAAACATCGGAAAATTCTTTAAACAGCTCTATGTATTTCAGTTTGATGTGAGCTGGTAAACTCTTAGACAGTTTGATCATTTTTGGGTTTAGTTCACTGCCTATATTACACTCTTCTACTTCAGTTTCCATGGGCTCCAGTTTTGGCTTCTTTGAAACATCATTGAAATCAAATAACTCTTCCAAAGGGACCAGTCCTTTTGGAAAATCTTGTGTGTTAGATTGCAGTGTTTCTAAATCTTCTTTTTCTGAATCTGCACTAATCTCTGTGGTATGTTTAAGTTTACTAGTCAACATATTTATATCAGCAATCTTAGGAGAGGTTTCTTCTTCATCAAGTAGATTTTCTTCATTAGAACAGTCTGTTTCATAATCTGAATCTGAACTTGGTAGTTCAAATTCATTTCTGGACTGTAAGAAGTCTTCTATTTGTTTGTCTCCATCGAACACTTGCCAATATTTCTTATTTTCAGGAACAACTGGTCAAAATTTGATTTGGGTAGTGCAAATTTTGGTTTCATAAGGTGTCAGGCATGTTCTAGCAGCAAATGCCAAACCATTAGCAGCAATATTATGATTTCTTGGGACAAAGAGAAGCTAAAACTCATCAAATGTTTTCAATAAATCAAGGGTATCATTCCTATAGGCTCTAAGTCTAGGATGTTTGGCGCAATATTCCCCATTCACTTGCCTAATTATCAGTTCGGAATCACCATGAACCTTTATCCTTTTGGCCCCTAATTTCTTCAATAAATGTAGGCCTAAAAGGAGGGCTTCGTACTCAGCTATGTTGTTAGTGCATTGAAAATTTAATTTGTAGGAATGTCCTTCAACATGATTGTTCATTGTATTATGAAGCCACACTCCTACACTTGCATCACTCTTAGTACATGATCCATCAAAATGCATACTCCAAAGAGGACTAGTTTCAGACTCACTAGTTTGATTGTTATCCTCTTCATCTAGTGTGCTTTTGGATTGTTCTTGAAGATCAACACTATGTTGAATTTGATCTAACTCCTCATGTTCTTCGTTGTGTTGAGGATTCTCCTTTTGACTCTCAAGGTTGAAAAGAAACAGATGACTGATTTGCAGCTCTAGACCTGTGATTAGTTTGCTGTGATTTTCAGATTCAGCAAATTGTTTTGAAGCTTCTGTCTTATCTTCCTCTTTTTCTATATCAGCCAGTATGTTAGTCTGAGGGGTGGCCACTAATTCAGTTAAGGTTTATTTCTCATCTAAATTTTCATGATTGAAGAGTATAAATGATTCAATGCCTGTATGTACAAAATAAAGAGGAGAGTTTTCAGGTCTGTCTTGGCTGGTAACCATGTACTGCATGTGAGTTTCTTTGTAAAGTCTTCTATTCTGATTGAAAACAGGGATGGTTGCATAAGTCATATCCATCTGCATTGCTCCTTGTAACTTAGCTCCCCAAGATCTTGATAATAGCATACCATACTTGGGGGGAACATCAGCCACTACAATATCCATTACTAAACAGTTGATTGGAATCTGGGCTAAGTTTACATAGAATTCTTTGATTAATCCTAAAAATTTCACTCTGCTTGAGTCAAAGGAGTAAAGATCTTTGTAAGGTCGAGTAATTTCAAGGCCTAGACTCTCCATTACATCTTTTGGCTTTAAATTGTCAGAGGCCCCTGAGTCATGCATGGCATTGTGAAAAATATTGTCATGAATATTCAAACTAACATAGAATGGAGGAACTGACCCTTCTTGGTATCTACCTTCAATCTTTGGACCAAATAAAAGCTCTGGTTGGTCATCACTAAGATTGACAGTGTCATTATTTTCTCCTATATTAAAAGCCTTCAAAATTTTTGATCTATATACATCTTGGGTGGCTAATTCAGTAAGAGGAATAGAGATTTTGATTTTGCAATTTCCTGTT
This sequence comes from Pinus albicaulis, assembly GCA_034641835.2. Lineage (NCBI taxonomy): Eukaryota > Viridiplantae > Streptophyta > Pinopsida > Pinales > Pinaceae > Pinus > Pinus albicaulis. Next base: position 1,944,757,944 of record CM076578.1, read on the forward strand.
CCAAAATAAAAGGCATATGATTTTCTAACATGTTTGTTTTAGCCTTATTAACCACCACTTTATCAGCAAAATCAGTTTGTTGATTTCCTCTATTTACATTGGTCAAAATTGTTTTAACAGGAGCACTAGCTGAGGTAATAGTGCTGCTAAGGTCTGGACTCTATTTTTCATTGATTCGAGTGTCTTTTTCTTTGTTCTTATCAGAATTTATAGCCATTGTTTTCTCTTTCTGTGTTGCAGTCTTGGGTTTGTTTACAGGGTTGTCTTTTACAGATTTGTCAGAGGTTTTGGATTTGGGAGTTTCCTTATTGCTCTTACTCCTAAGTTCATACTCTCTTGAAGTCTCTATGATGACATTTTCCATTTCTTGATAATAATATTCATCCTCAGCTCTTTTATCGTCATAGGGTGTGTTGTGCATGACAACCCCTCCATTCAAATTTTTGGTCTACCGCCCCATATAAACCTTCAAACCCCCCTTTCACGGCCTAAAACCTCATGTTCTGCATATCGTTGCCCTTTCTGCCCAAAAAATGCATTTTACAAAGGTTAAAAGCCGAAATTAAAATCATCAGAGGCCCAGCCCCTTTGATCTTAGCCCCCATATCCTATCCATCTACGTGACCATAGCCTGAGACCATGTGCTAAACTCAAAGACGCTCTCCGTATATGAATTTCGGGTACACTCTAAACCGTCCAATCCAACCCAATCGACGGAGCGGAGCCTTGCTTACCGTGGTGGTCCCCACACTCGCGCGTATTGCAAAAACCGGCTGTATCGTTTCGCACCACCTTTGCAGCGCTGGTGGTTTTCCGCAAAATGCAGCGATTCCACAAGTCATGCGCCACGTGTCCCTCTGTACGTCCTGAAACCACTTCCATTTCGCACGTTAATGCTCAATCAAAGGTTAGGCAGCAGAATCATTGTCAACCGTCTGATCCTGTGTCCTCCATCCAACGGTGACTATTCTCCGGAGTTGCACACGTTTTAATCCACGTCCATCACGTCCCTGGCCCACTTTGGATCGCCTTTCTGCTCGTATTAGCCGTCGATTTCATTCCTGATCGCATGGCCCAGAATCATTCACATGTCTTGTTGACTGCCCGAGCCTCTCACCATGTCATCTATTCCCTTTGGTTGTTCGTACACCTACGTGTCATCACCCCCCGTGCCCATCATATTTCCATCCCCGTCGCCTATATATATGTGTTTTTCATTCATATTGATCGTTTTTATTCACACATCGTGTTTAAACTGTTTTACGTGGAAAACTTCCATCTTGTCTGTTTACCAAAACCTCTCTTTGATTCCACCGTCACCCCCCATGATCTTGCCATGTAGCCATATCATCGACGCCACCATTGTCTCCACCTCCACTCCCCTTGCACCTATGTCTGGTTTTTCTAATATATTTGCGGGTTTTGCAGGTTTGTATTGAGAAGGAGCTGCCATAATGCATCACCTTCGTTGCAGAGGCAAAGATCTCTTCTAAGGACCATTCTTAACAGCGAAATTTAAGAGGGAAGCTGAGGGTAGTTGTTGTGATATGACTTCATTAATGGAAGCAGAAGTAAACCCATTGAACCCTGTCGAGCAATTCAAAGGGGGCAGATTCTGGTAGCTGAAAGCATAAATGAGGTTACGAAGAATATCAACAGAAGATCGAAGAGCTCAGTATCCAACATTGAAAAATACAAATTCCAGTTCGGGGCTCAAGGAGACGAGAGTACCATGCACAAATATAAGCAACCCCAGGGTTTTATTGCAGCAGATTTTTCTCTTCCCGCTAAGTACAGAACATGTGTATATTTTATTCTTTATGTCTTGTTCATGAGAAGATTTTCATCCTCAGCATTTATTTCATAAAGTAGTAGTAGAGTACTTGCACCAGTTCAGCACCGCCAAACATACATAGGTGGGTTTTTCTTTCAAATTCGTTTTAAATAAGATCATTAAATGTATATCACCTACCTCATTCTTGAGAGTTTTCTCCTTCTCCTATAAAATCTAGAAAGAAAGACATGGTAGGGGTTCCAGATTTCTATCAGAAAAATGTGCAGTGAAAGGCTTTGTATACATCTTGTAAAGTTTCTGTATGAAGGCTCAGAGCCCGTAGGGTCTCAGTGAGGAGGATTTATAACTATAATGAGGATTCTGGTCTTTGGTATCCCACAGTATGTAATCTTTTCTTATGTGTTAATATAATATCTCATTTAACTGCATCTATCTTCTTGTATCATGTTCTAGAATGCGAGTGGCTCACTGATCTTAAGTCAGGATTCATCCTAGTTGGTGCCCATACTTGGATTAGTAAAGCGCTTTAAATAGGCCTAGTCATGATATACTGTTCCATGTTCATTTCATCCACATTTTCTGCTATATTAGTTTCTTGAGGAGGGTGCTTTTAAAACGCCATTGTCATGTATGGATTCTTAGTTGGATAAGCCCATATGTGGTTCTGTTGTGTATCTAGGTATCAGCCTCATGCTAACTAGTATCTTCCTCATGTTTCTTTACTGCATCCACGTTCTGATATCTAATTTCTGTGGCATATTATTTGAACTGGCCCTCTTTGCAGTAAGTTGTCTCTTAACTGTCTGATGCTTTTGTATTGGAGTTTTGCATGTTGTTCCTACATTATTCTTATCTTTGTATCAGCTTTTGAGAGAGTTTGGTCCCATTTAAACTAATTACCTTGTTTTACAAGAGATAGTAAGAGAGCTTTTGGATTGACACCCAAGCTATATTTCATGTTCTCTTGCTGTGATAAGATGTCCTAGGCACTAGTCTATGGCAACTCTAGACTGTCTCTAGGGGATGACAAAATTGTCTACAACATCTTTCTGGCGCCGTTTCCGGGGAGCGAATTCAAGAATATCAGTTTCCCTGGGCCTCGACAAATCATATTCACTCTCTAATCAGGTGAGCACAGAGAGTTGAAGAGTTGCGTATCTCTCACCTTGGCGACTCCACTGTTATTTGTTCGATAAATCTATTGGTAGTCCTAGCTCCTTGTAAGCCACATTTTAGGTCAGATACATCTCAGTCGAAGACACCCTACGTGTCTGACCCAGAGAAGATCATTCATAAAAGAATTTGGAAAGAGAGGAAATCAGTTCGTGCTGAAATCCCCGAATATTCTGTAGTAGATTGTACGCCCTCTTCTTCTCAAGAAATTAGAACCGAACATCCCGATTCCACCGAAGAAAATCCAAAATATTATTTAGAAAGTCCACCTAGGGGAAGGGCCAGGATTGAAGAGGATTTTCGTCCTACTCCTGAGGCTGAGGAAATTAAAGAAGTTACAGAGGTAGCATTTGTTAATCGTGAATTGTTTCCATCCACACCCGAGACCTCTGTACAACACCTCCCGATTGTCGCACATACTCCACTCCCTCTGCCTCCTCTTCCTTCATTTGTATCTCAGACTGTTGCACAAACCCCACCTCCTCCAATGGCGAATGTACCGGCTTTTTTATTGAACAAATACGCTCCACTGGCCTTACCCCAAATGCTAAATGATATGCCACAGGATGATTTGAAGATTCTACCTAGATTTAATGGAGAAAATGAAATTGATGCTCAAAAACATCTTGAGACTTTCTTCTCCTTTGCAGAAAACTTCAATGTTGAACATTTGGATGTGGTCTTAAGATTATTTGTACAATCTTTGGAGGGTGAAGCCAAAAAATGGTTCAAGACCTTGGGAAACCGTTCAGTGACCACCTGGGATGACATGGAGAATACTTTTCTCAGGAAATGGGGAGAAAAGAAAGACCATGGACAGTGTCTTACTGAATTCAATACTCTTAAGAAGAAACATAATGAAGGAGTGTCAGAGTTTATCAAGAGATTTAATAATTTATATCTAAATCTCCCTGCTGATATGAAGCCACATCAAAATGTTGCCAAAGTTGTTTTCATAGCAGCATTTGACTCAGATTTTGGATTCTCTCTAAGGGAAAGAAAACCTGCTACCTTAGATGATGCTCATTCAGATGCTTTGGAGTTGGAAGCAAACTTTACCTCCACTAGGAAATTAAAAGGAAAAGCCGAGCAGGATACTAGGAGAAAAGGTAAAGAAGAAGTTTCCTCCTCTAGCCAAGAGAAGGATTCAGACAAGATGGATGAAAGAGGCAAGATTAAGAAAATGGTCAAACTTGAACTGGAGGCTAAGAGTTCAGCCCCCAAGAATTTTTATAATGCTCCAAACAGAGGATACAATCCTCAGTACAAAAGACCACCACTGCAGATATTTCCTAGGGAAGCAAAGGAGCAACAAGACCAGGTACCACATCCATTGTACTTGGAAGGTCCAACAGAAGACTCCACTGAAGATGCTGCTTATGAACTAGAAGATTCAAATCTTGCTTTCTCAAACAATGATGAAATGGAATGCCCATTGCAAGAAGAAGAAGAAGAAGCAGAGATTGATCATTATTGTAAACAATTTGCTAATTTCTTGCAAGCACAATTCAATGTAAAATACGATCTCAGATCTTCAAGGAAGAGGACCCGGACTCAAGATCGAGAAGAAGCACCTGCTCAAAAAGAGATGACAATGCAGAGGAACACAAAAAAAGGTAAGAGTCCTCTAAATACTCCCTTGCAGCCTAATGATCAGATTCCTTCTTCTTCAAAAGTAGTTAGTTCTCCCCATGCTGAGTCAGTGTCAAAGAAATTAAATCTTCAGCTGAAAACAAAGAATTTAAAGAAGTTATAATGGAAAAGCCTTCCTCTGCTTTTAATTTACAAAAAGAGCTTGAGAAAATTAAGATCCCAGTCCCCCTAACCGAGTTGTTAAAACAACCTGCATATCAGTCTCAAGTTACTTCCTTCATGCTTCCTCCTGAAATACCAATTGTGCCTGATAGTTTGAAACTCCAAGAAGAAAGACCCCTAGTAGTCTTTGGCCCACATGTAGAGGAAATAGACCCTTCTACTCCTCCTTTTTACGTGTCTTTAGTTATTCATGACCTGCTGTTACACAACTGCATGCTAGATTCTGGGGCCTCCCATAACCTTATGCCTCTATATGTCATGGAACAACTAGGACTGCAAATCACACGTCCATATAAAGACCTATACTCATTTGATTCCAAAAGAGCTAAATGCTTGGGAATGATTAAAGACTTAGTGGTCAATCTGGCACAAATCCCAGCAAAAAGTGTGGTCATGGACATTGTGGTTGCTGATATCCCAGCCCGCTTTGGCATGTTACTGTCAAGATCCTGGGGTACAAAAACTGGTGGGTCACTCAAAATGGACTTAACATATGCTACGGTCCCAGTCTTTGGAGGACAGGAGAGGAGGTTATACAGGGAGACTAGATTTGTTAAAATGGTAACTAAGGCTGACTGCTCAAAGAATTCCCTAGTTTATAACAAAGAGGGAGAATTCTCATGTTTGATGTTAGAAGAAAATCAAAATTATGCCCATGAGCACCCTTTTGGTCAAATCCAAGCTGAGCAGCCTTCAGAAGGCCAGGGATCAGAAATTTGGACTTTACATTTTGATGGAGAAAATTCAAAGGAAGGTAATGGAGCTGGAGTGCTATTAATCTCTCCTACAGGAAAATGGGTGCCACTGTTCTTTAAATTGGAATACGAAGCTACCAATAATGTAGTTGAATACGAAGCACTTTTGTTGGGATTACAGACAGCCAAGAATATGGGAATACAAAGTTTAAAAGTCATGGGAGACTCTGAGCTGGTGGTAAGGCAGGTCAGAAATCAATGTCAAACTAAACACCCCCGGCTGAGAGCATATAGAAATGAAGCATGGGACATGGTAGAAAATTTCTTCTCGGCATTTGATATACAGTTCATGCCCCGGGAGCAGAACAGAATGGTAGATTCTCTTGCTGTGGATGCTAGCACATTTCGTCCTCCACAGAATCCTCTTTTGAGGTATGAAATTGAAGTACGATATAGACCATCGATCCCAGATAATGTTAAACATTAGCAGGTATTTGAAGATGATGAGCAAATGAAGATATTTTTAGAAACAGTAGGAGAATTTTCTAATATGGAAACTGATGACTATGAGGAAGAAGAGGCTGAAAGTATTGCAGATAACAAATGGAAAAATGAAATGGCAGGAAGTAAAGTGTTGCAGCTAAAATGAAATATTATCCCTAGAGGGCTGGTGCCTCTAGAAATATTATTTAACAAAGATGATATTCCATTGCAGCCAAACAAAGTGGTAGAAGAAAATCAAGTAGATTACTTGAATTTGGGCACTCATGCTGAGCCCAAAATCGTAAAATTATCCATAAAGGTCTCAGAGGAATATAAAAGAAAATATTTGAAGCTATTTCAGTCATACAAGGATGTGTTTTCATGGTCCTATCAGGACCTAAAAACTTTTGATATTAATATAATGCAGCATAAAATTCCTCTGAGGGAAGATGCAAAACCATATAAGTAGAAGCTCAGACAGATAAATCCTCTGCTGCTCCCTTCAATTGAAAAAGAAATCAAGAAGCTACTGAAAGCTAAGATAATTGTGCCATTAAGGTACTGAGAATGGGTGGCAAATCTTGTCCCTGTTCGAAAAAAGAATGGAGAAATAAGATTATGTGTGTATTTCAGGAATTTAAATAGAGCATCTCTAAAGGATAATTATCCATTGCCTAAGATGGACCACATCCTGCAGAAAGTGGTGGGGGCATCTAGAATGTCAATGATGGATGGTTTTTCTGGTTATAATCAGGTGGCTGTATCCCCATAAGACCAAAAGAAGACTGCTTTCACCACACCATGGGGAACATTCATGTATGCTAGGATGCCTTTTGGATTATTCAATGCAGGAGCCACCTTTCAGAGGGCTATGGACATTGCTTTTGTTGGTGAACATGATAAATTCTTGGTGGTGTATCTTGATGTAATATTCCAAGAATGATGATGAGCATATTGATCATTTACGGAGAAATTTTGAAAAATGCAGAAGGTATGGCCTTTCTCTAAATCCACAAAATTCTTTGTTTGCATTGGAGGAAGGTAAGCTTTTAGGGCACATTGTGACTAGAGATGGTGTGCAAATAGACCCTAAAAGAGTTGAGGTAATAAATAGTATTCCTTTACCCAGGAATAAGAAGGAAGTGCAGGTGTTTCTAGGCCGAATTAATTTTCTGAGAAGATTCATTCCTAACTATGCTGAGATAGTTAGACATATAACTGATATGTTGAAAAATAACAATGAGGTGAAATGGTCCCAATAATCTAGAGATGCATTCACAAGGATAAAACAGGCATTTGCAGAGGCTCCTGTGCTAGTTGGGCCTGGTTATACAAAGCCATTTATGATCTTTTCATTTGCTTCACCTCATACAGTAGCTGGAGTCTTGTTGCAGAAAAATGAAGATGGATTTGAGCAACCAATAGCATTTTTCAGTCAGGTGTTGCATGATGCAGAATTGAAATATAACATACTAGAAAAGCAGGCATATGCCCTGGTGAAATCTCTCAAAGCCTTTAGGACATATGTTTTGCAATCTCACATCACTGCATATGTTCCCACAGCAGCTGTCAAAGACATCCTCGTTCAAGGAGATAGTGAAGGCAAAAGAGGAAGATGGATTGCAAAAATACAGGAGTACGATCTGGACATAAGACCTACTAAGCTGGTTAAAGGACAAGGGCTAGCCAAAATTTTGTCAGAATCAAATCATCAGGCTCTAGGCATAAATTTGTCTATGATAGAAAATGAGGAGTCAGAAGAAGGAGAAGGGCAGCGTGGACTAGAGCTGGCCACTCAAAAGATACACACAAAATATCTCACTAGTCTTTGGTATAAAGAGATAGTTGAATATCTCTTAACACTCAGCTACCCTCCGGGTTGTGATAAGGTAAAGTACAGAGCTGTAAGAATGAAATCCCAGAAATACATAGTTTCTAATGGACAGCTATATTGGAGAGATCCTTTAGGTATATTACTATTATGCCTTACAGAGAATGAAGTGGAGAATATAATGACAGAATTTCATGAAGGAATCTGTGGAGGACATTATAGTTGGAGGGCTACAGCTCATAAAATCGTGAAGGCTGGCTTCTACTGGCCCAAATTATTTACAGATGCTTTTGCTTGGGTCAGAACATGTGACAAGTGCCAAAGATTTGCAGAAAGACAGAAATTGGCAGCTTTACCCTTGATTCCTATTCATGTAAATAAGCCATTTCAGAAATGGGGATTATATTTTATAGGGGAAATACATCCTCCATCAAGTGGCCAATATAAATGGTTACTAACAGCCACGGATTATTTTACAAAATGGGTGGAAACCATACCTGCAAAAAATTCTACAGATGTTGTGATAATCAAATTTGTGGAAGAAAATATCATATCCAGGTTTGGCTGTCCTACTAGAATTGTAACTGATAACGTACAAGCCTTCAAGTTTGCCAGGTTCGTAAACTTCTGCCAGCAGTATAACATCATATTGAATCACTCCATGGCTTACTATCCACAGGGGAATGGCTTGGCAGAGTCCTTAAATAAAACCCTGGTGAGGACTTTGAAGAAAATAATAAATGAGAATCAGAAAAACTAGGATTCCCAATTAAAATTTGCTCTATGGGAAAATAGGATAACCAGCGAGAGAGCGACAGGGAAATCTCCTTATGAATTAGTATATGGACGAGCAACTGTGTTTCCTGTGCAATTGGCTTTGCTAGTGGCACGTTTCATGCAGGAAAGCCAGGAAGAACCAGATAACATGGTCAGAAGGATTAACCAACTGGTATAATTGGAAGAAACACGGAGCCAAGTGAATCAGAGAATAGCAGAGTATCGGGAGAAAATGAAAAGCATCTTTGATTGACATGCGAAAGATAGAAAATTTCAAATTGGAGACCTGGTTCTTAGATGGGACGTTCGAAGAGCAGAGAAGGGCAAGCATGCTAAATTTGATCCACTTTGGTTTGGACCATTCAAGGTTGTGGAACAGGGAGGTAACAACGCGTTCATATTGGAAAACTTACAGGGTGATCTGCTTGACTCCCCTGTAAATGGACAATTCCTCAAGCCCTATTTTCAATTATGATTCAGGCAGAGCAAGCTTGATGTACCATACTATATATATGTTTTTGTTTTAGTTTTGATTTTGTGCGTGCACTGATAAATTATGAAGAAAAATGTTAGAAGAGCAGAAGATCAGGGTATGCAAAGAAATGATCACTGGTCTACAGGTTCTCGCCACGTCCACGGAGGAACTTACCACCCCCAGATGGAGCCAATGTTGTGCATGACAACCCCTCCATTCAAATTTTTGGTCTACCGCCCCATATAAACCTTCAAACCCCCCTTTCACGGCCTAAAACCTCATGTTCTGCATATCGTTGCACTTTCTGCCCAAAAAATGCATTTTACAAAGGTTAAAAGCCGAAATTAAAATCATCAGAGGCCCAGCCCCTTTGATCTTAGCCCCAATATCCTATCCATCTACATGACCATAGCCTGATACCATGTGCTAAACTCAAAGACACTCTTCGTATACGAATTTCAGGTACACTCTAAACCGTCCGATCCAACCCAATCGACGGAGCAGAGCCTTGCTTACCGTGGTGGTCCCCGCACTCGCGCACATTGCAAAAACCGGCTGTATCGTTCCGCACCACCTTTGCAGCGCTGGCGGTTTTCTGCAAAACGCAGCGATTCCACAAGTCATGCACCACGTGTCCCTCTGTACGTCCCGAAACCGCTTCCATTTCACACGTTAATGCTCAGTCAAAGGTCGGGCAGCGGAATCATCGTCAACCGTCCGATCCTGTGTCCTCCATCCAACGGTGACTATTCTCCGGAGTTGTACGCGTTTTAATCCACGTCCATCGCGTCCCTGGCCCACTTTGGATCGCCTTTCTGCTCGTATTAGCCATCGATTTCATTCCTGATCGCATGGCCCGGAATCATTCACATGTCTTGTTGACCGCCCGAGCCTCTCACCACGTCATCTATTCCCTTTGGTTGTTCGTACGGCTACGTGTCATCACCCCCCGTGCCCATCATATTTCCATCCCCGTCGCCTATATATATGTGTTTCTCATTCATATTCATCATTTTTATTCACACATCGTGTTTAAACTATTTTACGTGGAAAACTTACATCCTGTCTGTTTACCAAAACCTCTTTGTGATTCCGCCATCACCCCGCATGATCTTGCCATGTAGCCATATCATCGACGCCAACATTGTCTCCACCTCCACTCCCCTTGCACCTATGTCTAGTTTTTCTAATATATTTGCGGGTTTTGCAGGTTTGTATTGAGAAGAGCTGCCATAATGCATCGCCTCCGTTGCAGAGGCCAAGATCTCTTCTAAGGACCATTCTTAACAGCGAAATTTAAGAGGGAAGCTGAGGGTAGTTGCTGTGATATGACTTCATTAATGGAAGCAGAAGTAAACCCATTGAACCCTGCCGAGCAATTCAAAGGGGGCAGATTCTGGTAGCTGAAAGCATAAATGAGGTTACGAAGAATATCAACAGAAGATCGAAGAGCTCAGTGTCCGGCATTGAAAAATACAAATTCCAGTTCGGGGCTCAAGGGGACGAGAGTACCATGCACAAATACAAGCAACCCTAGGGTTTTATTGCAGCAGATTTTTCTCTTCCCGCTAAGTACAGAACATGTGTATATTTTATTCTTTATGTCTTTTTCATGAGGAGATTTTCATCCTCAGCATTTATTTCATAAAGTAGTAGCAGAGTACTTGCACCAGTTCAACACCGCCAAACATACATAGGCGGGTTTTTCTTTCAAATTCGTTTTAAATAAGATCATTAAATGTATATCACCTACCTCATTCTCGAGAGTTTTCTCCTTCTCCTATAAAATCTAGAAAGAAAGACATGGTAGGGGTTCCAGATTTCTATCAGGAAACTGTGCAGTGAAAGGCTTTGTATACATCTTGTAAAGTTTCTGTATGAAGGCTCAGAGCCTGTAGGGTCTCAGTGAGGAGGAGTTATAACTGTAATGAGGATTCTGGTCTTTGGTATCCCACAGTATGTAATATTTTCTTATGTGTTAATATAATATCTCATTTCACTGCATCTATCTTCTTGTATCAAGTTCTAGAATGCGAGTGGCTCACTGATCTTAAGTAAGGATTCATCCTAGTTGGTGCCTATACTTGGATTAGTCAAGCGCTTTAAAAGGGCCTAGTCATGATATACTGTTCCATGTTCATTTCATCCACATTTTCTACTATATTAGTTTCTTGAGGAGGGTGCTTTTAAAACGCCATTATCATGTATGGATTCTTAGTTGGATAAGCCCATATGTGGTTCTGTTGTGTATCTGGGTATCAGCCTCATGCTAACTAGTATCTTCCTCATGTTTCTTCACTGCATCCACGTTCTGATATCTGATTTCTGTGGCATATTATTTGAACTGGCCCTCTTTGCAGTAAGTTGTCTCTTAACTGTCTGATGCTTTTGTATTGGAGTTTTGCATGATGTTCCTACATTATTCTTATCTTTGTATCAGCTTCTGAGAGAGTTTGGTCCCATTTAAACTAATTACCTTGTTTTACAAGAGATAGTAAGAGAGCTTTTGGATTGACACCCAAGCTATATTTCATGTTATCTTGCTGTGATAAGATGTCCTAGGCACTGGTCTATGGCAACTCTAGACTGTCTCTAGGGGATGAAAAAATTGTCTACAACAGGGTGCGTATAGACCTTGTTTCCTATTGTAATGAACTTCAAAATCATCATTGTGTACTCCGAACATGTTTATTTCATCTTCCTCTGTTTGTTCAGTTGTTTCTTCAACCTCCCTCACATAGTTTTGGTGAAAAGGAGGTGTAATATGTTGATCATCCTCCCTTGATCTATTTTGAGGTTGGTTTCTCCTAAAATTCCGATTTTGATTTTGATTTCGGTTTTGAGGAGCTGTTTGGTTTTGACTAGACTGTGCTTTCTCAAGTATGCTCATCTTTTTCATCATCTCCTCCATCATTATTTCCATCTTTGAGCTAGATGTGGAAAGTGTATATTCTTCTCTAAAGGACACTCTCTTCTCATTCTTCATTCTTTCTCTTTTCTCCATTAAATTAACTTCCACTGCTAAGGCTCCTTTCTGCATATCTTCTAGAGTCAGAGGATCTCTTTCTCTAAGTCTATAAGCCATTTCAGGATCAAATCCTTCAGGAATTGTTTTTAGAGTTGAGCCTTGTGGAGGTTTTAGATCTGGGGGAAGTGCATTATACACACTGTTAAACCTAGTACAATAGGCTTGAACACTTTCCCTAGTGTTCCTTTGGATATTCTTGTAGTCCGAAAGTATTTGGAGAGGGTTTTTATTAACTTCCCATTTGTTTAAGAATAAATGATGGAAGGCTTGGAGATCATTAATGTTGTGAGGGTTTAAGCCTTTGAACCATTTTCTTGCTTCTCCCCCTAAACTTTGAGAAAACAATCTAAGTTTGACAGAGTCATCATCAATCTCATTTCTGTCAAAGTAGTCATTCATCTTATCCATATGTTGTGAAGCAGTGGTAGCACCACTAGAAATATACAAAGGTATCTTGGACTGATAGTCCTGTGGAAGATTGACTAAGGGAAAAGGAAGGACTAGAGGGGCATACCATGTTGCCATGATAGGAGGTTGTGGAAAAAATGGGGGGTTTACAAGTGGAGGAGGTTGATGGAATGGTGTAGTTTGGACAGTGGATGTATGGATAACAGATGTGGATGGACCAGCAAGAGATTTTTGAGAAGATCTAGGATGAGAGAAACCAAAATTATGAAGGAAATGTAGATCAGGTGGTGTAGTTTCTCTGCTACTAGGATGCTCACTTCTGTCTTGGGATGAAAGTGGAGATTCAGAGTCTATTTGAATTATATCATAAAGTGACCTAGTTCTAAATGGGGTTCTTAAGTCAACTTGTGATTGTTGTAGAGCTGTAAGATTATATGGGACAGAATTAGCTCTATAGAGTGATCTGAAAATAGTTGAAGATGTGGACTTAGGAGACTTCCTAAGTATTCTTTCAGGGTTGTCAACTATTGTTGAGCCTCGAAATTGTGCTTTCTTTCATCTCATTTTACCTCATTTTCCCTTGTCCATTGATATCCTAGACCCAATTGATCAATGAATATAGTTAAAATTACTTCTAGAATGATTTACATGACTGACTTGCTAAGTTTTGTGATTTTTTCCATTGTAAAGCATTTTGACCGGAACTAGCTGCAGAATGCAGACATTCCGTAGCTAACCGGCGATTCTGCAGTTGTCTTCATGTTTGGGTATGTTCCAGGTGGCCTCTTGAGAAAAACCGCATATGGGCATAATCCACGTCATGTCTACATGGTTCGTTGCTCATTATGGAGGAAGAAACGAATTCTGGGTACGGTTTTGGAACGTGGGAACACATTTAGGAAAGCAGACTTCTATTAGGACTGTCTCAGTCCAGATGTCTTTTTCCTTTTCACGTAGCCACTTCAAGAGTCCTAATGTGATTCCGATAAGGAAAGACAGTGTTCCTGAATTGTTGCAAGTCTTGTTATGTGCATTTTCTATATAAACACTTGAGAAACCGAGATTTGATGTTAGATTTTATGCTAGATTTTATTTAGATTCTGTGCTACATTTTTGAAGACGCAGAGTGTTATGTTCAATTTATTTCATCTTTAATGAAGCAGACAGAGTTGTTTTGAAGTCGTTGATTTAATTTGGAGTTGAATTCCGTCAGGTGGTAGAGGGCCCCTGCCTCTTGCACGGATTTTATTTGCGTAAAATAGATAAGTATTCTAGCTTCCATTACGTTTTAGAAGTTGAATTCGTAGTTGTTTTAATTAGCTACTATAGTTATACTCATTCTAACTCTTCCACAAGAAGAAGCTCTTCCAATAAATTATAATGATGAATGGGAAATGGCTATAGTATTGTAGGATTTGAAGTTGAATTCATAGTTGTTTTAATTAGCTACTGTAGTTATACTCATTCTAACTCTTCCACAAGAAGAAGCTCTTCCAAAAGATTATAATGATGAATGGGAAAAGGCTATAGTATTGTAGGATTTAGTTGTAGTTTTTGTTGTTCACTATCACAGTTACACTTGTTCTAATCACTCTTCCACAAGAAGAGACTCTTCCAAGAAACTATTAAGATGTTCAAGACATGACCGTGATAATGAATGATTTAGTTGTGTGTTTGCACTAAGTACCATCTCTGTTCTTGCTCTTAAACGCTTGTCCAAAACATCATAATGATGAGTAGGATATGGATATGATATCTTAGTTTTTCACTGCTTTCAGTCCTTTATGTTTGCATTTGCACTCAATTACACAGTCAGAATTGTTCTAGCTCTTCCAAAAGAAGGAATTCTTCCAAAATATCAATAATGATGGACAAATAGACTGTATAATTTCATAGAATAATGCATGGTAGCTTAGTTAGGATGCTCCGGAGTTTAATTGCACTTAACTCATGTTCAGTTACTTTGTTTTGAGTTTGATGATGACTTATAGTTCAGCATTGTTTTAGATTAGTGGCATCTTAAGTTCATTCTTAGATTAACTCATTGCATTGAATTCCATAGTCAGTTGTCATTCACTGCACAATAGATTACTTCAGTTGTTAAGATTAACAAAACAACCTTCATTATTTACAAACATCTTCTTGTTCTAAAATCTACAATTGATCTATAACCATATGAACAGAAGACAACATCATTTTAAGGCCTGAAGTACCTCTGCAATTTCCTCATCATTTCATAAACAGAGCTCTCCCTCAAAAGACTACTTTGAAAAAGAAATCAATAACTCTTGAGTAAAGGTTTTGTGGCATTCAATTAAATTGCAGAATAGAGTTAGGAATTAGCTTTGAAGTAGAAAATCTTATGATGATATCAATGTTTTACTCCAAACATACTTCAACAAATCTTTAATCAAGGACAAGATGTTGCATCATTATAAGTTAGTTGTTTAAACTGTTCAGTTAGGAAGATTTGCATGCTTAGTTGACCATGTTTCAAGCTCTCTCTCAAATGCCTTTGATGAAAGAATTTGACAAGTTTAGTTTGTGTTTTGAATCATTTGCTTAAAAGTCATTATCAAGCTTTGTTTCTGATTGGTCATAGTTAGATTTGATTCTGTTTTTAGTATTCCAATTGCATTTGTCATTTGTCATCCATCAATTAGGATCCACTCTGTTTTTAATCATCAGCTCATTTCCATTAGCTTTCTAGGCATTTTCCTTGTGAACATAAAACCACCAAAAAGACCAAAAACATCATAAATCATCACAAAAGACCAAAACATCACAAAACACTACACACAATGCATTAGCAAACAAACACCTAGGTACATACAGTACACTTCACTTCAGCAGTTTACAAATCCTGGTTGACAATTAAATGAGCTCAATTTAGGAGACTAGATTGAGACCAAACATTTTGGCACCGTTGCCGGGAAAGTGAAAACTAGGTAACCTTTGTTTCTTAGCATCCAAAAACAATTTTATGCGTAGGGAGAGAGATTCAAGGGGGAGATTTATAAGCAGCAGAGGCAGAAGCTTGATTTCTAGAGCACCACTTGTTTCATCTAGATCCAGAGCTAGTACACCTTCAACTCAAACCAATCTTCCATCCTTTACTGATCCTGGACTTCTAGAAGATCTAAGGTCACCTATTCCATTAGAGAAACCTTCCACTTCATCCACTGAACCTGCCATAGAAGAAGATCTAAAGACTCCTAGTAGGGATACAAACCTTTCCACTTCCATAGGGGATTCAACCATGGCAGAAGAAGGGGGAGGAGGAGTTTTTAATGGAGAAAACACACTATTTGGAGGTAGAGGTAGAGGTAGAGGAGAAGGAGGTAGAGGTGAAAATGGAGGAAGAGGTAGAATAGGAAGCTCTTTTGGGTTCCCTATACTTGATGAAGAAACCAATACAACCATGAAAAAAATTTCACCCTCTGTCCTTCCAAACTTCTATGGACTTAAAACTGAAGATCTTGAAACTTTCTTATTCGAATTTGAAGTGCTGTGTAGGACTTATGACTACCTACAAGATGCTCAAAAATTGAAATTATTTCCTTCAACTTTGAAGGGAGCAGCATTGAAGTGGTTTATGAGTCTAATCAATAGTTCTATTAGAACATGGGAAGATATGAAACAAGCATTTCTAGAGAGATACTTGGATTATTGTATGCCGGTTAATCATAAGGAAGAAGTGTTCAAGATGTTACAAAAAGAAGATGAAAACTTAGAAGATTTGTTGGAAAGATTTAATTACAACATAAAAAGGGCAAAAATGGAAAATCTAGATCAAGACACCTTAAAATCTCTTTTGTTGAAAACAATTAGGGATGAATGGTTGGATATTCTTAACATGATGGGAAAAGGGGATATATCACAACTCACATTACCTGAAATATCTGAGTTATGTATTAACCTTTCAAGAGGGAAATCTAAAATTGTCAAAGGTCCAAGAGATCTTGCTCTTGCGAGGGCAAGTAAATCTGCTTCTGGGACAGTAAGTAGATCAGAAATTGGACACATGCTTGATGATTTTAAGTCTGACATCTTAGGGAGTCTTAGTGAACAAATAGACACCCTCAAGATACAAAACAAGCAAAAGGCTGAATCTGATGCCTTGGCAATCTTTTTTCCCAAATGTAGGAAGAAACATGCCTTGAGAGAGTGTCCTTTAGATGTAAAAGTTGTAGAAACCTGTGTTATTTGTTCTGAGAAACATGAGACCAAGAATTTTCCTTCTCTTCCTGGTCTCAAGGCTGTTTTTCAGGAAGAAACTCCTACAGACTCCACGGAATCTCTTAACTTTGTATCTAGAAGACCTTGGCAGGGATCTCAGACACAAGGATTCCATGATCAAATGTATAATCAACCTCCACCTTGGAATTCTTGGCAGCAACCTTGGCCCCAATTTCAAAATCAATCTCAATCTTGGGCACAAGGATCACAAAGTCCCTATGGAAGATACTCTCCATATTACCAGTATCCACCATCCTATCCACCATATCCACATTTTTATCCTCAAAATCCTCAACAAAATTTTCCTCAAAATCTTCCACAAAATTTTCAACAAAATCCTCAACAACATCATCAGAACCAACTACATCAAAATCAACCACTTCCATTACCATTCCCTCAAAAATCCAATCAATTGCCAGCTCAACCCATACCAAACCCCAATAATAAGAACCCTCAGAATACATACATGATAGAAGGTCAACAGTTTCCAACTTATTTAATTACTCCTCTAGACCTTAGTGATGTTCAACTTAGGTCTGGAAAGATACTTGAAAAGAGGAAACCTTCTGTGATCATACAAGAACAAGATAGTTCTGAGGAAGACTCCCTACGGGTGAATAAAAGTCTTGAGGAAGACACATCCTTCCAAGACCAAAACATTGAAAAACTAAAACAAAAAGATCCAATAAATCCAACTCCTGTGTTAGAGCAACCATCCACATCTACTTCTATACCTCCTTTTCCGGAAAGATTACAAATTGATAGAGGTGTAGAGAAACAGATCATGGTGCCTAATTATGATTTCTTAGATGAATTGAGAAATGTTTGCATTAAAATTCCATTATTGCAAGCCATCGAGGAAATCCCAATTTTAGCCAAAACAATAAAGGAGTTGAGTATGAAGACAACAAGAAAAAGAATAAGAGAAACCAAGAAAATTCAACTGGTAGGACAAATAGCAGACATTATGATGGGCAAGATTGCTATTCCAAAGTATCTTGACCCGGGAAATCCAGTTGTCAAAATTCACATCAATGGAATTGAAATTCAAAACACACTCATTGATTTAGGAGCAGCAATAAATATCATGAGTAGACAAATCATGGACAAACTGAAACTTCCTAATCTTCTCTTTACACCCACACTATTACAATTAGCAGATAGATCTGTGATCAAACCAGATGGAGTAATAGAAGACATTCCAGTGTCCCTAGATTCTTGGGAGTACCCTGTGGATTTCATGATCCTAACTCCTAAGAATAATCTAGGAGGCCATCCTGTTATATTAGGAAGACCTTGGTTGGCTACAACTAATGCTTTTATTAGTTGTAGGTCCGGTGATATGTATATCTCTGATGGTAGTTCAACTAAGAAATTCACTTTATATCCTCCAGCTAGGACAATTACGGATCTAGATGACACTCAATGGATAGAGGATGAAGAAGATTTACAACCACTCTTCACAATTTCGGAAATTAGTGAAGATAATCAAATTCTGAATACTCTAGAAAACTTTGAATCCTCTCCAGAACACAAACATGAATCATTTCAAGAGGGATCCAATATTGATTTTTTGTCATCTAGGCAGATGTCTCTTCATTCTATGGACAAATTTGGTAGCTCTACAAGTGAAATTTTTCCAGGCAAAACTTTGAACATAAACAAGAACCTAGAAAAATCTCAACAAGAAGAGTTAATCAAAGTATTACAGAGACATTCTTCTGCATATGCATGGGAATACACTGACATGAAAGGGATAAGCCCCAAGACTTGTACTCATCACATCTATATAGAGGAAAATTGCAAACCAATCAGACAACCTCAAAGACGGATGAATCCAAATCTTAGGGAAATTGTCAAAGAAGAATTGCAAAAATTGTTAAATGTTAATTTCATCTATCCTATTTCAGATAGTCAGTGGGTTTCTCCTTTGGTAATTGTGCCAAAGAAAAATGGAAAATGGAGGGTATGTGTTGACTACCGAGAACTGAATAAAGCTACTCTTAAAGACCATTTTCCTTTACCTTTCATAGATCAAGTATTAGATACATTAGCTGGCAAAAAGTACTTTTCATTCCTAGATGGGTTTAGTGGTTACAATCAAATCAAGTAGCACTTGAAGACCAAGATAAAACCACATTTACTTGTCCTTGGGGTACCTATGCCTACCGAGTATTGCCATTTGGATTATGTAATGCACCTGCAACATTCCAAAGGGCAGTATTAGGAATTTTTTCGGATCTAATACATGACTGTGTAGAGGTGTACATGGATGATTTCATAGTTTATGGGGATACATTTGAAGAGGCTTTAGAAAACTTGGAAAAAGTCTTAAAAATATGCCAAGAAGCAAACCTTTCACTTAGTCATGAAAAATGTTTTATGATGTTCACTGAAGGTATTGTTTTAGGGCACCATATTTCAGGGGATGGGATTAGAGTTGATGAGGCAAAAGTTGAAGTCATTTCTAACCTATCCATTCCTAGTTGTCAAAGAGATGTTAGAAGTTTTCTAGGATTTACAGGGTATTATCGAAGATTTATAGAAAACTTCACTAAAATAGCATCTCCTCTCTTCAAATTACTCACCAAAGATTGTGAATTCAGGTGGACTTCTAATTGCCAGTTAGCTTTTGAAACCCTGAAAACCAAAATTTCTGAAGCACCTATATTAAGGGGACCTAACTGGAAGTTACCTTTTCATATCTCGACAGATGCTTCCGATACAGCTCTAGGAGCAGTATTGGGACAGAAAGATTTGATTCCCTATGCCATCTATTATATCAGTAAAAATTTGACTCCTGCAGAGTTAAACTATACTGTAACTGAAAAAGAGTTTTTAGCTGTTGTTCATGCCATAAACAAATTTATACACTATATAACAGGCTATGAAACTTTTGTTCACACTGATCATTCTGCAATTAGATATTTAATGAACAAATCAATCACTAATGGCAGAGTTATAAGATGGTTGTTGCTCTTACAAGAATTCAACATTACTATTCTAGATAGGCCTGGAAAAAAAAATACAGTAGCTGATTTCCTATCTAGACTCCAAAATATCAAAGATGACACTTCGGTTGAAGATCAATTTCCTGATGAATATCTTTTTGCAATCTCTACTCAAACTCCATGGTTTGCTGATATTGCTAATTATTTAGTTTCAGGAAAATTTCCTTCAATTATGAATGCAAGGGATAAAAGAAAAAATTATTGTTTTAGGGCACCATATTTCAGGGGATGGGATTAGAGTTGATGAGGCAAAAGTTGAAGTCATTTCTAACCTATCCATTCCAAGTTGTCAAAGAGATGTTAGAAGTTTTCTAGGATTTACAGGGTATTATCGAAGATTTATAGAAAACTTCACCAAAATAGCATCTCCTCTCTTCAAATTACTTACCAAAGATTGTGAATTTAAGTGGACTTCTGATTGCCAGTTAGCTTTTGAAACCCTGAAAACCAAAATTTCTGAAGCACCTATATTAAGGGGACCTAACTGAAGTTACCTTTTCATATCTCAACAGATGCTTCCGATACAAATTTCAAGAGGAGAATACGTATTGGACAAAGACTTGATTCCCTACGTTATCTATTATACCAAAGAAAATTGACTCCCCTCAGAGTTAAACTATACCAGAATCGAAAAGAGTTTTTAGCCGCTGTTCATGCCATGTTAAACAATTTATACATCAATAAAGAGTGAAACTTTTTGATATTTGTTCATATTCATCAGTCATCAATTAGATACTTAATGAATAAATCAATCACTAATGGCAGAGTTATAAGATGGTTGTTACTATTGCAAGAATTCAACATTACTATTCTAGATAGGCCTGGAAAACAAAACACTGTGGCTGATTTCTTGTCTAGAATCCAAAATATCAAAGATGACACTCCGGTTGAAGATCAATTTGCTGATGAATATATTTTTGCAATCTCTACTCAAACTCCATGGTTTGCTGATATTGCCAATTATTTAGTTTCAGGAAAATTTCCTTCAATTATGAATGCAAGGGATAAAAGAAAAATCATTAATGATAGTGCAAATTATTCATGGGTCGCTAATGATTTGTACAAGACAGGTCCATATTTGATCATAAGAAGGTGTGTTCGTGAAGATGAAATGCCTGAGATTCTCA